>JAPMOQ010018337.1:2087643-2141279 GCA_026543055.1 Argiope trifasciata
TGTTTTATGTGGCATCGTTATACCTAATTTGAAGTGCCACATTATAAAGCACAAAATTAACACTTCTGTTAATAATCATTTCTGCCTCCTTTTCGAAATAAAAGTTGAGGAAAAATGTAAATGAAATATCTAACATCAATATGTTATATTTATATTAAAAATTATTTCTAATTTTTTTGAGTAAAATTTTATATTTTCTTGTAGTTTCTCTATTTTCCTGGTTGTTTTCTTCACATAATTTTTTAACCAAATATCATGCAATCTAGAATCAATGACAAATAAATTTATGAAACATAACATATTTAGCACTCTTTTTCTAACAATACATTACTTATGAATCCTCCAGTCATCTCAATCTTTTATAATAATAAAGATTAATCTGTTTGTGTATATTGAATCTCTCTAGGTCAGACCATTTGAGCTACAGTTAAGAAAGATAAGAGCACATACACAAAACACCTGGAAAAATTTAAGCATTTAATATATTTAATAGGCTATAATATTTTTCAGAAGTTCAATTAACTTTATATTATAACATGCATTGAAGTGTATAATAACACTATGAAAATGTTTTAGAAATAGAACTATTAAAACTCGATATTTCTATGCAAACTTCTAAAATGGCTTTGCATCAAACGATATATATGAATTCATATGTAAATTTTAGTATTAATAAGTCTATTGAATTTTCTTAATATTTTTCTAGAAACCAAAATTAAACAAATTGAGGAAGGTAAATTCCATTTGGATTAAAGATTGAAGAAAATGTTTAATTTTGTAAACATTTTAATATTTAAAATTTATTTTCGGAGCTTTTTTTCCCTTAAACGAATTCGTTATATAGAATCAATATATTCCGCGGATTTAAATGTTATCATAACGTAATTGCAAAATAAAGATTTGTAAAAATATTCAAATAAAAAAAAAATGTTTTTTGTCATCTTTATTCTGTGAAGAGAAAAAATATTAATTTTCTTATCACTACGTTAATTCAATATAAAAATATATCAAACCTTTCTCTATTTTCTCACTTTAAACAATTTTAAGAAGGATTGTATAATTTTTTTGATAAAATTGTGCACAAAAATTATTTTTATCTTTAAGAGTACATTGGAGTTTTGTTCTTTTATTTTTCCTCAGTTATAACGAGATTATTTGATCTCGGATTTCGTGAGTAATTTTTTTTCATTCCCACTTCCTAATTCTGCGGATAAAAAGAAGATAAGTTTTTGTTAAAAGATAAGATAGAATAAGTGTTTTTATTATTCATAACTATTACTTTCAGAAAACGATATGAATTTTAATCTCAAATTTTTATAACTTCTTCTAATACTCCCGACTATTATTAGTTCTTTAAATTTAAATTCATATGCCTTAAAAATGCAGAAGGGATTTGATTCTGTAAGCTATTTAATCTCTTTTTTTAGTCAGTGTATGTCGTGAATTAATGAGCATTGAATTTTTATTGGAATTTTGAAATGATATTTAAGTGTGCATGTGTGGAAAATTTAAAGAGCAAATTCTGAATTAAAACTATTATCTGATAATTTTCACCTTGAATTTATCGTTATACGAATTTCTTGTTATGAATAGTTCTTGTTTTCTCTCACTCGAAAGTTTGCTTGTATCACGTGTAACAATATTAAATTAACCTAAGAAATGAACATGTTTTTTAACATAGTTATTACAATTTATTGATTAATATTTGATGGATTAGGCTATTAATACTTATCAGCCATAAAAGAAATACATTTTCAGGATTGTTAATAAAACCTATTTTATAAGAGCATCATTATTTGTTCAAATCTCGATCTTGGAAATGGTCTCACAATTTTTAAAAATCCTTTGGCATTATATGCGAATGACAAATATTAGGAGTCGATGTTTAAGAATGCGAATTAATAACTGTATCTTGGAATTAATAATAAGAGAATGAAGAAAACAGGCAAGATATAACTTTTATGAAATTGCATCAGAATTATTTTTGCTTCGATTCAACATATTTTTAGGTAAAAAAAGTGCTATCTCATTTCAGTTGTTCAAATTTCCTTCAGAAATTTTTAAACAAAAAATAAATTCATTTATAATATAAGATTTATTTTTTATGCAAGAAATATAGTTTTAAATGTAAGAGGATTTTTGCTTTCTTCACCATTTGATTTCTTCAAGCTTACTTGTGCAATCACTAAAAGTTTATGTTTGCATACTTGACATACAATTGCCACCAACTGACACAATTTTTTTCCCGTTACAATTAAAATTTTATTTGTTGCTTTCAAAAAACTTTTATGTATAGAAGGTACATGAGTTTTAACTATTAAGCTTTTTTCATATAATAAATGATGTTAAATGCAATTCTAAAATGCATTTTTTTTACGAATGAAAGACGTATTTAATATTACAAATAAAAGGAAGCAGTTCTCAAATTTGTACTAATTCAAAATTTCAAAATTTTTCATTTGAAAAACATCCTTTTTTTCATCATTTCATCAAAACATTTGGAGAAATCATTTACTGTAAAGCTGTATTTATCTATATAGAGGAGAAAAATGAAAATAAAAAAGAAAAGAAAGGAAGTTATTTAGAGAAAGCTAAAGCAGTCTTTATTTCATAGTTGTCGTGGGTCTGAAAGAATACAGTTTTTTTCAGCACTGGATGAATTAAAAAAAATGTAATATCTGATTTAAATTATATTCTACGATAAATTATTATTATTAAATTATATTTTCAAAAATGTTGGTACAGTTTTTCAAAAATATCCAGAAATCATGAGCAAACATCGTCACATCATGAACAAATCATCATCAAACATCATCAGGAATAAAAGACTTACAATAAGCGTAAAAGAAAGTATGTCTTTTAGTTTGAACGTCTGTAACATTTAAAGGCAAAAGGGATATCAATTTTCCTTCTATTTCATAGAAAAGTTGTTGTGTTTTGTATATTCCAAATAAATTTAAGAAAATTATTTGGAGTAAAAATTTCCAAATACAGTTGGAATAAATGAGTAAATATCTATTTTCATTAAATGAATAAGAATTTAGGAAACAATATGTATTGATACATTTAGCGCCAGTCATGGATTTAGCAATTTTACAATCCTATTCAATCTCCTTTATAATATTCCTGTTATAATAATTTTGTCAACTTAGTTTTGTATTTAATTTTCTTTTTCATTTCAATTAAAATGCAAGCGATTAATTTAGATAAATTTTTTTGGGTAACCTTTTTGAAGTTGTTATTTTTTTAAATGGTCAGTCTATTAACTGCGTAGACTATACTTTTCGACAATTTTATTTATAATTTTTTACTGTTGGTGTACATTGAAGAATAGATCCTATAAAGGCTGCGAATTTAATGAGAGATAATTGAATAAATGTAACCAAGTAAATAATTGAGCGAATGTAATCATGTAGATAATGTAAAACCTGAGCAATTGCATTTACTAAACCATGTATTATTGCTAAATTTGTTATATAAATGGTAAAAATTATATATTTTTCAAATTTATTTATTTGACATTTTGGCTAAAATTAGTATTTTGCAATCAATCTCCTAATTTTACCAAACCTTATTTTTCCTTCCTAGTGATATAGATGTTGAACTAACAAATATTATATTCTATGTGTTCAGGCATCATTAACAGTCGTATTATTCTTTTTAGAGCTCTATCGGAGCGGAAATATTTTTACTCTTTTATCTTATTATGTCAGTACATTTAATATGATATATATATATATATATATATATATATATATATATATATATATATAATTAATACGATTATAAGATATTTATAAGATATATTTGATATATATATATATGATATCAGTTAGGAAATACAAAAGATAATCTATTATATAACACACAAGGAACAAACATGTCCGTCTGATATTGATTAGATACAATATCGAATGGAACAACTGCTCCTAACAATTAAAGGCTTATAAACATGATAAAACATTCTCCCTGTTAACTATTCTTATTCTATTATCAATTCTATTCTAAGCAATTCTATTTTCCTACTTACTATATTTCTGTTCACTATTTCCCTTTTTACTATCTCTATCCTATTTACGATTAAATTCATCTCTTAAAAGGTTATTTGCGATTCATTCAATCGCAATACGAATTTTAAATTAATTTATATAACCTCTTTGATAGGGAATCTAAAGAATTAAAAGAGTATCCTGTAATTCAGTCAGCAAGTAGATTGAAATGAATTATTTCATATATATTCAATTAGTTAGATATATGTTAAAACATTTTAATGACAACTCTGTTATAGAATTTTTTACCTTTATATGTTTTGGCTTATTTTGAACATGTGTTGATATTATTCATATTTTAATCATATCGGAAATACCTTTAATTTCATGTAACTGTTTTGCCAAATGTTGTTACTAAGCTCAATGATATCGTTTAGAAGTACTTTTAATTACATGTAATTATTTTGCCAAATGTTGCTACTAAGCTCAATTATATGGTTTTGCGATTGTATTTATGAGTTAATTTTTATTCTGAGCGAATACAAATTACTTTCATTTATAAATGTTTATATTCATATTTTTAGCATTCATTATCAGATATAGGACAACAGAGAACAATTACAAAGGAGATAGTTGTAATTGCATTGAATAAAATTCAGAAGTGTTTTGGGAACATAATTCGCAAAATCAATTATTTCTAAGGGTACATCTATTGTAAAGATTATTTGAAAAGTGTATAGCGAATAACAATCTTTTCAGAATCAATGTATGCAATGTAACAGGGGTTGTTATCTAATTTATCAGCAAATATCGTTTCGTTATAGTTTTGCTGTAAATTTTAAATTCAAAGTAGATAAGTGATCTACGATTTGGCATTCTGGTTCAGAGAATATTTTTATTTCCGTGTGGTATCTTTAATTCAATGTTGAAAACCCTTATTGCTAACGGAATCAACATACTCATCTAAAGATAAAAAATGTACTTTATAGTCTCATGAACCAAAAAAAATCTTTTCACAATACACAAATTTATAGGTATGGATATTTAAGTTGTAAAATTCTAAATATTTCAGTGGTAATATATGTTAAAAACAGTTACATGTTTAAATCAATATTGAGAAAATGGGTTCTCGTTGGAAAAAAAAAGTTTTTTTTTTTTACATAACGGCTGACATAAAAGTCAATTGATTCCCATTTAAATTTGAAAACTTTACCTAGTAATTAAAACACAAATCTTAAATATTTAATATAACTATAGGAAATTTTATTATTTCTTATACTCGTTGTTCATGCGAGAAGAATTTCTATTTTTTACATCTTTATTTTTTGCAGGAAATAATCAAGAATTGGAGCGGAAAACCGGTTCTTCAATCTGAATAAAAATTCGAGAAAAGAGAAAAGCTGTGTCCTTTACTCAGTTCAATAAATAACAAGAATAAAGGAGTTATGTTATATCGTCCTTGAAAAATAAGCCATAAGAAAAAAGTAGAAAGAAAAAGAAAATTAGCACTAAGATGAATTTTCGCTTTAATATTTGATATTCATATTTAGAAAATGCAAAGAAAATTAAAGAATGAAAATTAGCGTTAAACTGAGTTTTAACTTTAATATTTTATTTCAGTATATTTAGAAAATAGAAAGAAAATGAAAGAATGAAAAGGTGTATTAAACCGAGTTTTCACTTCAATATTTTATATCTATATTTAGAAAGTATAAAGAAAAATAAAGAATGAATAGGAACATTAAACGTAATTTTCACTTCACTATTTTATATCAGTATTTAACATTTTACAGGAAATAGTCAAGAATTGGAGTTAGGAAAACTTGTTCCATAACCGCAATAAAAATTCGACAGAAGTTAAAAACAATGTATTCGATTTAGTTCAAGAAATAATATAGAATATATGACTCTGTTATATCGTTCTTGAAAAATAAGCCATAACGAAAAAATGGAAAGAAAATATAAAAGGAGCATTAAGCTGAATTTTCGCTCTAATATTATCCATTTGGAAACAGTGGTTGACAAAAGAAACATGTAATTTTTTCACTGACGTGAGTTCTTTCTTAATTTTCACCGACTCCTAGACATATCTAAAATTGAGAGGAACTTCTTCCTTCCTTTTAAAGAGCAGCCCTGAAAAGATCGAATAGAATAGAGGGTTGTATTTCTTTACAGGTGCTCATAAAAAGAATGCCGTGAAAAAATGTTTCAAGAAGGCAAAGAGTTTAACGAAGCAAAGAGCAGAAATCGCCTTGAGCAATTTTTCTTTGAATGGCTGGTGTTGGGTATTGCTAAGAGCCATGATTAAGCCAAATGCATGCTAGCCTCCAAATGTAAAGAAATGTATTTTTTAAAAATTTTTTTTACCTAGGTGTAATGCAGAGAATGAAGTGATCGTAATTTAAAAGCTTGAGATTAAACTGTAATTTTTTTCTTCACATCTTCGATCATTTTTTTTTACAGATAAAAAGTTTCAAAAAATCTTTAAGGAGATACTGTATACTGTAAAAGTTTGAATTTGAATTGACTATTGTCCTTTAGCACTGCATTTTTTATGATATTTCGTGTCGAGTTGAAATCATGTTAAAATTTCTTCTTGCTAAAGGAATCAATACACTCAGCTAAAGATGAAAAATTTTCCTAATATTGAGATGTATAAAATAGCTTATTTTTTCACAATTCAGATTTATGCCTCGATATTTTAAATTATATAATTCTTAATATTTCACTGGCAAGATCTATTTAAGAAAAGTTATATGATTAAATACATTTTGTAAAAAAAGTTTTCTTGTTGTAAAAGGAAACTTTTATTGTATCAATTGGTAAAAAAATGATTGGCATTTAAATTTGAATGCTTTAAACCGCCATGAAAATAAATCTAAGCCTTTTACAATTTCTCTAATCATTGTTCATGCTTGAAGAATTTATTTTAGCAAGGTATTCCCAGCCTTTTCCCTTTTATTTTTTTACAAGGAGAACTTAAGATTTTTGGTTGAAAACTTGTTCTTCAATCCCAATAAAAATTCGAGAGAATTTAACAGAAATTCCTTTTATTCAGTTCAATAAATAACATAGATTTTCCCAATGCAAAAGTTTAAATATTTCATAGAATCGTTTACTTTTCTTGAAATACGTAATATGATGAGAAATAGAAAAACACATGAAAAAAACCTGTAATGCCATAACAAAAGAATGTTATTTAATTAAAAATATATGAATCTGATTTTGCATTTACTCATAATTTTGAGAGCGAAAGTCAAAATTAAAGAGACTTTTATAATTTATCTTTCCAAGGTTTGGCAATAATGCTAGTATTCAGAGTTGAAGTATTGTGCATTGGCATATTGCATACAAGTGGCAACACTTATGTGCCAATCTTATTCTCATGTTAATTTTTGGAGTGCAGCAAATTATTAAGTAAAACGACTTCATTGTTGATTTGCACCAAGGAGATGGAACTGTTTGCAGAGAGAGTTAAACTGTAGAAATTATTTTTCGAATGTAAACGAAATACAGTGACGACTTCTCTATGTATACAGCCGACTACCCCACCACCACTGAACGTAGCAGTATTAACAGGATTTATTATGGTCGACTGCTGAATAAGTATTGCCCAACCTTACAATGACCTATCAGTCAAACTAACATTCCTTTCGAGGTAGTTAAAAACTGTATTTCTCACCACCTGCACACTCTCAAACAGTTGGAATGTAATTGGCAATCTTTGACCATATTCTTTAGGGTTTTGAGGTTACCTGGTACAAACACTACCATACTTAAATCATTATTTACAATCTTCTGGTTTTTCCTTAACTCTGAGATTCCAATACATTCCTTTAAATAGTGGTAGACAGCATCAAGTTCTCAGCAAATGCATTTATTTTCCTGCGTTCTTCCAAATATTTGGAAATATGTAGGAAATATCCTAGGTCCAGATATAATTTGGATTATCAATGGATGGTATCTTTTTAATTTTATTTCCTGACTAGGAATAAAGTTGAAAGTTACTCTTCCTTTTTTGGACATATACCATCTGTCTAACTATTGTCGTTTTATTTCTTATCTGAATTCCCCTTTTAAGACACCAGTATAGTGACAGCTGTTTATCGCGAAGCAAGATCTACGAATGGATAGAATGCTTCAAAGAGGGAAGAACTTTTATATATGATGATGAAAGATCGGACAGGTCATCTACGTTAACTTCTGAGTAATTTAAAAGCTATTGAAGGTATAATGAGGGAACACAGATTAAACTTGATTAAATTGAAATCTGCAATCAGATACCAAACCGTTGAAAGTACAAAGAAATGCCATCTTGCTGAAAGATATAGCTAGGCCATATTCTACCAATTGGAATACCAAAGAAATTTAAGGAGCTGAAATTCGAAATGCTGAAACACTCATCAGACCTTGATCCGATGGATTTTCATATGTTTGGACCTTTGAAGGAAGTTTTAAGGGGATGAAAATTTGCAACCGGTGAAGAAGTCATTGATGCGATGCAAAATTATCAACGGATACAAATGAAAAACTTTTTCTTCCCGACCTAATAAAAAAAAATTGTGAAAGGTTGGAGAAAGTGTGTTGAATTCTATTGTAGTTACGTAAAAAATAATGCATGTTTCATTTTTCTATTTTTATGATAAATTCATCCTTTTACGAATGACTTTTTGCTTTTTAACACTCTTTAATAAGTTCATTATCTGAATGTAAGACAGTTTTAAATTCTGTAGATTCACTTTTAAAGGAATGTTTACTCCTTTTATGAATATTGACACTCGAAATTTTTAACATGAATATTTGTTCAATTTGTATGCAAAATCTGGAGTGATGATCAAATAATAGTAATAGAAATTATTCGGTTTCACTATTTAAAAATGCTACTTTCTTATAAAAATTCCATATCTTGTTTTCGAAATGAAAGGGAATATTTTTCATGGATTCAGACACAATTTCATCGATTTTCCAAATATGATGGTTTGGTTTAGTAGGATGAATTTCAGAGATTTTTTTTTTCGCTTATGAATATTATAACTCGAAAATATCTGCTCAATTTCTGAACAAGATAAAGTTTTATACTCAACTTACAAGGAAGACAAATATATGATTTTATTATTTAAACCATTGCAATTGCCCTACAAATTAACTGAGACGTATTTTTGAATTCCAGGCATATTTTTTTCGTATATTTGTGAATTGACATTAGAAAGAAGAAAAGAAAAAAGATTTAAAACTTTACAGGATCATAAACTGTGCCACCTTTAGTACCATTGCAAGTGCATGAATATGCTCCTTGAATAAGCCTAGAAATTGAAATAATGAAAAGAATTATATTATAAAATGTTTATAAATACTTAAAAACATATTAAGATTATAAAAAGTTAAAAATAATACCATTTGAAAAGCTTAGTAATAGTAAAGTTAGTTAAATTACAAGAATTTTCATTGAAATGTATATAGAGAAATATTTCTCCTGTTTATGATTTATTTCACAATTCTCTACATAAAAATTAAATAAATGCATTAAAATAAAAGCATTCAAATTGCGAGAGTTTTTATGATATAGTATCTTACATGACCGAAACAATCAACTTTTCTCCCAATTCTTTCAAAATATAAAATAAGATGTTGACACTAGAAAGACGGGATTTCAAATTGAAATCTGTATTAAGGGACCAGGTAATGACAAGTGTAGTGAATTCTGAGCAGAAATATCAAAGAGAAAGGAAAATTGGATACAAGGAGTTAGAGCGTAGAGTGTGTCTCTCTCTCTAGTTTGTTGTCTTACTCGAAGTGACGGATTCAGTTTTTATCTTTCTTCCACCATAAATTGTGCTATGAAGAAAAATATTCTTTGTCTTTCATTCTTTGAAAGCATAACATAAACAGAGAAAAAACCTGAAACAGCGTATTGTATTTTCATGAGACACAGTTTTGCTTTCAAGAAAAGAATTCCATCTTTTTTTGGGAACTAGGCGAGTTTTCTTAAATAATGAAGGTCTCGAGGTGAGAATTCACTAAAGAATTGTTTTTGAGAAAAAATTATTGAGCAAATAGCAACAACGATGTTAGAAAATAAAGTATGAAAGTTAATGTAAAGGAAATTTAGTTTTGGAGGAGCCAACATGCTTCTCATTGTAAATTTTGGTTATGAAGTATTTAAAAAAAACTTCTTGATTTTTTTTGAAAAAAGAATATTACTTTAAACACGAAGATAAGTTTTGTTTTGCATAGAAATTTTTAAAATGTACTTTATAGTGAAAATAATATTATGATTAATCATATTACCTTATACAATTGAATTTGTTTATAAAGGTGAAATTTCTACAATTTTAACAAATTAGGTTTGTTCTGGAATGAAACAAATTTTAATTGTATTTTCTTTTTTTGCACTAATTTGGAACAATGAATTTTATAGGAATGGAATTAATTGTTAGGAAGATTAGTGTATTAATTTACAATAATGTTATTTTAAAGTTAAAACAAAGCAAAATGTGGTTCTGTGTGAATGTCTCAATTTTGAATGACAATCACATGTTATAGTATTTATTATGGATATTTTAAAACTGACTGCATTTAATCTTATAAACAATAACAGCTAAAAACAAATGATTTATTATTACATGACTTCAATCTGAATATTTAAGATAATATTCAAATTGTATTCAGCAATAATATTTTTCAAATTTTGAAGTTTCTGAATTTATGTTATTTAAATTTTATATTAAATACTAACATAAATATTATATAAAAACAAATTTTATTATAATGTATTTTATAATTCATAATGTATTATTTTAGAGCATTCGTTTTGCAATGCTCTATAACAATTGTTATAAGCATTCTTACTAATAATGAATTAGAAGTTTTTCTTCATTATTTGATCAAAAATTGTCAAATACTATACAACATATTACTGATATTTTGAAACAATTTGGCACAGCAACAAGAAACAAAAAGAAAGAATTCAGAAACCTCACAAAAAATAAAATAAGTAAACAAAAAAAAAAAGGTTTCCTTATTTTAATAACTAAATATGAAATATATCTTTTTCAATATTATTTAAAAAACTATTTAGAAAATAAAATTTTGAGATCTTAATTTTATTTAATTCATCTTTAAATTTTGAAAGAGTACTAAATAAAAGGTCTCAAAGTAGATACTGGTGCGAATTAATCAGCGTAATAGTAATAGATTTTACAAGAATTATCGAAGTTTCTATTCTCGATTGGATTGCTAAACAATTAAATAACATAAATCAAATTTTCAGGTCAAACACTAGGTTTATTCAGGCATTTATGTGTGAGAACTCATTGTGCAGTTTGCATTGGATGGCAACATGTATTGTCCGAGCAAAGAAAGATGAATAAAATTGAATTGCAAAGATATGAACTGCTGCTTTTGGAATTATTTGATGCCTTATATTAAAAAATATATATTCTGAATAAGAAATCAATGAAAAGAATAACTCACGACTCGGAATTTAAAATTTCAAATCAAATTCAAAAATTTATACGCTTGTCTTTACCTTTAAAGTTCTTTTAATTCGTGTACATATTAGATTTATTTTCGAATAAGCTGCCTCGATATACCTGAGGGAATTTATTGCTATCAAATTTCAAGAGTCGATATTTCTACATTAAATATAAAATGTATGTTGATGATGTTTACTGTAAATAAGGTCATGTTAAACTTTTTATATTTAAATAATATTTTGTTGGATAATAAATTTTAATTTTATTTCTTTCATACTATTTCTAATGAAAACCTTGATGAAGGAATGATAATCTTGGCATTTTTTAAAACCAATCAGTATTTTTGATTCATTCATGTTATTAAATAGCACAAATACATTAATTTTTATATTTTAAACTATTATTAACAATTACGAAGAATGTTTTGGCGATTTTGTCATTTATCTTTGGGGAAAGATTTTATTAAAAAATTATAATTGCTGGGCCTATTTAAGCAATTAAAGTCATTATCGAAGTCATAAAGCAATTAAAAAATGTCAATAGTGCATATTGTTGATACAGAGAAAATATTTCTTGTCATAATTCTTAGAGCAACAATTTATTACAAAAATTATTAAACAATAAAAAATATACTACATATGATAATATGGCATATTAAAACGCGTGTTTTTTGAGTAAAATTCTGAATTTGAAAAGAACTAATTTAAATTAAATTCGATATCTTCAAGTTTAAACATTTTGACATAGCCAAAATCAAGAAAATCGAATTTTTTATATGTATGTATTCCCACAGAAAAGGAAAATTCATAAATTCTTATCAATTCTAACAATTTGCAAATGAAGAAGCAAAAAAAAAAAAAAACCAATTTTCAGTAATTTTGTGCTTAATATACAATTATTTCAAGATTGCTCGCATTTTTAAAGAGCTGGATGAATTTTTCATTTCTGCTAGTTTTCCTAGTTTTATTTTAAATATCGATAACATGAGCTCGATTTCTATTCGCCAAGGATAATTTAAACTCCATTATAAGAATAAAAATGCTAATGAAATTAACAAGATAATTTAAGAACCTTTGATTTTTTAAAGAGCAGAAGGAATTTTTTTACTTATATCACGACCAATAGAATCTGGTCTTTTTCTTTCGAATATTGATTACTTTGTTAATTTTGATGATGAGTTCATTCATCCGAAAATGACAAATGTTTTCTATTCTTATTTAATAATCACTCACATGAGCTCGATTTATATTCAACTAGAGTAATTTAAACTCCATTACAAGAGTAAAAATAATAAACTCGGTAAGGAAGCTACTTTAAATGTCGTATCACTTCTCTTTCAGTGACTTTATTATAAATGGCGGGAAATTCGCTTTGTTTTCCCCGGACCGTGCGCTAGCTTAACCCTAACTGCGAGCCACCATCTTGAAAAGGTCATCGCTTTGGACAAACTGGAGTAATTAGGCCATCAGAACTTTTAATTACTCGCCCAAATTACTTTCTATGTAAGCAGTACCTGGAAAGGAAAGCAAAATAATGAATTTAAGTCTAAGTAATTAAATCTTACTAGTTCTCTCTCCTTTCGAGTTTGTAAGAAAGTCTTACGTAATTGGGATGCTAATGGGTTTCATAAAAGAAAACCATGTTTTAATATGTATTTGACCTTGGAATTGCATATCAAGGTGAAAAATAAAATAAAATATGAACGTCAGTTCATTTCTTAATTTTTCAGATTAAATCATGCAACTTTTATGAAAATATTAAATGGAATAATTGAAGAGCTATTTATTTTCTTTTTGAGATTTCATCAGATAATAATAAAAATATTCTTGACTAAATTGTTTGAAAGTATTTCTTTCATTCAGTAAAAACTGTATGTGGATGAATGCTACTTTGTCATAAAATATTTTGGTGTTAGTGATATGGAATTTTTTCTTTAGTTTAAATATTTTCCAGTCAGAGGTCACTTAAATTACAAAATAGAAGAGATTTAAACTTATAATCTTAAATAAAAGAAAAAAAAGGTCTGTATTTCTTCAATTACACATCCTAGAACGGAAAAGAAATTATTAAATGCATTTCATTAAATAAAACGGCTAACGATTATATGGATCATTTGAAGCCTTGAAGCCAGTTCCATGTATACACCTATACATCTGTTAATGCTTCCTTTGCTAAGATGCAAGTTTAAACGAATCTAAACACCAAGTTCTTTACGTTCATATTTAACAAGCAAGGAGCATGACTACAAGGTATATAATCTTCTGTGACTGGAACCTCTGTCCCTCTGATAATTGTAATGACAATTGTAAAAAATAATAACAAGATTTACAAAGTTAGTCATTTTTTGGCTGGTTGAGATGCTGATCCCAAAATCAATGATTTTTTTTATTTGCTTTGGTATTTATCATTTTTCAGTGGTTATAAATAGTATCGACTTTTATATCCTTCATGAGTTAAGCAACTGTGCCAATCTCAACTCCACTTTCATACCAATCAGTTTCAATACTCTTTGAATTGTTTTAATAGAAGAATTTCGAAAGAACATATGGTTACCTTTCACTGTTCCAACTTGGAATATCTAATCAATTCCTTCAAATGGCGCCTTCATACTGATGAGAAAAGCTCTCTTTGATGACTTTGAAAACACTCTATACAAACACATATGCCTGTATTGCATGGTTTGTATTATTATTACGGTTTGCACTTAAACTTGTTTATGCCAGGGCACATAGCACATATATTGTTTAATATGCTCCAGTTATCAATAGCTTCAGAGATATATGAAGCCTATATCTCTATTCTTTTAAACTTGGCATCTGCAAGTAACTGAGAAATTTGTTTTTCATAAACTGTAACAGGCAGTCAATTCATTTTATTTTTTTAAAAATAAGGTCAGGTATAAATTACTCTCTAACAATAGACATATTAAGATGAAATTAAGCTTTTGTGTCTATATATTTCTGAGGTCTTTGCTCCAATAATTGGCGTTGGATTGAACCTCTACTAATTGAACATTCATAAATTCATTGAATCTTAATTTTCAAGGTTTCTCTAGAAAATAAAACTCTTTGTTCCAACACTTTTCACCAATCCAATGTTACTGTAAATTGCAGAGTGACTGCCTATTTTTTTTCTTTCTTAGATTCTATTTTCTTTTTCTGTTCCTTGATGTTTTTCGCTTTTTTTTTGTCCCAGGTAGAACAGTCTGTTGCACTACATGTATAATGTTGTGCGATATTGTACAATTATTGGAATACTAAATAATATCCCACAATATTAAACAAAAATTCGAATATTGATAAATGTCATACAATATTGTACAACATTTGTGTGCTATTAAGGGTATTTTCTTGTTCTGAACACGTGTTTTCTTTCTGTTTCAGGAAATAGCTCAAGTTCAAATACAGAATCTTCTAACTCTAATTTTTTGATGTCACTTTTGGGTACTTACTTCTGTAAAGAATCTTTTCTTTTTCAGTAGTATTTTATAAGGACTTTTCATTTATTTAAACTTCCTCTGCGTATTCCACGATTTCTACGGTTTGTGCAACATTTGTTATAGAGAGAAATAGCAAAATTTGCGCAATTCGCGATTTCCAAGGGGATGCATTTTTCCATCTATTTAGCTGTGCAACTCGCTCTTTTCCTGATCAAGATTTCATTTCGGCTTTTCTGGTTCCCTTCAAATTTGAGTTACAGGCAGCATTAGTTGTCCATATTTCCGTGAAATATGCAAGCATATTTTGTAACCATGTGCGCGCTCTTTTCAAAGCTCATAGATGTCTAATAGAAAATATTTCGCAGTTTTTGAATATACTTTGACAAAAGAATTACTCAGCGAGAGGGTAAAAAGTGTTTTATCTTTATAAAACTGATTTATTTGTTTAAGCAACATCAAAAAGTTATTCCATTTTGGTAACAAAATCTGATTACTCAGCTTGTTGAGTTGATAAATTTCAAGCTCTGTCTTTGCAAAAAAATGCTGCTATTGGAAAAAAAAAACAATTGAGGTTTTATTTACAGTTTTATTGTCTCTCATCGGGATTCTCGCTCTTAGCAAAAATCTTTTTATTTTTGTAATGGAAAAAGTTAGTTCGTCTCTCATAATCTCCTTCAATTTTAATATGATGATATAATACAGGGGTGGCCAAGACGTAGACTGCGGTCGATCAGTAGACCGCGAAGACTTTTTAGGTCGTCCGTGTGACCATTCCCATAATGACCTCGGATATTAATAATTTAATTTATGACTTATGACATAGAATTAATGAATTATTTAAAATAAAAATACCACAGTTTACGCTTTAAAACCTAAAACACACTGTGCAAAGTAATACAATGAATTTGTCGTTTTACAGTGAAGAATTAAATAGAAACAACTTGACAAAGTGGGATGCTTAGATTATATCCAGTAGCCGGTGCGGCGAGACGACTAGTCTACCCATCACACCCGCCCGTTTAGTTTCAGTTCTCAGTTAATCGTCTTACATTGCAGGTCGCTCGCTTCCTACATCACTGATACGATAATTTGTTGTTTCAACAACCCTTCCAAAATGTCTAATCCAGGTACCAGTGTTTAGAGAATAAAGCATACCATCATCACAATGAGTGGGAAGATGATTTCTTTTTTGTTATGGTGAAGGAAAAATGTGTTTGCCTCATATACAACAAGTGAGGCACTACCAAAAAAAGCAAACGTCGAAAGACATTTTAAAACCATGCACTTAAAATACGCTACAGACTTTTCAATCGGCAGTGAACTTCGAAAAGTTAAAATGCACGAATTAAAGTCGAATTTACATTTACAGCAATCGTTATTTACGAGACCAGGCACCAAAGCTAAAGCTGTAACATTGGCGTCATTTAAAATTACAGAAGTTTTGATAAAGCTATAAAAACCCTTCGAAGAAGGAGAATTGATGAAAGAAGCTTTTTATAAAGCGGGGGAAGTGCTTTTCCACGATTTTAAAAACAAATCTGAAATAATATCGTCAATAAATAATTTTTTCTTTATCGCGTAACACTGATATGCGGCGGACTGAAGCTATGAATAATAATTTGGAGGATTTATTAAATGACGATTTAAAAGCTTGTAAATTCCTATTTCTTCAATTTGATGAATCCACAGATATTAGTGACATTGCACAATTATGCATTTTTGTGAGAATGGTTTTCGAAGATATGACTTCAAAAGAAGAGTTATTAACTATAATTCCATTGAGAGGACAAGCGGGAGGCCAAGGTATCTACAATTCATTTAAAAACTTTATTGATAAGACTGGATTTCCAATATATAAATTGATCTCTATTACAACAGATGGAGCTCCAGCAATGGTCGGGAATTGAATTGCTTTTATTGCCTAGTGTAACAACGATGAGGAAATTCCCAGTTTTACTAGCTATCATTTCATTATCCATCAACAGGTATTGTGTTCAAAATTACTTAAGTCTAATGATATAATGCAAATTGCTTTTACAATCGTCAATTCAATTCGTTCAAGAAGTCATCAGACACGACAATTTCTGGCGCTTTAAGAAGAAACTGAATCAGAGTACAGATATTTCTTAATGCACACAGACGCAAGGTGGCTAAGCCGTGGTGCTTTTTTAAAAAGATCTTGTATTCAGTTACCAGAAATAAAACTTTCTACAAATGAAATAGAGCACATTAATGAATTGGAAGATGAGAAATGGCTCATGAAACTAGCTTTTCTCTGCGATATCACTGCAAAACTTAACGACTTAAACCTAAATCTACAAGGAAAGAATAAATGTTTAACAGACATGATGAGCGTGATTAAAACTTTCAAAGAAACAATAAAAAGGTATGCGTCTCAATTAAGAATACATGAATTGAGAAACTTCAAAAAAATGGAGGAAGAGTGCATCCATAATCCAATCCGAGAGTTCGAAGATTTCGCCGAACACTTAGATGTTTTGTTTGAAGAATTTGAAAGAAGATTCGCCGACTTAATTTGGTTGGAAGAAATACTCAGTTTTATGATATTTCCATTTAATGAAAATGTCAACATTGATGGAGTATCTGAAAAAAATAGGACATTTAATAGATACCACATCAGTCACGGTCGAGGAAGAAATTATTAAATTAAGAGGCAATAAATTTCTTAAATTCAGAGCAGCTAGCGATACTGATTTTTGGAAATTAATATCTAAGGAAACGTTTCCAAATATTTACAAATTGATTTTGTATTTGAAATCATATTTTGGATAAATAATACTTTGATTAATTTGGTCAGTAAATTTTTATTTTTTAAATATTGTTTTTTTTTAGAAAAATTAGATAATTGACCATTTTTTCTAGTTACCGAAAATAAATCTATAAACATGCAAGCTACGTTAATTCAGCTCTGCCATTGGTAGACCACTTTCGATTTTTTTAAATGTGGAGCAGACCACGAATCCCAAAAGTTTGACCATCCCTGATATAAAACATTAAAAAAACGTATACAATTTTCCATTTTTTAATTCAGGAATTGATTCATCAAAAAGTTAGTTGCGAGTTTGAGGTTTTGTTACTTTTATGATTATTTTAACTTCGTAACGATTCAATAAAAAAGTTCTAAAATTATTAAATTTAAACAATATCCTTTTATAGAGTAACTCTGAATATCACTGCTTAACACTAAATGATTGACCCAGAAATGATTAGGTTGTTTATTACATGTGGGTTCTGGTGTTGCCATCTTGAAATAAATATTTTAAGAAAAAATCATTTTAAGATATATTTTCAAAATAATGGAGAATCTGGCATACAACATGGAGATGCTGTGCAACATCATGGCAACATCACACTGTATCTTATATTTAAACAGTGAAAATTATGCATGTCTAGTATCTAGTTAAGACATAGAAACTATTTATTACAGATTATTTTTACAAACTGATTTTTGCTATTGAACTGTCAATTTTTATAATACAATAGTAGAGGAAATAAAAAAGTTTGTTTCAAAAACCAAGCCGAATATCTGTATAGACTATATGATGGTTAATGTTTAGAACTAAGGAGCAACTCAGAAATTATGAATTAAGATCCCTCAATTCATAAATTCAATAAAGGTGTATTTATTTTTCATTTCAGAATCTCCTTTGGTGGAGTTCTGTGTCTCGTTAAATTTTAACAACAGCCATTGAAGTGATTTTATATACCAAAGAATGTAATTTTTTGGTTTACTTTATATATATATATAAAGAGAGAGAGAGAGGGAGGAACTTTAAAAATTAAAACTGCAATAAATGAAGAGTTCTTCCACGTATCTAAGAATATTGCAAGTAATTATATACAGAAATATTTTATTATTTATGTAGTTGCATTCCATCATTTATGCATATAATTAATAGATTTGTTTTAAATCCTTACTGCCTTAATTTTAAGAGAAATTGGGAACATTTATTTTATTTTAATTATCTAATGCCAGTACTTTATGACTTCTTTGAAGAATGATTTAAATAGCTATTCTTAATATCTCATTTTTTATAACTTCTCAGTTAATAATATTTCTATATTAATTAGTTTTTTAGTTGTTTTATTCATCTGGATTTTCAAACGAAACATCGTTGCTTTTAGCAGCATTGCAAAGGGAATCATTAACCTATTCTGACACTTACTATTCTAATATACTTACTATTCAAATTGTACAATCATATTCAATAAACAAAAGCCTCTCAATAGATGTAGTGGTATCTTAATAAGCCAGTAATAGTCATTAAGTATTTGTGATCACTTTTGTCTTGCGGATGTGTTACGCTACTTCACTTCAATCTTTCTGTTGGCGAAACTCAACAATACAAAACGCCACATTGGTGACCCCAGATATTGAACGCCCTCGTTTTTTACCATAACACTTGGTGTTAAAAAATCCTTCGTCTCTCCGAGACTTACTGGTGGGGGAGTATTGTGATAGTATTTTAATAAGCCAGTAACATCCACTAAGCGTTGGTGATCACTTTTGTCTAGCGGATATATTGCGCGACAGCGAATCATAAAATCGCGAATTCGATCCTTGGCGGAATCTCCTCATAGGCGCCACTCTTCACTACGAACCGCCACATAGAAGCATGAGTTAAAAGGGTTAGAAAAAGGTCCTTAATAGTGCTTTTACTAAAGAATGAATGCACATCACATAATTAGTTTTCAATGGAAACTAAAAGACAGCTTTTCCTACCTCGAATATAAATCAAACCTACCTAACTCAACGAAGCTCATTTTCTGAAACTGATGAGATTGAGTATTTTTATTTGCACCTTTAATATAATGTTTTGTAGCCAAGGTTAGAAAAGACTTTGTTATAAAAACCTTCTAATTTAAAACAAAAGTTTAACTTATTTATACCTATTTACTATTTTTTCAAAATAAAAATGCTACCGAGGGCATGTTTTTAGATTTAAAGTAAATCGAAGATAAAGATAATAAATTAAAGAAAATTTTGAGGTTTAAGTTGGAATATTCACGCCTGAATGAATATAGATATCAGTCAAAAATTGCTATCATAGATTTCGAATATATTTCATTTCGATTAATATGAAAGTACCAAGCATTTAAAGTTTTCAGTCTCATTTTCCTAAATTTCTACAATAATCTTTTATTATTGAATTTCAGCAGTTTTTATAATGTATTTAAATCTTTTAATGAAAAAATGCATATGCAAATATTAACAATAGATTTATTGAAACATAATTACTGTAAACTGTAAGCAAATTTATAAAATTATATATCAAATGATATTTTGATTCAATTTTCATAGTATCAATCGCTAAGCTGGATTTAATTAAATTGAAATTGGGAAGCGCCATTTTGACTATTTAATTGATTTAGAGATATATTTCATTTCTGAAATATATTTATGTGCCGATATTGGTTTCCAAACTCTTGCGATTTATTCGCTAAAATTAAATGCAGTTTGTTGTACTTATGTATCCCGATTATTTTGGTGATCAGAATATCATAACATAGCATAATAACCTTTATTTATAAAAATCAATAAGTGTTTCTAATACCATAATAAAATAGATATTTGCTAAAGAATTTCTCAAATTTTAAACGAAAAAAATTCCGTTATCTTGAATTAAAAAAGGCGTCTTCCTTTTTTCATTAGGAAAAAGTTAAAAAAATATTAGTTGATTTACTATTATTTTTTCTTTTAAACCATTTAAATAAATAATATATAACTTAAACTTTTGGGATAAAATTGCGCATGAAAAACAAAATATGGTTTTTGTGCGCTGTTCAGTTTTTGCATTTTCGTCTCTCTCACATAAAACAATATTACTTTAAATGTGATTTCGAGAATAATTTTTTTCTCTCTCCATAACAGTTTTGTAAAGAAAATATATAGAAAGAAAGGCTGATAAATTTTTATACTATTCATAATATTTTTTTAGTAAATGCTAAGCAATTTAACTAGAAATAACTAGAGCTTCTTATAGAAATGCGATTTGTTTTTAGCTTTTTAGTTTACATTCATAAGTTTTCAAAAGTTTGTGAAAATCCAAGCTTGGAAATTTTTAAAGAAGATTCTTTTTTCTGTGAGCAGTCTTATGTCATGAATCAACGCACTTTGAATTTTTTATCGAAGATTTAATGAAACCATTTGAAAGCAATTAAATTATTTATTATACAAAGTGATCATAATTAAACTACGCAAACAGGTGAACAGATTGCAACGGAATTCTGTATATAGACCAAACACGAGATGCTTTGATGTAATTTGTAAATAAATGATTTAATTCCAAAATGCCTCTTTTCTGGAAAAACATTAATTTTAACACAATAAAAGACTAAAACGTAATGCATAAAAATATTAACATTTATTGACTAGTTTCAGATCATCTTGTCTTCGAACCACATTAAAAAGATTATCGGTAAAGAAAGTACAACAGTTTTGAGGGAAGAAAGTAGCTCAGTTTGCATTAAGAAGAAGACATTAGGCCAAAATTGCACAGGAGCAGCAATTGTTAATCGTACCAAAAGACAATGCTGGGAAACGTGCACCATGTACCCACCCTCAATCACCTGCAAAATTTCAAATCGTCGTATAGTGTGTTCAAAAGCACATCGTAGCTAATCAGTTGTTATGCTTCGCACATGATAGGTTATGGAGTTCTTTAAATCATTCAACGTTGCAACACGATGGTGTCATAATTACAGCCAGAAAGTTCAACATAAAATATGACAACAACTGCAAACATTTCTAATTGTAATCTGCTCTGCATAAAGCTTCCACTTCTTCACAAGCAGTTAAATATTTTTTTCTAGAATTGACTGTTTTCCTCGGTTTTACATTTTATTGACCAGAATTCTTGTTCTGGATTGTGAATATTATTTCTGTATTTAACTTTGCTCAAAAATTGGGTTACCTTTAATAATGAAAGACTCCTCAGTAACTGAAGGAATAAGTGGTTTGGAAGAAAGTGCAAAGATTTTTGCCAGTCTTCGGTCGAGTAATTCTTTTTTTATTTTCTTAATGGGAATATTATTCTGAATTCTAATTCCATAATTAATCTGAATTATTCCAAACTTCATTATTCAAAATAAAACATTGCTCTAAAATATTTATCTATTTATTTGAAATTTTTAGTGTCTAATTCATGCACATGCGCAGAAGTCATTCATTTTCTTAACATAGTGCCTTTTGACCAACCGTGATTGATACTTCAGTTGTATAATATATATATATATATATATTCTAAATGTGCAACATTCTGTATTATTTTCTTATAACCCTAAAAAGAAGAATTGATGTCTCGAAAGCGATAAATCGCCAATTTGTTGCCTACGCATTTTGAGACTTCAACAATTTATTGTTGCCCTTTTTGAAGCTTCAAAAATCTCAAACCAAAATAACATTGTGTTCTGACATGATAAAAAGTGTAAGAATATTTTGAAAATACTGCCTTTCTCCAAAAGAGACTCAGAAAAGTCGAATAATATCTTTATTGTGTTCTTTATAATAATCGCTTTTGTAAAAAGAAACCTTTACCTCAATTTGGTTTCTGATCCAATTCCTTTACTTAGGAAATTGGATAATCGGATTCCTATGTATTTTATCGATTCTACATTCTTTCGATTAATTTTATTTTTAATAAATTTATTGTTTTCATATTTCGTCTTTTCTCTATCAACCATTTTTTATATTTCTTTTCAATAGTCCATTCTATTACAAATTAAGTTTAAATCATGTTACGAAATGTATTTTTCAAGGAATAATATAATTTTGAACTTTTTGTTTTATTCACGTTTTTTACTTACGCACTTTCTCCAAATTATAAATGTTTACTCTTTTTGATTTTTTGAAATTCTTTGTTGAGGATTGTTCATTTCATAGATTCTTTCTTCATATTTCAGTCTTTCTTCTGATATTTTATTGTTAGTAGATTGAATCGGATTTTTACGACGAATAGCACTGAGAAAAATTCAATTGAAGTCATTTTTCTACATATAGTTTTGTTAGGCTGACAAATTCCATAGTGAAATTTGTAAAACCATTTCTAGTATTATTATGTATTGCAAAACTAACCATCTGCTATTTCAAAATAATTTGAAATCAAAATACTGTTATTAAATCATTTTACATTTTTGATTCAAGTAAAAGAATGTTAAAACGCAACACAGATTACGGAATAATTGAAATAATATTCTGAATCAGTTTTCTTTAAATATGTCTGCACTAGTAAGAGACATTCGCTTTCTGATTCAGTTTATTTACGGATGCAATTGGCTAAACAGTTTCATAAGCCTTTTTCCGATAACACAGTCTTTCGATCTACTTTATTTTTAATAAATTTATTGTTTCCAGATTTTGCTGCTGCCCAGTAATCCTTCTATTTTAACACCTTTTTTTTTGTAATAGTCCATCCAAAACCATATTAAGTTGAAATTATGCCTCGAAACATATTTCCCAATGTATTTTGAATATTATAATTTCGAAAGTTTTGTTTTATCCACATATTTTTTTTACTTACATATTTGTTCTAAATCCTGACTTCTTCCTCGCTTTGATTTTTTGAAATCCTTTGTTCGGGTAGACTTCATCGATTTTTTCTTCTTTTTCTTTCGATTATTCTTTCGTCAGACATTTTGTTATTGATAGGTTGGATCGGATTTTTATAACGAATGACGTTAAAGAAAAATACAGTCGAAATCCATTCCAAGCAATTTTTCTTCGACTGATAATGTCACGCTGAAAATTAAAAAAAGTCTTTTCATGTTTGTGCATACATTTGAATGCAATTGCGTATTCTTTTGAGAAAAAAATAAATAAAGCAATCATTATATAGATATTCTTTTTCTATGGTTATCGAATTTGTTTTAAACTATGCAACCTTTTTTATTTTATTTAGAAAATATGTGGAAGGAAGCCTTATTTTCGTGTATTATTTGAGGAAAAATAATTCAAGAAATTTTCATCCACTAATGGGCAGTGGCTTATGGTAGAAGGTTTGTTAAAAACAAAACTTTATTGGTGGTTATATTAACGTGTCTTGCTAATCCTTCTATAAAACTAACGTAAATATTGCGTTCTATTCGTTTTGTGGTTGGTAGTAGGAAGGCACTTGATCCATGATGTTTGATGTTTGTTTTGCCAGTGTTATTTAAATATTAATTGAAAAATATCATTGCATCGTAAAAAATATCTACACTGCTCTTGACGGTGATTAGTTAAAACAGGGGAAATAAATTTGAATCAAATTTAATTAGAATTAAATCAAATTAGAAATTTAAATAGAATTAAATCAAATTAGAAATTTAATTAGAATCAAATTAATAGAAAATGAATATAAAAATATTGTTCGCTAATTCTAATTTTAGATACGCATTGGTGGCAACTCTTATGAGCTTAGCAGTTGTCTGAATTCCTAAGCAATATACTTATTAACCCTGTATCATTAAAAAATAGTAATGGAGCGTTCAGTGATATGATGAAGAAAAAGAACCAAGAAAGTCGGAGCAGGAATCAGAAAAAAAGCTGATCGTGACCTGTTTCGTGAAAAATTGAATAAATATTCAGATATTTTAAACATGAGCAATGGAACTTAGAAACTTAGGAAAGAGAAACGTAACGAGTAAAGTTAAGATTATGATAAGATTTCAAATTTTTAACTAATGCAAAAAATATTTTTTTTAACATTTATAATTACATTTTGAAAACGATTTGTTTCCAATTTTTTATTGTTTGGCCATCCGGATTGAGAAAATGAATTGATAAGTAAATTTTGCTAACCTGAGGATATGCAGGATTGGAGAATAAAAACTGCTTGGCAAGCATAGAGGAAAATCTTCTCGTTCATCTATATATTTTTTAATTTATAACTGCTCTATTGAGTAATTTTCTTAAATATTGTTTAGTAATTGAAGACATTTATACATTGGCACAGTATATTGAAATCTTAGGCTTAATCAACTGATAGATGTAATTATTATTCTGTTGAGAGATGAAAGTTTGTTGATGAGTATCAATTTTGTAATAAACCGAATTCGAAAGTTTTTCAGTGCAACTTTACTATGAAAGAAATCGGACATTGTTATAATATGACTTTTAAGTAACTAATTTGCATCTGTCTATTATAACATATTTTTAAAAATGGCTTTAAATAAATCAATAAATAGAAAAACCACCAACCATATTTTCAAAAATGACTTTAAATAAATGAATAAATGGAAACAAGCAAACATATTTTCAAAAATGGCTTTAAATAAATCAACAAATAGAAAAAAAAACATATTTTCAAAAATGGCTTTAAATAAATCAACAAATAGAAAAAAAACATATTTTCAAAAATGCCTTTAAATAAATCAATAAATAGAAACAACCAAACATATTTGCAAAAATGGCTTTAAATAAACCAATAAATAGAAATCAAAAGTTTTGAAAAGCACAATTATGTGATTATAACTCTCCCAAAGGAAGAAACAGAAAGAAAATCTATGTAGCTTCATCTTTTTTTCAACGCATCTAGATTTCACTCTCCAGATTTCAGTTCTCAGTCTGCAATAAAAAGAAATATGCAGAAAAGGAACGATAAAGACACAAGAAATAAACACCAGTTGAGTAATATGTTTTTTCCTTATAGCTAAGAATAGTCCCCATTCCCTTTATACATTTAAAAAAAATCTATTTTATCAATGACATTGAATAACAACAATGCAAAACATTCGCTATAAAAGATACAAATAAAATAAAGTCATTGCATTTTCTAGCCGTATTTAGATTTGTTATTCAAATTTGATGCATGGATTTTCAATCTTGTTCCAATATATAACATGCATAAAGGGAACACGATCAATTTTTAGAATTCAAGTATAATAGCAGTTAAGGAATAATATGTTACATATTTCATACTTAGAGCTGTATAACGCAAACAGACATTTCCAATTTTAGATCCAATTTAGTTGTTACAATTTCATTGCTTTAGTTGTTCAATTTAATTGTTTGTTTAGTTGTTCCTATCTAAACAAAGTATTCTATATCTTAATTTTCAGAATCTTCATTGCATTTACTAAAGTACCTTGAGGACTATTAGATACATGTTATTTAATTTTAATTTGAAATAAAATTTTAAAATTATATTTGACATCATACAGTAAAATATAATTCTATTCTAACTGATAATTATTTAATTATTGCTAATTAATTTTAATTGGCAATATCTTAATTATGTGAGAAAAATGCCCTTCCTTCAAAGAGAAAAGATCGTTTAGAGTTTTTTGGAAATGCTGAAAAAAAAATTCGACATTTCATAAGGGAGAAAAACCCCTTTTCTATTTCCAGCTAACCAACTATTCAACAAAAATGACTACTAAAATATGAAACAGTTAATTATATTAGATATTCAAAAGGTATGATTTTATTAAAGAGATTATAACTAAGCATTTAACTGTACAATATGTTAATGACGAGTTCTTGATCATTTCTGAGCAATATCAATAAAAAATATCTGATTAAGAATGATATTTCATTTTGGCCCAAAAGAGTCAAATTGGCCAAATAAATCATTTTCCACAATAAAAGAATCACAACCATTATTAAAATTTTGATTGATCATCGAGAATTATTTAAATTAAATTAAGCTTAAGAATTTTTTACTTGAAATATTTTAATACTCTTCGCCTTTTATTCATAGTGTATCCTTAAACTTTCTCAAGTACCTGATTTTTATAATTGCGGAATCTTTTAACTCAAATTATATATTATCATATTATTCATATTATCTAGTTCTTTCATTCAATTTTATTGTACTCAAGACATTTTTCCTTCTAATTGTACGCCATTTTCTGTTATGTTATATGTATTCGTATTTTTTCATTTGTAATTTTCTTTCCAATTTTAATGTAATTTGGCGCTTTTTTTTCAATAAAGAATCCAATGGTTTTTTTACATCATCATCTAAATGAGCTCTAGGAACGGAAGTGTGATGCGGTTTTAAATGTTAAGCATGAAATGACTTTAGAATTATCTTTGTTTTGAATTTTTCTAAAATGGCTAATGTTTAAGATTATTTCCTATTACAAAAATTTACACTTTTGCGTATGAAGCTCTTCTTCATCTCTCTACTTTTTTGAAACAAAAGTTCTTTTATTTAAGAAATGTAGTTATAGAAAATTTAATTTTGTTTCTTTTAGAATTTTTTTTATTTCTGCATTCTCAGCTTACAACCATTCTTAAATTATATTAATATGCTTGAGTTGTCATTTCATCGAACTAAGAAAATAAAATTTATTTTTTTCACTCTTAAATTGTCTTCTTCCTCTTAAATTTATCTTATTGAATCCTTGCTTTTCTGAACCATTACTTAATTTTAAACATTTGAAACTAAATTAAAGTTTTCTTTTCACCTATTTTCTCACAGGCTTTTAAAAATACTTCGAATGCTTCATTTTAGATATACCAAGTAAAAGGGATTTAGTACGAATTTTTAAATAAATGCTTCTTAATTTAATTCTGAGATGAATTTTTGGATAAAAGAACTGATTAATATTTAACCTAATAAAACAACACTTAGGAATTCAAAATATCTAACCTTTTATTTTAAGAAAGTGCTGTTAAAAATCACTCTTTGTAAAGAGGAAAATCACAAAATAGCGAAATGATATAAAAAGCACTGCCCCATCTGAAAATCTAATGTTGTCATCACTTCGAAATCTTTTTGGATCAGCAAAAGCACCATTTTATTCAATATTGGGAAGAAAATGCATTCTTTTTGAACAACACTTATGGTCTTGCTGAAACTCTGCTTGGGAAACTGTGATTTTAGAAATGTTGGTATTGTTTTTAACAAATATCCAGAATTTATAAACAAAGCATTATTCCGATTGTGTGCTGTTTACAATAATAGTGAATTTTTTTTATATATTTTAGTTTGAAAGTCTGTAAATATTTACAAGCATTATGAAAATCTATTTGGAAAGGAAACTGCTGGCCGAATTCTATTCCATTATTTTTCTAGAATGACAGATTTATTTGATTTAGAATAATTCACACATAATGAGTATTAAAAAAAATCATTAATTCAAATTTCAAAAGAATAGATAGTTCAGTATTTAGTTCAAGTTAATTTGGAATTACAACAGTTTTTGCAAAAAAATAACAGATAAAATTCAAAAATAATGTGACAATTACTTATAATTTTTATTAATTTAAAAACATGATAAAACATTTTTCTTTGTTTCTTAAAAAAACTCTTTTTTTTCTAGGAATATTTGTTAATTTGTATGTATTGAATTGGACCGAAATGTATCAACCGACATTTCTCTATTTTTTTAAAAACAAAACCTTAATCATAAAAAAAAATCTGTCAACTGGGCAACTAAAATATTCTGTGTAATCTTGTTTCTAACATCCTCCCCAATCTGGTCAACCTTGAAATGGATGTCCAGAGAAACACCAGAGATAGTATACCATTAACCTTCAGATCTAGGATCTTATCATCTCATAGCATCTCTGATGCAGGTCCATTCCTCTGGCCTTCTTCCACATGTACCGTTCTTCTTGCAGGAGTCCAACAACCCGGACATTAACGGACTGTCCTAGTTTCGAATTTGATGAAAAGGTTGCAGTTCAAGTAAATATGCCTTTGATCATTTTTTCCAAAAACTGCTTGAAGATTCTCATAAACATTGTGTCCTTATTTGTATTGGATGAAATGGTCATTAGTGTTCGTTCTGTCAAGAAAGAGCCAATGCTAAGGCTGTGGAGTAGTCATCTTTTCCCTCTTCGTAGATTAATGGCCGGCTGCTCGTAGTGGTTTCTATTTCAATAAGAATAATGGACAAACTTTTCTTGTCTAAAAGTGCACGTTCGAATACCTTTCGCAGACATTGATAGGTCATTACTATCAGGCGTTTTCGTCAGCTTCCCTAACAAACCGCTGGTGGTCGATAAATTTCTAAGTTGTATAATTTTGGGCTTAATATTGCTGAATTTTAGCTGCTGCGATCTTGCCATAACAGGATCAGTTCAAAATTTGCAGCATGAACAGAGGTTCTTTCTGTGACAGTCCTTTGTGGAAAACAAATCACGTCAGTGGTAAGATCTGACAAGAGTTCAATACGCTAAGTATAAGTTCTTAAACAAAGTACAAGTAGATGGTGCTATGTAGGCTGTGTCTCTTGATTTCAGCTCGGTTTCTTTTGGTGGCTCAGCAAAATCAATTTCAGCTGTAGTAAATGCAAAAGACAGAACAATTGTTTCAGAAGGTAGAAGGTTATCATTTTTTTTTTTGCACATTTCGGTTTGAACAGCTTGCAAGGCAGGCATTTGTGAAGAATTTTCTTTTATAGCTTGATGTCTTTTTGAAATACAGAAGATAAAACATAACTCTAAGAGGATTATACGTACACATAGATTATGAAGATGTAAGTGAGTATGCTGGATCAAAAGAGGGTTAAAAAAGTGGTGCCCGTTTAGTAATTAAGAATCTCGAGAATCAGAAGGAATGAAAGAAAATAATGGCCTTCAACCAAGGCGTAAGTTTGAGCAAGGGATTGAAACAGGAAATTTTTGATTTTTTTTTGGCAAAAGGTATCCACCTTTTAAAGCATCTACTTTAGCCTGGAAATATTGATGCTGTATGGTTTGGATATTATATTTCTTATCCTCTATTTCCTTATAATTAAATTCATGAGTAACACGTGAAAAGGGCATATATCTTCTCACAAAAGATAGAATTCCGGAACATTGTGAAAGAACTGTTTCAGACGAAGAAGTTTTGTGTGAGAACTGGTTCACACGAATAAGTTTTGTGTGAAAACTATTTCAGACGAAGAAATTTTGTGTAAGAATTTCTCCATACTGGTATTTGAATATAAAAGTTCCTGGTTCATTTCCAGGTTTCGGTGTTTTAATTTGTAGAAATTAAATTAGACTGAATTTATTAGGAAGGTATCAACCGAAAATCTGCTTTTTAAAAAAAAATTAAACTGCGGTTACCAATTGAACAGCTAAATTATTATATGTAATCTCGTTCCAAAAATTATTTGAGAGTTAATTTATCCTTAAAGTAGATTCTAAACTAATTAAAATTATATCATTGATAAAAAATTTGAAACAACCAAAACTATATCTCATAGGAAATTATTAACTGATAGTTTAAATATATTCAGATAAAGAAGAAAAAATGATATAGGTTTATTAAACTATAAGCTTACTGATTATGGAAGTTCCTTTCATAAGAATTATTCATAAAAAATAAAGTTTAATTGGGAAAGTTTATAAAAAATGAATTCGCTTTTTACTTTTGAATGTTTTACAAAGCTATTTATTATTTGTTTTAAATGTTTTCTAATTCTCAGTTCATTAATAAATAATAATTGTTCCTCTTAATTATTTTATTACATTGTTGATTCAATTAAGAAATGTTCAGGATTTGAAGCTAAAGACCTATTCTTAAAATAATATTAAACAATCGAGTAAAGAGAAAAGCAAAACTTTTATACAGTTCCATAAGTGAAAAAAGTTCTATTTATATCTTCTTTCAAAGGTGGATCACAAGAAAAAAGTGGCAAGAAAATTGCTACTAAGCTGAATTTTTGCTTATTATTTTGCTTATTATCCATTTTGAAGTAGTGGTAGGCGAAAGAAACAAAACTTGTTTGCACTGACGTGAGTTCATTCTTAATTTTCACCGGCATCTCAGTAAATCCAAAAATTTAGAAAAGTTTCTTTGTTTCTTTTAAAGAGGAATCCTAAAAGGATTGATTCAGATATAGGATGAATTTCTTAAGCGCCCATGAGAAGAACAAAAAAAAAGTGCTCCAAAAGCAACGAGCTTAACGAGGCAGATAGAAGTAATAGCCCAGAGTCATCTTTCTTTCATTTTCGCAGAGGAATGACTGGCTTAGTGTGTGTTAGAGAGTAATAACTAAGCCAAATCCATGACCTGCTTCAAATTTAAAGGTTATTTTTTTGACATTTTGTTATCTATATGTGAGACAGCAAATAAAATGAATATAAATTAAAAGGTGAAGATACTTCTTCAATTTTAAGGTATTTTGTTTCAGATGAAGGCTGTGAGGATGTCGTTCATAAAATATGGTAAAATATTAGTAATTTGATTTGGAATTGGTTTTTGTTGATTGGCCCCGAGGCGTCTAAGATATTTTGGGCATATTATAAACAGGAACCAAATTCTTTTACTTTTAAAGTAAAAGGTTAACTTTTAGATAAAATGAAGATTAAATCTGACATCAACCAAAAGTGACATATTTTAATTTATTCAGTATTAAATTATACTTAAATAATCTTGCCAAAATGACGAATGATTATGTTTTAGTCCCTGGCCGGACCAAAACTATAGCTATTTCCAATTCTTCTACATCATGAAAATAGATATTGATTTTCAGGTGGAATGGTTTTAAATTGAAACTTGCATTTGGGGATATGGTAATGACATATGCATTGAATGCCAAAGAAAAATATTAATGAGGATTAAAGCTGAAAAATCAACCAGAAGTGACATATTCTATTTGTTAAAAATTAAATTAAATTATTAAAATTAAATTATATTATTTGTTAAAAATTAAATTAATATAATCACCCTAAATTAAGAATGATTTTTCAAATGTTTCAGCTACTAATCGGACTGAAACTATAATTAGTAGTAACTCTACCTCCTATCTTCCTATATCATAAAAGTAAATTTTGATTCTGAGGAGGAGAGATTTTAAATTCAAATGTGCACTTGGAGGCCTTGCAAGGACATATAAAGTGAATTTTGAAGAGAAATATCAATGAAAAAAATTTAAAATTAAATACAAGGAGTTAGTGTATAGCTTGTCGTTTCACTGGAAGTAACTGATTCAGTTTTCTTTTTTGCCACCATAAATTGAACTACGTAAAAAGTATTTTTTATCTAACATTCTTTGAACAGATAACATAAACAATGGGGAAAAACTGAAAAACGTATTGTACTTTCAAGAGACATAGTTTCGCTTTTAGAAAAAAATTGTTCCGTGTTTTTTGGGGCCTCACGAGATTTACTAAATAATGAAGATTTCGAAATGGGAATTCAGCTAAGAAATGCTTTTAGAAGAAATCACTGATTAAAGGCTAACAATCCCTCCCCAGAAAATAATGTAATTAGATTTAAATAAAATTTTAAAAAAAATTAAATAGGTCTTTCTAGCAGATACCATGTTTTCGTTAAAAAAATTTCGATATGAATTTTTTATGTTTTCATCATGATAAATTTTTGGAAAGAAAAATATTTATTTAAGCGGAAAAATAAATTTTGTATTCTAGAAATTTTGAAAATTTACTTTTCTCTGAGAATAATATTTTGATCTATCATGTTTTTCTGTTCTATTGAACTGGCATAATTTGTGGAAGTTCACCGAAAATACTGAATATGTGCAAATATAAATTCCTAAATGTTTTTCCAAATTCAAATTCGTGTTGAAATAATTAAATTTTAAACTGTATTTTTTGTTATTCTTATTCTCTTCATTTGTCAGATCAATCACATTAATAATAATTTAAAATGTATTATTATGAAATTAAATTAGTTCCTTTTTTATTCTCCTTTTTAAAATCAGCATAAAAGAAAGTTATTTCCAAATGTCAATATTATAGTAATCGAATGAGAAATATTTTAAAACGCATTTTTATACTGATAAACATTAATTTTATAAATGCCTTAAGAATAAGTTATTGGGACTGAATAATTTCATATCGGTTAATTGAAAAAGCATATCATGTCATGTAGTCATATTATTTTTTGTAAACTAAAAAAAGTAATATTTGAAATTATTTGCATTTGATTTAAAATTTCTGAATGCATCTTTGGAAAAATTGGTATTCATAGAATATATCGTTACAAGCTATTAAACTTCTTTACATTTATCAATAAAGTTTCAACTCTTAGATGTTTCCTGCTTAACTAAATCAAAATAAAATTAAATCTTGAAAAAACTTAATTTAGCATTTCGAAACAGTATAATTCTATACACAAAATACACAAGAAATCTCACGTCATATTTTTTCTTATTACTTTTATAGAAATATATTTTTTATTAGTATTATTTGGAACACCAGAAAAGAAATTTGATATATTCTTTACAATTCAATCTAAATAGCTTATAAAACGTTTCAAAATAGAGATTTTGAATCTTTCTGCATTGAATTGATATTAATTCATTTTTTCATTGAATTAATATCAATTGATTTTGAATCATTTGATATTAATTTCCCTACTTTGGTAACTAAAATCGGCTCATGAGATATATTTTATAATTTGAAATCGATTTCAATTTGGAGCGCATTGTACATCTAGAAAGAAGAACAAAAAGCATTGTAAGAAGACAGTTCATAACAAAATAAAGTTATATCACTTTTATATAAATTTCCCATTTGTCTAGTTCAAATATTGCTTATCAATCCACTCTGGTTACAGCACTAAATTGGACGAAGAATAGAAAATATTCTACCTTTCGTTCTCTGGACTCCCACACACCATACCTACCTATTTATTTAAGAAATTTAATAGAAAGAATTCTTCAGTAAAAGTATCAATCTTAGAAATTTACAGGACACATTTAGGTAAGATAGAACTTTTGATATATGAATGAAAGTTTCATTCATATACTCCAGTGGAAGTCTCTTGCATTGTTGAGTAGAAAGCAAATATGTCTAGAATTAAAAAAAAAACATTAGTCCCACCATCTCTTTCTTGAAAAGTGCTGCATTGAAATATTATTGCTACATCATATTAAAATTGCAGTTTAAACTAACTTCTTGATTTAGGAAATGTACCTTCCTCTATCCTCATTGTTTGGAATTACTTTGTGATATTTTCAATAAAACTATACTTTTGAAGTGCGGAACACTTGTGAACTGATGAATGATCGCATTTACGAGATCTGATTCTCGAGAAACGAGTGTGCATGAGTAGAAATATTTTTGGAAAATAAATTCAGGTTGAAATTTTGAGACAAAATGTTACTTCTAAATTTAATGTTTTGACAATTACAATATTTTCTCTTTGTTTGCTTGGATAAGAAAAGGGGAAAGTAAATCAAAATTAGGAATGAAACACGACGAAACTTTTTCTTCCATGTTTTTAATGCGAAGCTTGAATGAATAAGGGATACAGTAATTCAAAAATTAAAATTATTACCATATGTTTTGGAAATATTTTAATGGACATTTTCATGTTCAGACTATAACAACGTAATTTTCAAGGTAAATATTTGCGAAAAAATTTCTCAAATTTGAAACAAAAATTATTTTCCTCTTCTTCTGAGAAGAAAAACGAATTTCATTTTTTAAATCCAAACCTCTTTAAAAATCCTTATAATAATAGTTTTCTTCTTTGCAATGATTTAAATAAAGAAAAAAAAAACCCTCTTAAGATGAAATTGCTCACATAAAACAAAATTTTGCCTTTATGCTTTGATTGCAGTTTTGCCCTTTTGTTTTTCATCAGATAAATCAGATTACGCCAACCGTAGTTTCTGGAGGAATTTTTTCACTATACACAAGAAAATGGATAAGAAAGATTGATAAGTTTTTATATTATTTATGGCATCTTACTTTCTCGGGAAGCTATGCATTTTAAACAGAGATTTTTATAGTCTCTTAGGCACTGGAAAATAATAATTTTTAGTTTATTGTTTGTTTATATTTATATGCCTTAAAATGGTGAAGATGACTTAATCTTCTAAGATAATAGATTTTTTTCCTAAACATTTATGCTGTAAATTGATGCATTTTAGAATTTCATCGAAATTTTTTCAGTGCTTCGTTTTAAAATAGCTATTGCATATTTTTCTCTTTAAATCTCTCGCTATATCGATTTCTTGTTTTCATTTTTGCTTCTGTCAAATAGAAACATAAGGGATTAAACTAGGATGTATATTTAAAAATCTGACTATGATGATGGACTCGGTTTAAAAAAATCATATTTTTGAAACTCCTGTATATCTATACTTATAATAAAGCTCAATGTGTGTGTGTGTGTGCGTGTGTATGTGTGTGTGTTGGCGCTCTACAGGCCAGACCGTTGGACCTACAGCTACCAAATTTGGTACATGTATACCTTGGAGGTCGGGAATGTGCACCTTGGAGCCCTTTTTTCGAATTTTTAATTAGAATTTGAATTAATTAAAATTTAAGCGAAATTTCGACGTTTTTCCGCTATAACTTCCGAAAATATGATCGCATAAACATGATTTTTACATCAATTTAAAGATAAAAAAATTAGCTTTCTAATGGTGTCAGTTTTTTAAATTTATAACGTAAGTTTCTATTTTTAACGAATTTTTAAAGAATTATTTTAACTATGTTTTTATCACGTGATTGGATAAAATAAAAGAATGCCGGAAGTTCAAATAAAAAAAAATTATCATCGCAAAATAAATCTACAGAAATGCAACTTTCAGCACGTGACAGGATGAAATAAAAGAAATATAAAATGTGATATTTTCTTTAAAAAATAAATGCAAAGCAAAGGATTCTAAGATCGTTTGCAATATCTGTATCATTAATTCCATAAATCTTCTTTATTTACAGTAAACCTGATTGAATTTAGACAAGATATGCATTGAAATCCGGACTTAATGGCATATTTATGTAATCGTTTGCAACATCTGTATCATTAATTCAATACTTTTTTCCCTTTCTCGCTTTCTTTGAAAAAAAAAAACATATTTCATATTTTGGCAACATCATCGAAAAAAACATTTTTAATATTTTGGAAGCATAACCGATAGTTAAAACTGATTGATTTATAAAATTAAAGAATACTATTAGGAAAAGGTGTTCTTTTAGAACTTTTCGTCCATCATCTTAAAGAAAATATTGCTTTCAGGCCAATCAATTCCCGGAATTACTTCTAGGCTAATGAATATGTGATTTAATTGAAAATTTCAGAACGAATTACTCATGGCGAACCAGCTGGTCGCCAAAGGCGGCTAGTATTATAATAAGTAAAACATGAATTTAAAGAGAAATATACCAAGTTGTTTTTCAGTTACAAATGTCCTATGTGTGACTTTTGTTACAAAGCACGCTTCCAATCACTTATCTCGTTGTTTCGAAACATTTTGTAACATCACTCTGTCCATGGTTTCGAATGGTAAACAAATGAGATTTTAAGTTCCTTTAGAGTTTTAGGCGTTGTTAGCACATAAAAAATGTCTTGTTTTTTTTTATCAGGTCAAAGCTAACACACAAAATAAAGTGCGACAAAATGTTTGGAACAAACAAGATTATAGATTGGACATATGCTGTGCAACAAGAGAGTTACACATCAGACATTTGTAACTGAAAACCAACTTGGTGTGTGTGTACACACACACACACACACACACACACATATGTATGTATGTATATATATATATATATATATATATATAATTCTCGTATAACTTATTAATTAATTAATTGACAAGAGGAATAAATTTTAAAATTAATTTCATGAATTTCGAAACGCATTTTATGCGATCATTACTTGAATAGCATTTTTAAAGATACCGAAAAAGTATAACATCATTTAAAGTATGGGCGAGAAAATAAAGAAAAATTCTCTATATATAATTCAGAATATTGAAAGTTTTATATATGGAATTTTTTCTAGGACTTTTTAGGTTCGATTGTCTTAATATTCTTCATAAGTTAAATGACGGTTTTTGATAAAACTTGAAATTTCGAAACTTATACAGACATTTTAATGCGATGGTTCTATAACTTCCGATTGACATCAATTAGGTTTCATAGTTATATAAATTATAACTTTTTTAAAAAATATTAGCTTATCGAAGTAACTAGGAAGAGAATCTGAATTCCTTTTTATTTTCAATGGTTGTGTTTTTTTCTCTTTTAAATAATAGTGAAAATTAATAGAATTTCTTTTTAATATCAACGACGGTATCTTCTCTTTAAAATAATAGGGAAATGGAGTAGAATTACTTTTTTATTTCTTTGAAAACTTTTTTTCTTCGAAATAATAGGGAAATGGAATAAAATTTCTCTTTAATTAAATTGAAGTTGTTTTCCCTTCAAAATAATAGGGAAATGGAATAGAATGCTTCTTTAATTTCATTAAAGATGTTTTCCCTTCGAAATAAAAGGGAAATACAATAGAATTCCGTTTTAATTTTAGCGATACTTTTTTCCTTAAATATTATAGGGAATGGAATGTAATTCATTTTAGTTCGAGACAAAAGAGTTAAAAATGCAGGGTAAGTTAAATATTATTCTGTTCCCTTTCAGGAACAGAATAATATTGGTTCTGAATACAAATAAGAAATTATCACTCCAATTCAGTTTTTGATTCAGTTCTAGATGATTTAGGTATTAAAACTTGCACTTTATATTCATTTTTATAATGACATATTTGTTTTACCCTGCGTTTATTTTAATTTGTTGTTTTCTATTCTTTTTTCTTTGATTTGAGCTGTATATTTTTATGCATTTCATAACAACAGTCCAAGTAAATTGAAAATTATTGTGACATTTCAATTCCAAAACAAAATTCACATATATATGATACATTCAAGTTTAGACTTTTCCGTTTTGTTCACTTATGCAGCTTCAAATTCTGATTTCTTTCTCCGATTTTTTTCAAATCTTTGGAATCGAAGATTTATTTCATCGATTTTTTTTCCTATTTTAGTCTCTTGTCACGGCACGTTTTGTTATTGATAGATTCAATCAGAGTTTTATAATAGATGGCGAAAAGAAAAATGCAATCGAAAATCATCCAGCACATTTTTTTTTCTTGTACTAGCATTGTCGAGATGAAAATTACAAAGAATTTTCTTCTATTTGTACGCATTTCTAAATCGAGTCTTTGTTGTTAAAAAAATGTTGAAATCAATTTTTATGCATATTTTCTTTTTACATGATTATTGAATTTTTTTTTGTAGAATATTTTTATTTCAAACTGAAAAAAATGTCAAGATACAGAAGATGCTCAGTATGAAGATTAGAATTATAAGATAAACAGAGTAGAATTAAAAATATTGAAATAAAGTTATTCTAATTTCTATCACCAGTTATTTCTTTTGAAATAAAATAATTTATGTAAAACGAATTTAATTCATAAGGATAATAAAGGATTTCCTGCTGTATTAAATAAGTTGAAATCACTTTTGATCCACATTTTCTTTTCACGTGGTTATTGAATTTGTTTTGTAGAATATTTTTATGTCAAACTAGAAAATGTCAAGATTCAGAAGACGCTCAGTATGAAGTTTAAGAAATAAACAGAGCAGAATTAAAGATATTAAAATAACATTACATTAATTTCTAGTATCTAGTATATTATTGGGTCGCGGTGGTCTGGTGGTAAGGTCTCGGCTTCGGAACCGTAGGGTTTGAGGTTCGAGACTCGATTCCACCGAAGATCCGTTGTGCGAGGAGATCTCTTGCACGTTAAATCTGTTAGGCCTAATGTCCTCCCGCTGGTGTGGTGTGGAGAGGGTGGTGCCACTTCAGGTGTTGTCATTGTCATCTGACCGTGGTTCAAAAGTACGAGGTCCGTCCCAAAATAGCCCTCTTGTTGCTTTAAATGGGACGTTAATATAACTAAATTAAACTAGTATAAAATATTAATTTTCACCAGTTCTTGCTTTTGAAATATTTTTCGAAGGAAATCAGTAAGTTATGCAATAATAATAATAATAATAATTCATTTTAAGCATATACTATATTTCTGGCGAACTAAATGATCTTCAAAGGCAGCTGATTTAAAATGTATAATTATATTTTAAAGAAATAATTTTATTAAAATAAATTCTGTAAAAATATGTCATTTTATAGTATATTAAAAAATACTTCTCTGTTCATCTCTTTTAATTGTTTTGCCCGAGCACCATACATGAATAGACTTATCGAATTTTGTTAGTTGTAAGCTAAAAATAAGTCATTTATAAATATAATAATTCAAAATTAAAATTTCTTAGAATACATTGATAAGTCAAGTATTCAATGAATTTTCATTTGAATCAAAATAAGAAAATATTCCCAAAATAGAAGGTTTAATCTTATTATATAGAAAAAAAAAATTTAGCACTATCAACTCATGGTACTTACTCTCTTGTTTCTTCTTTCAAAATGCTTCAGAATTATCCTTACATCCATACTTATCTAAAGAAAATATTTCTTTTATATATAAGTTTATATATTTCTTCAGATAAAAATATTACAATTATGAAGTATAAATCTAACAATAGAAACATTATATTCTTCTTTCAGAAAATAGCTTATTTTTTCATATACTTATATTTATCAGAGGTAAATTTCATGAAATGAATAAATGGAATTATTTTTTTTCGTTAATACATTTTGGCTCTTTAATGCTTTTTATTAAATTCCAGGGTTTTTTAAAAAAAAAAACTTTCTCTAATTTTAAATTGCTAAAAAGTAAATTAATAACACTGTTCTCATTGGGATAATCATTAGACGCATTTTGCAAACATTTCGTAAAGACTTACAGAGGTTATATACAGCACAATTTATATTTAAAAAAATGAACTTTTCAAGCAATAAAGGTTTCTTAAATCTGGAACATATTCCTTTGTTCATAAAAGTAGCCTTTAATATCTTCATAAAAATAAATACTTCAAAATTAAAAAAAATTCTAATTTTTCTTTACAAATAATATTGTTAAAGAAAAGCCCTTTGCATACTTTAATCTCTTAAATTAGTATATTGGGATGGGTGAAAAGAGAGAGAGGAAAAAGTTTAACGCAGCGCTGTTATCGTTTCGATATGAAAATCTTTAAACAATGTATGTTTCATTTGAAAGTGCGTAATTTAGTAAAAAAACAACTAATTCAAAGCAAAGTGGCATAAATTTTCCATTCAGTGATTTTATTACGAGATTCTGATTGAGGTTTCGTTGACACGTGTAGAGTTAGAAAAAAGAAAGATATCCTTGAAACACCTGCGTAAGCTGAATGGATTTTTGTCAAAGATTACGAAATATTTAGTTCTCGTGTTGACAATAATTATATAAAAAATTAACATTTGGATTAAGTGATAAAAGAAATTTTATATTAAAATAATATAGACTAATGGTAAGTAAAAAGTATATATTAACTAGGATTTAATTTAAATGATATTATTGCATATGGATAAAATTACTCCTTATGACGTTAATGGGGAAAAAAGAAAAAACTTATTTGTGGATATATAGAGTAGCCATTCTTGCAGTTCTTACCAAATTTTATCTGTTTTGTTTGATCGATATCAATGTGGCAAAGAAAAGAAGAAAATATTTTTTCTGCGTACAAGTTGAATCAACCGCTATTAATCCACCTTTCGCCTCTCCACCTCTTCTCCGATCTATCTCTTTTAATCTTCCTTCTCGCTGCTTTATCTCTATCAATCTACATTTTCCCAATTCTATTTCTTTTAATCTATCTTTCTCTGTGCCATTTTTCTACCTCTATTAATCTACTTTTCACTATTCTGATTTTAAAAAAAATCTACCATTCTCTAAGCTACATTTTCACTATTCTATTTCTCCTTATCTGCCTTTCTCAGTGATAAATTTTCATTATTCTATCTTTTTCTACCTCTGTAGATCAACACTGGGTTGATTCTAATCACTTGTAGATAGATATAACCAGGTGCCAATTAGACCTGAGCTAAAATCTAGACCTAACGGTTGTCAGTGTACTAGCTCAATGATTATAATAAAGCATTTTCTCCAACTAATTATTTAATTTGTTGCACTTTAAAAGTTCCTCTTTAAATCTGTTCCTCTTTTAAATTCGCTGAAACTCTTTGTTTTAATTTTAAATTCTTATAATTGACTAATTGGAAATACTAGAAAACTCAAAAAGAGTGTTTTACATTTCAGTTAGCAGCTTGAGAAGTGTAAATTATTCTATTCATTCGATCATGGATCTGTAATAGATCCCAATACATTTTTTAGACCTTTTATCTAATGACTTTGCTTCTTATTAATATTTATTGTAAAAACAATAATTTAAATTTTTTTTTGAGATTTTCATAAATATAGGTTACTGTCCCCCTTTATCTCTAAAATATGAAAAAGCAATAATTATTTGAACTTCAGCAAAGATAATTTTGTTTATATAATTATTTCACCAAATCAGGTTATTGAATTCAATGACTTTGTTAAGCAAATTTTGGTATGAATTAAACTTTGTTGAAACAGAATGCAGCAACTAATTAGGATTTTCGCATGATTATGTTAACGATAATATATATTTCTTAGCATTCTTTATTGAAAATTTCAAACAGGAAATAAATTTCGATGTAATCGAATTATTTGTCTTAACTAACATTCAGATATTGTAATCTTTTGTGGGAATTGGTAAAATCTTATCAGGATTGCACATTTTTCAACAATGTATCTTCTCTATTCATCGTCTTTTCTATTCATTATTAATAAATTATTCTTGAATTCTTATGATGAGATTATTACCAATAATAATCTCATTTATTACCAAAAAATAATCTCATTTATTTTGAACAATTCTCTAACCATATCTTTGTCATATATCTTGTACGAGCAATAAATTCAAATATTTTATGATTTTCAGATTATAAATATCCCAATGATAATTCCTATTATTTTCCAATTATTAATAACTCGGTAATAATTTCTAAAACTTTATGATTTTCCGATTATTAACAACCCAGTAATAATTTCAAATACTTTGTAATATTTCATTACACCAGTAATAATTTATATTAAAACAAGATTTTATTATTATTCAATTAATAAATTATATTCAAACATGATTTTATTATTCACTTAATAAATTATATTCAAACATGATTTTATTATTATTCAAACAATAATTTATATGCAACATTTTATTGTTGTTAAAGTAATAATTAATATTTCAACATGATTTTATTATAATAGTAATACATTATATAAATATTTTATTATAAAAGTAATAAATTATAATAAAAACGCGGAATATTCAAGGTAATGTCAAGCGCAAGAATTCTTTAAGAAAGAATAAGTTTTCTTGGAGTATTTTAATAAAAATTAAGTTGAATCTCCTTTAGATTTGATTGCTTTGCACACAACTATAAGAAATAACTGATAATGTTTCAAACAAATATTTCACCACTATTATCTTTCAATATTTTTGATAGCCGCAGATCATACATAAAGGAATTTTGTTGTCCACAATTTTTTTCCCTTTCTTTGTATTATTTTCCTTCTAGAAGGAATGTTTTTTTTTAGCAAGAAGTATTCAGGAATTGGAGCTGAAGACCTGTTCTTTCACAACAATAAAACAAATTCTAAAAAAGAGAAAGGCACAGACTTTTATTCAGGTCAATAAATAGCATAGAATAAAAATGGTTCTACCATATCTTCTTCGAAAGTTGGACCACAAGAAAAGGGCGGGAAGAAAATGAAGGAAAGGAAAATTGCTACTAAGCTGAATTTTCGCTTTAATATTACCCATTGGGAAACCGTGGTTGGCGAAAGAAACAAGACTTGTTTTCGCTGACGTGAGTTCATTCTTAATTTTCTGCGACATTTCGGCAAATCCAACAACTGAGAGGAGAGCCTTCCTTCCTTTTAAAGACGAACCCTAAAAAGATTGAGTCGGATAAGGAGCTGCATTTCTTTAGCACCTATAAAGGAGGAGCGTCTATAACAACACAAAAAAGTTCTCCAAAGGCAACGAGCTTAACGAGGCAGAGAAAGGAAATAGCTCAGAGCCATCTTTTTTTTCCCACTCCTTTCTGCACAGGAATGGCTGGATGGCTTAGTGTATAGCAGAGAGTCATGATTAAGCCAAATGCATGGTCGCATCCAAACACAGAGACCTATGATTCTTTTTTAAATGTTCCTTTGCAATTTAGGTGTGATCCATAGTAATTGTAACTTAAAAAATGCACTTTCAATCGAAAGCATTTTTTTTTCGGATTTTAAGGTCTTTTATTTCGAGAGAGAGTTTGAAAACACATTTCATGTAATATGATAGGATGTTAAAACTTCGATTCGGTATTAATTGTTGTCTATTAGTACTGGTGTATTTATGATGTTATAACGAAACTGAGAGAAAGGAATAATTTCTTTTTCTAGAATAATGCTACCTTTTGCATAACATGAGGAAGAAATATGAAATCAACAATAAGAAATACTGTATTCCAATTTGTTCAAGCGAGTTTTAGGCTGAAGATAAAATAAGATTTCAGTTAGCAACTGCAAAATTTTTGATTTGAATAATTTTAATTATTATACATTATTTTTTTCTAAAAAAAATTGCACTTCTTTTAAAAGCAATGAATTTGTTTTCTAAAAAAATTGCACGCATTTAAAAAAAGATCATTGAGTCTAATTTTTAATTCAATTTTTCTTTTAAATATCACCCATATGAGAATATAATATTTAAAATATTGTTTAAACATTGTAGGAATCCTTTTTATTAATCACCATTCCTAACAATCACCATTGTTAGGAAAATTGTTGTTTACAAACATAAATTTTATTAGATCTAAAATAAAATTTTAATAGCTTCATATATGTAATAAAAGAGTTAGGTAACAAATAGTTTGACTTCTAAACTTTCTGAATACAATTATTTGAAATTTAGAAGATTGCTGTAAAATATATTTGATGAACGGCAGAACAGACTAATTTTATCCCTGTAAGTGAAATGGAAGTTAACATTTCTCAGATTTGCGCATTTATATAAATGGGAAAACCTAAATGCAATCATGAAATCATTGTTCGCAACTATTGATATCAAGCGCTTAAAAAGCTAGTGCCTATTATAAATTCACTCGCTTTTTTAGATATTACTTTACAGAACTGAAGTTTTAAAATGTAAGTATCGGTCTTTATTCCTAAAATCTACTGACTTCTACTGTATTAAATATTTAAGCAAATTTTGTATATCTTTTCTTAGGATTTGGTAAGAAAAAAGTTTTATTTCAAATTTAAATCAAATTAGAAATATTTCTGGTGAAAGGGGAACAAATTAAATGATCAAAATCTTTAAATTTTATAATAAGATTGATATATCCTCCATATATACAAAATTAGATTAAAGCATGAGTATTAAAACACTAACATTATTGAAATTTTTATGTCCCAACACCTTTCCTGATGAAAAAAATTCCACTTTCTTTCATACCTTTTGAATTATCAAAATTGATTTCGATCCTCCAGAGACCTTTCCAAATTGAAATCTGCACTTGGGGATTAGGTAATAGAAGTGTAGTGCATTCTGAGAGGGAATATCTGAGAAAAAGAAAATTAGATACAAGAATTAAGCGCATAGAGTGTGTATCTCGAATTTGTAGTCTTACTCGAAGAACTCGATTTTTTTCTTCCGAATATAAATTGTGCTGTGAAGACAAACATTCTTTGTCAACATTGTTTGAAAGAAAAAGCTAAACAGGAGGAGGGGGGAGGAGTAAAACAACGTATTGTACTTTCATGAGACATAGTTTTGCTTTCACAATAAGAGTAGTACTTTTTTTCAGGTCGCTCGAGATTTCTTAAATAATGAAAACTTTGTAGTGAGAGATCACTAAAGATTTGTATTTAGAAGAAATTATTGAGTAAAAAAAAAAGCATCGATACAGATTGGAAACATCTAAATTTAAGGCTAAAATACAATTTTGAGACAAACATTTTGCTTCTCAGTAAAATATCATTGATTACTTCAACGATTTATTTGTTATACATTAACCGGAAAAATAATTTATGAGGGAAGATAACCTTTTCTCCCAAGAAATTATAAAAAGTTTTTTTTCAGTTAAAATAATATTTTCACCTATCATATAATGTTACTCGTTTGAATCAACTTATTTTTGCTAGGAAAAGTATGAATGTTGTGTAAACATGTAAATTAAGTATGGATAATAATTAATTTTTAGTTTTATTTTCTTTTATACTGCTATATATCAATTCTTCAAAAGATTATTTAACAGAAAATTAAGATAGTATAGTATTTGATATTTGGAACATTAATTAAATTTTTTATTATAGCCCTTTTTAATTTAAAAAATTCTTTCTATATATATTTTTTTCTGAATTGTTAGTAAAAATGACAGATCATTTAAAAGATAAATTTATATAGTTCTAGTATTCAACATAATTAATAACCACAACGAAGCATTAATTAATTGTCATTTTTTTAAAATTTCAAACTCATATAAACCACATCCAATTTTAGCAGTTATAATTTTTTGTAAAATTGGCAATCTTTCAATTTATAATTATTTGAATTTTTCTGAAAAATTTCAAAATATTCTAAGAAATTTTGGAATTCATATCGTATATTATTACAATGGATTAGGATTACTTTTAAAACCAAATTAAATGTCATATTATAAGTTTAATAAAAAATAAACGTATCTTGGACGAACATATTAAGAAGATAAGGAATTTAGGAAAGCAGTTCATCCATATCAGGGTGATATCTCTGAAATAAAATTAAGACGGGGAAGACAATTGTCAACAATTTTCACAAAAATGTGTGAAACAGACATAGAATCAGCTAAAACATGTTACGAATTGAACAAAATGGTGTTGGTCTCCCCATTAACAAATGTATATAGATGGATCTCGTACGATCATTCTCCCAAAAACGGTCTAAAATGGTGTCTTGTTTTCTTTTGGGTGACGTGTACCATAGTAGTCTTAATTGTACGAAATAATTGTATTACTATGAATCTGTTCATCCCAATAAATAATCCCAATTTATTTCTCCAGGATTTTTTTAATTTTCAATGTTGGTAAATATGATACATCATTTAAAAGACAATTTTGTATAGTCCTAGTAATAATATGGCAGTGCAATACAGTTTTACGTTGAAAATTTAAAATGCGAAATTTATATTTCTGACAAGGAAGTAATAGTCAGTTAAGCTGTCATATCAACCTTTTCATGTTTGATATTCCCACACGTGCAATACTCAACGTAAAATAATTTGATAGCATTTTCCGATAAGCTTGTCATTCAAGCCTTGCAATTTCTAAATTTGAAATCAGAACACTTTAGGAAGTATCTTTAGCTTTTTAATCCAGAAAGGAAATTGAGATTTCATTACCAACAACTAAAAATAAATTGCAGCAATGCAAATTGATTAACGAGGAAAGTTTATGTTATATCATAGATTTTAAGCGACTTATTTAAGATGAAAGAAGCATATTATGGATATAGAAATATTTAAGAATATAATATCATAATATGTAATTTTAAAATATAAATTTTGGTAAGCCTATATAAAATTCTTTTGAGCTAAGCAATTTTTGTCATGAATTTCAAATAAACAAAATTAAGTCATACCACGCACAATAAAAGTTGATATTTTGGGACATTGTCGATTGCGCAGTAAAAAAAGGAAAAAAATTTGAATATTTTGACATATTCACAATCAAGAATAAGGAATATTGTACAAATATGTGTTCTCACGGGAAATGAAAAGTCACATCACATATTTTTATCAATGCAAAAATCTGAAAATAAATTTAGAAAAATTGCCACTGCCACAAAGCTTTACTCATCATAAACCGTTAGTTAAAGACACACGAATTTTTAAAGAACAGAACGAATTTTTCATCTCTGCCACTGCCAGTAGATTCAGCTCTCGTTTCCGTCGAATGTCGATTATTTTTTTCCTTCTGATGACGTGTTAATTCATCCGAAAATGATAAAAGTCCTTTACTCTCTTTTCAGTATCTACCCCAGCTAAACTTCAATTCACCGAGAATAATTTGAACTCCATTACAAGAGTAAAAATGAGCAACTCGTTGCGGAAGCTGCTTTATATGTCGCATCATTTCCCGCTCAGTGAGTTCATTATAAATGGCGGGAAAGCTCGCTTTGTTCCCTTCTTAGAGCTTAACCCTAAAAGCGGGCGGCCATCTTGAAAAGAGCATCGCTTAAGACAAACTGGAGTAATTAGGCCATTTGAAATTTTAATTACACGGCTAAATTAATTTCTATGCAAGTAATACCTGGAGAGGAAAATAAAATTATAATTTTAAGCTTAAGTTATTTACTCGTTCTTGTTTACTCACTATCTTAGTTTGTGAGAAAAATCTGCATAATTGGCATGTTAATGGCTTCAGTAAAATTAAACGCCTTTTTAAAATGTATTTGACCTGAATTCCAATATCCCCCGAATAATAGGAAATAAGCATAAATATAATATTCCCATTCCTATTCTTTATTTTAACACGTAGTTAAAGGGAAATTAATTTTTTTAACAAAACTTTTTTCCGTTTTCTTTTGTGCTCTGTTGAGTATTCGAGAAAGTTAATATTCTCTTTAATTTAAAATAAAATATTTATGGCTTTTACAAACCAGAACTTGTAAATAATATTAATTTCCCAAGTTACATTGAAATATATTTGATTTTTGATCGAAGAAATTTAATCTTAATCGATATAAACTGAAGTTTATTGTTTTTTAACCTGTTTTCAATATTTGTATGATATAATTCTACACTTCATGTTTTGAGACTTATGGTACTTTACAAGCCCGCTGACATTTAAGCAGAGTGAGAGTCTCTTATTTTTTCAGTAGTATCAACTAAGACAAGGAGTACAACTTAGCTATTTCATGCGTCGCGTTCACTTGTACAACCTATTTTCATAGGGGATGGGGGTGGGGTATATTCACACACCTCAGAGAAAAAAAACATTCTAAGCCCCGGACGCCCAGATGACGAGGAAGACGCGCTATTCCTATGCCAAGAAACCTGTATGCCGGTTGAAGTCTATTTTTCTATCTGTAGAGCAGAATAAGTAAAATTCAAGTATAAAAACCTGGATATCTTTGATGGCTTCATACATAAATTACTTGTTGTATAGTTTCTAAATGTATTATTGAATCTTAATAAACATGTAACATTAATATAATATATATTATTTATTTATAATATTATAATTTAAAAATTTCAATATCTAATATCTATATATATATAGAAAGGCAGTTTATTAAACCTTAAAAATGCATTAATCTATAAAAATCGTATCTATTTATGAAATATTTCAAACATTTCAATGTTCTAAACCAGATTGCATTAAGATTTTGAGAAATGAATTCTAAAGCCAGAAAAAAAAGTGAGAGGGCAAAGCAATACATATTCTAAACATGTCATGTTAACCCTCTTTTTCTTAACACTCTCAATTCTGAAAAAAGCTAATCTTAACTCATTTTATTTTTATAAATATAAAGCCAAGTTCTAAAAACAAAATGTGCAGATGAAGAAATATTACAACGGTAATATGTTTCAATGTCTTGTTTAATACCTGGTTGACAAAGAAATTTGATGAACGGAAAGATAATTTAAAATGTTCAGTCCCCTTTGAAATACAGTATCAATTTTGGAAGGATTCGAAATGTTTTGATATTTAAGATTAAAAATAGCTTTCTTACAAATCTTTTTTGAATATTCAGCTTAATAACAGCAGCATAGAGCATCCTCAGTATTAATATAAGTAGCATAGTTATTTTTAAATCATATTTTTTATTGGTATGGAATTGAAAATAAATAAATAATTCTGGACAAGATCTCAATATTAAGATATATCTTACGCACAAAGTGCATACTTATGCAAAAAGCTTTTAATATCATTTTGAAAGAAAATAATAATTTAGGTATGACAAAAACATTTATATTTGGAAGTGATAAGAAAAATAAATCGATTTCTCCTTTCCTGATATAGATTTTCAACCCACCCAATTAAAACCAGAACAAAAAAAAAATCAATTCAAAAACCAGTGAAAAAGCTATTAAAATTTGAATAAATTTCATCACAAGTTGAGAGATAATACGTTAACTATCCATTAGTTATCCATTAGCGCTGCCTTTATAATATCGTTAATAACTCAGAGTATTAAATATGAGGAATAAAGGTAAAAGTATGAAATATTAATAGAAAAATTGATTATGGGAAGCTTAATAATAAAAAAGTCTAGAGGAAAAAGTCAAAGTAAAGTGTGAAAATTAAAATCTTTATTAAGAAAAAGCATGAAATTTGATTCTATTAATAATTTATCATCGTAAATTTGTTTTTAAAATTTATTATATAACTTTGTTTGTTTAAATTGATTTCTTCATTGACTTAAAAAAATAGGAAAAAAGGGAAAATACATTACCTACCCACTTTATAATTTTTATTTTTACATAACTTTTTTATTTGTAATATAAATGAAAGGTATAAATAGATATTTTGGAAGATAGTTTGGATATTTTATTATTTGTTTGTAAAATATAGATGAAATGTTAATATTTTAATGAAGTTTAAATGTTAATACTTTTATAAACAAAGTAATGTGTATAATATATTGTCTGGAGATTACTAAAGGTTCAGAAATTCATCGTAGTTTCTAGTCGCAATAAGAGAAAAGTGCGCAAGAAGTATATTATATAGATTCGTGTTCTTTGATATACTTCTCACACACCATTAAAAGTCTGCTCCAAATAAGAATAACGAGTATTGATTCAAATTATATGGCACGGAAATATCAAAGATTGTAAAATTCATCTCTTTCTATAGTCGCAATAAGAGATAAGTGCGCAAGTAGCATATCATATAGAATCGTGTTATTTGATATACTTCTCCATAACATTAAACGCCTGCGCCAAAGAAGAATAACTCACTGAATTTTAAATTTTTGGCTGGGAATTATCAAATACACTGATGGAAAAAAAATCCCAACACCAAGAAAAAATTATTGTACAGTAATGAAATTTTAGGAATACATTTGTCTAGGTAACATATTTAATTGATTAAAGCTTCAAAATCACAGGTAGAGCCATTGGCGAGAAGAGCCATTTCAAATGTGAAATGTTGGTACATTAGTAACCGGTGTAACCGCCAGAATTTTGAATGCAAGCATGCAAACGTGCATGCATTGTGTCGTACAGGTGTCGGATATCAGTTTGTGGGATGGAGTTCCATGCCTGTTGCACTTGGGTGGTCAATGCTGGTTCTGGATGACGCTGGAGTTGTCGTCCAATGATGTTCCATACGTGCTCTATTGGAGAAAGATCTGGTGATCTAGCAGGCCAAGGCAACATGTCGACATTCTGTGGAGCATGTTGGGTTACAACAGTGGTATGAGGGCGAGTGTTATCCTGTTGTAAAACACCCCCTTGAATGCTGTTCATGAATGGCAGCACAACAGGTTGTATCACTAGACTGACGTACAAATTTGCAGTCAGGGTGCGTGGGATAACCACGAGAGTGCTCCTGCTGTCATACGAAATTGCTCCCCAAACCATAACTCCAGGAGTAGGCCCGGTGTGTCTAGGCCGCAGACAGGTCACTAGCAGGCGTTCACCTGGCTAACCTCCTTCTAACCAACAAATGGCTATCACTGCGACCAAAGCAGAACCGGCTTTCATCAGAAAACACAACAGATCTCCACTCCGTCCTCCAATGAGCTCTAGCTTGACACCACTCACATCGCAAAGGCAGTGGTTTGGAGTCAGTGGAATGCATTGTACAGGGCGTCTGGCTCGGAGCTGTCCTTGAAGTAACCGATTTGTAACAGTTCGTTGTGTCACTGTGGTGCCAACTGCAGCTCGAATTTCAGCTGCAGGCGCAGTACGATTAGCCACAGCCATACACCGAATACGACGGTCTTCCCTCTCAGTAGTACCACGTGGCCGCCCGAAACCTGGTCTTCTTGAGGCAGTACCTTCTCTTGACCACTGCCACCAATACTCATGCACAGTGGATGTCTTTCAGCAATATCGCGGAAAGAAAACCCACCTTCTCGTAGCCCTAAAACACGACCTCGTTCAAACTCAGTGAGTTGTTGATAATGGCTTCTTCGTCTTCTCAGAGGCATCCTTGACTAATATTAACCCACTACGTCAAATCTCAACTGTAAATAACGATCACGAACCTTATAGCGCTTATTTAAAGCAAATCTCATTTGCATGTTCATAGTGTCGCTACTAGCGCCACACTTACGCGCGTAGCTCGAAATTTGAATCGACGTCATCTTTCAGATGTATAAATACGCCTACCAAATTTCGTTTATCTAGCACAGCTGCTTCCTAGTGTTGGGATTTTTTTCAATCAGTGTATAAAATTCATCGCAGTCTCTTGTCGCTATAAGAGATAAGTGCGCAAGTAGTATATCATATAGAACCGTGTTCTTTGATATTCTTCACATATACCATAAAAAGTTTGCGGCAAAGAAGAATAACTAGCAGAGATTCGAATTTTTGACTGGGAATTATCAAATATTAAAAAACTTCAGTCACAATAAGGACTTCAGTCACAATAAGGGAGAAGTGCTAGAGAAATATGCCACAGAGAATCGTGTTCATTAGTCTGTCTGTCGCTGAGGCATTGTCATCAACCAGTAAGATTCTTGCATAAATTAGATGAATGTAAGATGATGAATGAATGACTGTGTGTGTATGTGTATGAATATATTAGGATAAATGATAACTAAAGAATACACACCTGATCTAAACAATAAATAATTAATATTCACTCTCAGAAAACCAAATCAACTTCAGCAAGGCTTTAATTTATTTATGATTATGCATCGGTGATTGTGAACCGATGAGATTGGATATTCCGTTAACACCTTCATCGGATGTGCCTGTATTATTTTGTGTATTGATGGATTTAAAAGTGACCATAAAATATAATGTATGAAGAGGACACAGGGGAATAATAGCGTCTCTCCACTACAAATATTAATCCTATCAATGCAACCTTATCAAAAGGTAACTGGATCATCAAATGCTCACAAATACAAGTAGAAGTATAGATGACAATATACAGAAAATTGGAAGGACGATTCTGACGAATGATGATCATCTGTTAGTTTTCATCTGCTATGAACATTAGTCGTGGTTCTGCTATTAAATGGTCCATGAGAAATCAATGTAAAATAACAGAGTTGATGTACTTTCACTTATTTTCTTAGCTTTTCTATATAATACTGTAACAAAAAGTTATCTGATGCATGGAATGAGTTGCAGTTACCATTTATAGAAAGACAGATGAAGGATAGAAATCAGAAGAATAGTATTTTTTTGCATTTTATTTATGTGAATTAGGTTTATAGATTTAATATTTGAAATTCAAAAGCATCCTAGTATTAAAGAACTAGTGCTTTTAATATACATTGTGAACGATCATGGATAAAATAATAGAAATTATAGAATGCCAAATCACGAAGTCTTCTATATGACAATAGCTAATGCCCCATTTAATTGTCTATCAATGACAAAGCGAAACCAACATTGTAGAATACTTGGCCTATGATTTTATTTCAGTTGATTTTATTCCATTGGGAATTTTTGTCTTTGAGTTAGTCCTTTTCAGCTCTAAAATTAGTAAGATATGATATTACAAATTAATTTCTGTATATTCGACAGAAAACACATAATTTCTGAAATCATTTTAAATTGAAAGTTATTAACTACAGTTTCCTCCTTGCAGAATTTCAAGGTTATGATAATGTCGCCTGTACTAAAAAAGACTGAAGAATGATTTCTAGACCCCTTTTTTGGAATGGAATATACGCATAATATGCTTCCTTCAAAATTGCAGTCTCAGGAAGAAAAATAATAAAATAACATTAGTCTCGGATCCACAACTTAGAATACTGCATTAAACTATACTTTCTTGAGGTCAAAAGTTATGAAATGTGAAAATAAACATATATTTTACTTATAAGAAAGTTAAAACCGACAACGAGGAGTTAGAATAAGCATATTTCATAAATTACCTTAATTTCTTTTCATTTTGATGGTGATGAAATTTCTTTTCATTATTCAATTTCTACCACTGTCACATTCAGTATCGATTTTAAATGAATTTGAAATGTTCCTTTTACCAGTTTGAGCTGTTTTCGGTTCCTTCTCTGTCAATTCAGTCATACTTTTCTTAGTTAGAACACACGCAGATTTCGCATTGAACTGAAATCGCATTTCGGAACCTATTCACTGTGTGATGACACATCCTATTCCAAAATTTTCCTTTTTTTTATTCTTCATTCGTCTCTTTTATATTCTCAATATATTCTTCCTTTTTCCTTTTCTGGAAATCTTTGGTGTAATAGGTTTCATTCCATTGATCTTTTTTTTTAATAATATTTCTTAAAATTTTATCTTTTCGCCACTGCGCAATTTGGTATTGACAGATTCAATCCGATTTTCGTAGCGGACAGTGGTAGGATTATATCTTAGAGAATAACAGAGCCAGCGAGAAAATCTATGCATCGGCATGTTTGAATAAAATTGTATTTCGCTTTAAAGAAATTTTTAATATAACTGCTTTATACATGATGCTCAAACATGTCATTGCAAAACATCGAGAGTGTAAAAGAAAATGTTATTGGTCGTGGTATTGCAAATTATAAATTTGCTTAGGAAATGCTTGAAGATAGTCGTAGAGAGATAACCAAATAAATAATAGAAGCAAATAATAGATTTTAGAATTTTATATTTCACATTCTTTGAAATGTATTTTGAAAAGTGAAGCAGAAATGCTGAATATCTTTGGATATTATACAATTCTATAAGCTCGTTTTATTTTTCTTTGATCCCTCAGATAAACTAATTGTGCTATGAGGTTTGTTGCAGCAATGATGGTATACACTATAACAGCGAAACTGAAATGCACAATTTACCTGAGAGGAAGAATTTAATTGAATGAGTTCTAATTCTCTGTATATATATATATATATATACAAGGTGGCCAGAAATAAAACACCCCT
>JAPMOQ010018337.1:2141679-2159190 GCA_026543055.1 Argiope trifasciata
ATATATATGTATATATAAATATATATATATATATATATATATATATATATATATATATATGCTTTAGTAATGATCTTCTGCCCTTAAAGAACACAGTAGAATTCTGTGAATCATTATTACTTTTGGGAAATTAGTCAAATGAATGTAAATTTGACGAATGTGGAAGATAAGAAACCTTTAGCCCTTTTTCGTAGTTGTTTTAAATAGCTGTCACATTATGAGGTTGATACTTTGAAACACATAAAATTTCTGAACTCTGAAAGACATAAAATTTCAAATATTCTTGGTTTTCTACGAAATTTCGCAAAAAATATTATGACCAATGAAATAAAATCGTATCAAAAATTAATGATTTTAATTTATGCCAGATGTTAAAACTAAATGAATGATAGTAAAATGAATGCGTATGCCAATTAATTAGTCTGTAGTGTGTTTAGAATCAAGGTAGATTGCACACGAAATACCAAAGACGCTCTTGTTCTGTTTTGTTTGTTTTGTTCTTCTTTTGTTCTATGCTTATGAACCACTTTGTATTAGTTTTAATCAGCGGCCGGTCTCATAATTTATTGTTACACCAGGTTAGTTTGTCAAAGAAAAAGAAGGCATTTGCCGTTATCTATTGTTTGGACAAGAGTCTTAATTTCAATAAATATTCAAGAATGATATGTACAAAAATGCTTGTTTAGTCTCTACTGAGGATTTCAAAAGCATGGGCATGAGGATTCATTATTTACAGATGCACTATGAGGTTTTTAAACAGTGTCCACTTGGATAAATTTCATGTCCTCAGAGCAAACAATCGTAAAATCGTGACCATTTGTGATAATAGGATGCATAGTGCATCGAGTGTCTCGAGTAATTATAATTGTTTAGGTGTAGTACATTTGGAATATATCATTTCTGTAACATTTCAGATGCCCGTGATGAATGTTGCTGGTTGATGTGAGAACCACACATTTCAACTGCATACGCTGGTGTATGTTTCGTCACAAATTAACTAGTCGTTACATTTAAATTATAATGAGATTTCCTTAAATTTCATTTCTCTATGTGTAATGTTCTTGCTTTATTTAGTGGTAAATACTGATCTTGAGTAATGCAGAAATTCGTGAGAAAAGTCATATTGTATATTTGTTTATATCAGCAGTATTTTAAGCAATTAGTTCCTGGTCATAAATATCAAGGTTTAATCTAATTTATATGTATTAATACATTCATATCAGGGTATGTACAATTGCACTATACTGTTATAATTCACGATTTTATGGAAATAGTCTTCTAACTGTAACTAGTTCTACAAGGATTATACTGCTACAAGACATCAATGGCAGACAGTGTTCGAATCCAAGGCATAATTCTCAGGATTTTGAAGTTGCTTGTCATAAGAATTAAGTTAAAAATGAATCAGCATTGACCATTTTCACAATTAGGAAAGACAAACTTACATATGTTATTGTAGGATTTTCTATTACAATTTTTGTCTCTCTTAGAAGTTATAAGTAATTTTCAGAATTAGTCTCAAAATATCACCAGATGGACCTTGGGGAGGGTTTAAATGTCTATGAATTTTTTTTTGACACAGCGTTTGATAGATTGGGTAAATCTGTGCTTAAATAAAATTTCTGATAAGTCATGCAAATTTGTTTTAAATATACTTTCATACATATTTACTTTCCAAAATTATTTTTAATTATTCATCGAAAATGTGGCTACAAAATTTTCAATAAAACGTCATTTAGATGGCTCTTTACTCTCATAGAATCAATTTAAGTAATTTTCAAAGAGTTTTCACATTTGGAAAGTGTAATAAAGTCCTAGAAAATTTCGCACACTGGATTAAATTAATGGCAGTCATTAAGCATGAATCGAATCTTGAATAATTTCAAAATAAATGTAATAATTATAATTTAATTATCTAATACATACAACTAATCGGCAACAAAAACAATCTAAGTTTTAAAATTGATTTAGAGATTTGAAAAATCTAATGCTAAAAGCAAAAATGATATCTTAACTTTTTCTTATTTTAAAACATATAAATAAAAATATACGTGAGCACTTTAATAATCCAAATATATATGTCTTTGTTTTGAGTTATTCCCCATTCGTGTTAAAAATTTTTTCAAATTAAATTCTAATTCGCATTAACTGCCGAGGAGTGAAATAAAATATTTTACTCTTTTACAAAAAAAAAAAAAAAAAAAAAAAAAATGGATGGACATTAAATTGCAGTAAGTACGCATTGATTTTTAGAATTAATATAAAAGAGTTTCAGAATATTGTGAAATAATAGTCTCAATTATATCTAATTAAATCATAAAATACATTATTAAGGATATAGAAAATGAAAAAATAAACTAATTTGGAGCAATTATATACTTTGTTCACTTATTCCTTTAGATGTTTAGCATTAGAGTCAAAATAAATTATGCATATTTACCGGATAAAACATATTTAGCTAAATTTAGGAAATGATTATACCGCACTTATGCGATGAAATAACGAAATTCGAAATGTATATGAAATTATTAGAACTATCGAACAACGATATATAATAAAATTTCTAAATTACTTTCAAAATTAAAACAGCTTTTTGCTAAGGAAATAAATATCAAGGTTATTTATATTCAAATAATAGAAAGAGGTATCTCATTTATCTATCAATGTTTATGTTGGTTTATAAAATTGTTTATAAATCAACGTTTGTATTCATCATATATATAAATCTATTTTTAGGCAATGGTGTATTAAAGACACAAATTTTAATAAAATGTTCATAGCTATTGCTATTATAAAAATATTTTCAATTGACGCATTATTAAATTTTCCAGACAGAATTAAAATCTATATTATAATATAGAAATTAAATATTGCTTTATAATATCACAATTTTCATTATTATCATAAAAGGATTTTTTAATTTTATGTTTATTTTGTAAATGGTAGCTCATTTAATTACTTTATAAAAGCTGAATTCGAAGGGACATTGGACAGTGTATTTTGGTTGAAATATTGTTTGTTCAAAAATGTAAGTAATAAGAATAGTAAGAACGGCTCGTATGACAACATTCAACCACTTCAAATGTTGGGATTATAATAAAATTTTATTGAAATAATAATTTTCTAAAAATAAAAGCATCAAATAATAAAAATAACTATATACATTTTTTTCTTGTTTCCATAGCAGCATTTGCATTCAAGGGGACTTTCTTTCTACTGCAATAACTGAGAAACATGCAGAAGAAGAAAAAAAAATCATAAAAGAAGTGAATAGAATTGAAATATCTTTCTCATACATATTTGAAGGCTCATAGCTTTGTGATATTTTTGTTATTTTCTAGCATACATAGTATAGGGAAAATAACTCAGAATTTCTTTATAGTTTGTATACGAGAAAGTAAGTGACTCGCTATTTCAAAGAATCGGCATGTTTCAGAATCTCCGAATTCGGAAAATAAGTTTTTGGTATTATATCTATCTGTCTGTGAATCCATTTATTCAAAATTGCTTTCATCTATACAGATGTAATTTGGTGTACAGAATTCCAACCAAATTTGTGAATTTATATCAAATTTTGATCGATATATATTCATAGAATTCTATCTGTCTGACTGTTCGCTATCTATAACACTAAAATGCATTAAGTTCAAAAATTTTATATACAGGTTAGCATCCAAAATGTAAATACTTTTTTAAAAAATGAATCGAATCTTTCAAAGAGCTGACTATCTATCAGTCTTTTCTTTCACATACATTAAATCAATCATTGGAATTCAATATGTCATCTTCTAATTCCAACTACAATGATTTTTCAAATATAGGTTTTATTTGACAAAAATTGGTTGTCCAAAATATATTTCGGCAACATATTCAGTAAAATTGCTAAATTATCGTCAGAAATCTATATTTCACATCTATAGTTCACTAATACCATTCATAATATTCCATACTGTGCCCGGAGCCTATAACACTAAGTTATCTAACCAGTTGTATAAGTACAAAATGGAAGGGCGGACAAAATAAATAAAAGAAAATATAGTCCGTCTGGTTCCAGTGTTTCGATTTCCTTCATGTGAACTCTAAAGCCATGCAAGGTATTTACGGCTATCCATGTTCAAGGTGATATAAGGCAATCAGTGGAGTGTATGAGCGAAAGTGAGTCTCTGTTACTGTTGTTCATGGTAAAAGTTTCATTAAATATTTTTTATTACATTTTGTTTTCTCGTTTGGACATTCATATTCGATATACAGGGCATCTCTTTTTTTATAGTTACTCAACAAATAATTTCTAAATAGCTTGAGTGGCATGTACTTAGAGATAAAAAACTTTATTGGCCAAAATTAGCTACATTTTATATTTTTGCGATTCGTAAATGTTGCGCATTCTAACTTTATTATCCTTTTCTTTAGCTTTATGACTCATATTATAATTTTTTATTGTATTTTAAAACATAGAATTTTTTGACAACAATATACCCATTTATTGTTGTTTAACCTAAATAGGGGTTGTTAGAAATTTATTTTAAGGTTTATTTTGAAAACTAACTTATCAATGCGTAGCTTCAGTTAAGATTCAATAAAATTGTTAGAATCACACAGATGATCTACATTTTGCATCGATAATTCCATTCAAGGCATACGCAGCCAAAGTACATTCTTAATTTTCAGGAAGGAGGTGTAAGGCTGCAGTCAGAGAGTCTACGAGAAAATGAATCCGTGGGAATGTTGTTCCATTGAACGCTTTACCAAAAATTATTTATTACATTTTTTTTCTTTTTGTCTGGTTATATTCAATACACTATTGTAGTCTTTTATGATGATCTAATAGCTAATTTCTAAATCGTTCAAGAGATGCATATAATTCCAGATAAAAAAAAGCTTCTTTAAATGGGGACAATTATATATTTCTTCCCCGTCAGCTAGGAGTCCCGGGTTCGAGTCCCGAATCGATTCGAGTATAGTTGTTTTTCTTTGTTCTGTCTGTGAGTTGTAAGAATGTGCCTTCCCTTCTGTGAAAAGGGGGTTTGAAAGCGAATGTGAAGCATGAAAGTAGTGAAGTCGCACTCTTGGCCCTAGATGGCGCTGCTGAACAAACAAGAGACACTCACAGCTTTCTGTTCACTGACAGCTTTCAGTTAACGTACTTGTAAAGTGCCATAAGTAACAGCAACAACATAACAACAAATTATACATTTCGGTATCCAACTAAAAAGTTATGAATTTGTATTATTTCCAAAAAGTTGTCAACTTTTTCTCTATTCTTTTTGTTTTATCTCTTCCCACCAGAGGACACCTCAGATATAAGGATATGAAACCTCCAGTATGGGGGCTGGTTTAAGCCACCAAGGTGGCTACAAAAATGGTGGAGATCGACTTCCAGCTACAGATGACAGGATGTGTTTTTCACCTGAAAAGTAGTTCCGTGGGCATCGATAACGTTTAGGGTTCAAACATAGTTGCCACAAATATTGTCATAGTGGTTTAGTCTCCTCCATAATTCCTGTCAGTGTTGCTGTCGCAGTGGTCCGGTCAATCTGATTTATTCTTATGCCATAGGGGATGGTCGAAATGGCCATTTATGGTCACTGATTTCTAAACTAGTTTTTTGATACTTTAAAGTCTACATTTATAAATTCTTGTTTTAGAATTGAATGATTTTTTTTGGAGTTTAACCTAAGAAAGCAGGTCATCTAGAATTTTTAAAAAGCTTAATTTGAAAAAGTTAAAACAAAAATACATAATTTCAGTTACAGTTTATCCCTTAAGATATATATATATATATATATATATATATACACATATTAAATTTAAGAGATTTCTCACAATTAAAATGTCTTCCTTCATTTAGTTGTAAAATTTATTTAATATAATTATTTTGGATATTTCTATCTCAATTAGTTTCAATAATGGAGGAGTGGAATCACTTTGTTAAAAAAACTATAGAACCCAAAATATCTCACTACATATAATCGATTAGAGTGTTAGAAAATATAAAAAAAACAAGATTTGTTAACTTTTAAAGAAGATGCATTTATAGACTAGAATGACAGGATTTGTTTTTCAAATTTAAAGCATTCAACAAACAACAACTGTAAGTCTGTCTTCAACAGTTTATAAGTTAACTATTGGATCATTCTAAGACACACTACATAAGCATCAGTTGTGCCTGAAACGTAAGTCACTTGGAAAGAGCACGCTTAGTATGCAGAAAACGAAGCTTCTTCAAGTTATGCAATGTGCTGCATTTTTTATGCTCAGAGCCGCATCGTAAAATATATTCAATTTCCCAAGCAATTTTACAAGTTACATTTTTATCTTCGAAATATATTCCCCCAAAATTTTTGAGACGCTTTAAAATTGCAACAAAAATACGGCATCCATGTTTACCTTACTGTTTAGTTTACTCAGTTTTTATCTGATTTTCGGCTGAAAATTTGTGTAATATATTTAGGTATCTGTGTAAGAATATATATATTTTTTGAGTTGTATAAATTAATGCAAAAAAATTGTTACTTTTTTGCTGGGTAAAATACTATTTTTAATTATAGAATTTCATGTGACAAAATTGTATTAATATTTATTTGATATTTTGCCGCTTAAGATTTTATTTTAATATTAAAAAAACATTTCGAATCTGTTGGAAAATAAGCATATAATATAAGAAAATTATACATATAATAACATAAATTATGTAATTGTTTGTGAAACACCTTTTCTTAACATAAACTTTGAGAAGAAATTTTATCTCTGTCAGTGAGCATTATTGAACTTGTTTGCATTATCAGACACTTTTTTAAAGAATCTTTTCAGCATAATTTCAGCAATTTTTCTTAACTAACCAAAATTATTTACTACTTTGTTTTTATTTTAGTTGAAAAAAATGTGTATTCTTAACAATATTAACAATATTAGAGTGCTGTTCACAAAGCGAGATTTCAGCTATTTTACCCTGAGAGGTCTAGTAATGTGTTCTAATTATTTATCATTTGTCGTTTGCTTATCTGTTCACATTTTTTGAATATGTCCTTATTTGTATATTGTTTGACTGTCCTTTTGTAAACCCATTCCAGGTTTTCTCATGATATAAAATGTCGTTATTCATTATCCAAGTATTGGAGTTATGCCTTCTTACATCCACTGGACGATTTTCATAGTAATATAAATGAAAAAAAGGTATACAATTTGGACAGTGGTTAACATTAATCACTTGTACCATACAGTCATTTTCAATGCCAGCCTATTTTACTTGCACTGCAATATCTAAAGTTACATTAAATATGAAGGCATATTCTTTCCCAAGTTCTATATTTACAACTATATACTGCTCCATATACTAATTCAAGTAAGCTAATTCGAAATAAGTTTGAAATACTTAATTTAACTATTTTTATTATTGGGAAACAGAAGCTTACTTTAAAATATCTAAATGTTGCTGAAACAGATCTCTGAATTTCGCTATATTATTATCTGAATGTTGCTCCTATTATTTCATTTATTCGATGGAATAAATTTATAATTTTTTTGTGAAGTTGAGACTAAATTCAATTAGCAATTGCTTTTTGAATTTCTCGTTAGAGTATAAATCTAATAGAAGTTAACATTTTCATTATTTAGAAAACTTTTAATAGATTTTTGGTTCCAAGCAGAAAAAAGCACAACAATTTCTTCCTTCCTCCTCCCAAATTTCTATAAAGGTGTTCTTAAAGAAGTATAAAAAGGAATCTCTAAACTACTCTAAACTATTTCTTTACTTATCAGCTATTTTTTGCTATATCTGAAAAGAAAAAGCAGTACAAGTCCATTTTATCTCCCATGTAATCCCACCTACTCCAGCTTTATAACATTGGCCCAAAACTCCAACTGTGTATCTTGTATCTATCCCAAACTACCATAACGTGAGTATTATTTTTATTAACTATATACTGTTCCATATAACTATGTGCAACTTCTTTTCCTGAGGAGAAGTTTTTGACTTATCTGGAAAGATACTACAAAAGGGGAAGCAATAAATAAAAAAAGAGTAAAATAAGGAGCAAGAAGAATTATTTCTTAACCACTGAATAAAAAAAAGAAGAAATTATTATCAATTTCATTTGTACGTACAGTGAGTGTATACTAATGTTTTGTTTCAAATATAACATTGACTGATAATGTAAACATGGAGAATTGAGAACTTTTTGAAGTGGAATTTAACAGCTCATAAACATTAAATTAAAACGACATTCAACATCAAAATACTCAATTTGAACATAATTTAAACCTATTTTTTAAACTATAATAAAAAAGGAAAAGCCGAACGAAATTAATATATAAAATAAAAAGCTAGCAATTAATATTCTGTTTCATTGTCTTTATGTTTTTACAGAGACTTCTTGCCAAACAGTTTACTTTTTAATTCATGCATGATTTTTTTGCCATTCTTCCATGATATTTCATTCGAACATTATACTTTGTTTGGTAATTTACCAGTTAAGATAAGGTTTCTCCATGTTGCCTTTTGCAGTGTTGCACAATTTCAAATACAGCAATCATTCCTTCACAATTCTTTAATGTGTAATCCTCATCTTAAAGGAAGATAAAACTTTAACGTAATTTCAGCATTTTATTGCCGCAGGATACAATAGTTTCGAGTTCAGAGCAATTATGTAGTCCATTTTATTCGCTGCAGATTTAACAAATACGTTCCCAACATCTGCTACCACCATAACATTTGAAGACCGTTATAAAGTCATACCCATGTTTGATTGTTTAAAAGCATGTTTCGTGCTAAATTTTTCATTCGATGAATTCAATATTTTTTAAAGTTTCTTATAGTTAATACATAAACTTATATTTCCTCAAAGGCCTTGAATACCTACTGCGAAGTTTTAAAAGTATTAAATGATTATGAATATTGATATTTAACTAAATTTTGCCATAAGAACTCTACAAAGGGCAGCGATAATTTGAATGTAAAATTTTATGCTTGATTTCGTTACGTCATGATTTTTGATTTCATAAAAATTAATAGCAATTTATGAGTCAATCTAAATTATAAGAAATATTCTAAAATTAATTAAAAGATAATAATATTTAACACATTTTTATTTAGATTAATTATAAATCTTTTTGTAAAATCGAATTTCTTTCCTCTTTTAATTATCAGATATGAAAATAAAAATCATATATTCTAAAATTTTTCAAAAAAAGGTTAAATAATTAAAAAAATTGTGAAAAAATTATTATGCTAGCAAGACGAATATGTTAAAAGTTATGTATAAGGGTAATTTAAATTACTTATAAAATTGCAAGCTAAAACACTGATGAGACTTTATTTTTTATATTTGATTACTTAAGACTAAGATATAAAAAGAGAGAAGTTGCTGTAAAATTATTTTCAAAAATGAAAATTTTTTTAAAGAATTATATAATTCCTTTTCTTTTCTAAAATTATTTCTTCCTATAACAATTACTAAATAAGAATTTAAATATCTAAAATGTACCATTCTAATAAAATGAATGTGTTTTGCCTGCTCTTGATTTCCATTGGTAATTAGAAATCATCATTTAACATACTTCTAAAGAAGGATGGATGCGTTTTTTCAATTCGCTGAGTTTTCTGTTAATGGTAAGGTATTCTCCCAATATTTTATACGCTCTCAAACCACTTCACCGCCATCTATTACCCATATTCTGAAACAGATCAATTTTCCTTCGATTTGTATTCTAACTATCCTCTTCGGATAGTTCATTAATGGGTAATTCTCAAATTTCACAAGTTTTAAGTGAATACCAGAATCCGTTATATAATTTACAATCATTTTTTTAAATAATCGAAATAATTTTTTAAAAAAAATAGAACATAGAATGTTTGTGAAATTAGGCATTGTAAACATGAGTTTTAAAGAAAAAAAATATTTATTCGTAATAATCTTTTTTATTGTTTAAAACGATTATTAGTTGCTCTCAGCATCCTGCTTTTGATTCATCTTATTAATATTTAATTAATACTATAATATAATGTAAATTTTTAATAATAATATTAAATTAGCCATGCCATGCAGTTTCTAATGAGCTGCAAAAAATGCTATTATTTTAAGATATACTTGTACGATAATGCATCATGATGGAGTAATTATGCTTGTAAAATGACAAAATTAATTTGGGATGAATATTAGTAAAACTATTCGGCATTTGAGGCGGAAGGTCAAAAGTTTTATTTTGCAATGTATAAAGGCCGTTGAGTCAGTGTCTCGACAACAGAGGCCCATTAAGGGGTTGACCGCCCATTAAATATTTCTGGAAGGTGGTGGTGACTAGAAATAGAATTCGAGACCTTTTGATTAGAAGTCTCATAACCTAGCCACTAGAAAAAAGCAATTGCTCTTGCTCCGAAGATGTTATTTGGCTTATGAACTTACCATCACATTACTCCCCTCCAGTGAGTCTAATGTGAGACGAACAATGTTATCGCACTAGGTGTTTTTGGCGGGAAACGAACGATTTTGTAGCGCCAAGTGTTATGGCGGGTGATGAACGTTGTTATCGCTCCAAGCGTTAGGGCGGGCGACGACAAATTAGCGACCGTAGCAAAATTATGGCAACTTTTGCTGCCATAAATATTGCCACGAATATTGCGCTAAAGGTTGAAAGTTCATCGTCCGAGTCACCAATGAGGTAAGTGGTGTTGATTCGGAATAGAACTCGGGACCTTTTAATTAGAAATCTCTTAACATAGCCACTAGAGAATAGCAATTCCTCTTGCCCCCTCGATGTTATCTAGCTTATGAACTCCACCACAGATTCATTTGTGAATCATGATCTTTCAAATGAATTAAAAATTGATGAAATCGGTGCATATATCGAGTTTGAAGAATTTTGTAGTTCTTACCTTAGAGAATATAAGATTTTCCAGAGGCTTCCTCAAAATGGTTTAATTTAGTTCTATTAATTTCCTTTTTTTTAAAGCAACATTTGTGATATTTTAGGACGGCCTCGATCAGATACCGAAAGTTGCTACTGAAATGGAATCCAAGATTACACGCTACGCCAGACAAAACCATAAATTATCTTAAAAAATTTCAAATAAAAATATTAAATTTCTAATAAATAATGTCAAATTAATACCAGATTTCTTGAAAAACCCTTTTCAAAAATTCAAAATAATAAGTAGCAATATTCGAAGAAATATTTTCCGATGATTTAATGATACTTAATTTTCCATATTAAAAGAACAGTCTCGTATAACTTCACGCTTTAATCTGAATTAAACTAATCTCAAAGCAAAAAAATAAGAAAGTTTGTCTTGTTGTAGCAAAACACACTCATAGTCATTTCCAAAAAGTTGTACAGAATTAAATATCATTTTTGAAATCATATGTATTAAGGAAATAATAGTATTGTATATATAAGATGAATTTAGTGAATAGATAGCTAATAGAGATAGAGAATGAATATATAACTAATATAAATAGAGACAATTTTTTTAAAGAAAATTTCAGTACTTTTACTTCACTTTTAAGTTCAAATTCATAAAATTTGTTACAATAAAAAAATTATTTACATTTATCGCCAAAAATGAAATCATTAATGCCTTCACATTGCATTAATTTATCTGTAAAGTTGTCATGCTATAAAGACAAAAAATGTACATAGAAACAATATTTCAGATTTATCATACCTGCTGTAATACATTTTGTATGTATTATGTTTTTCTATAAAAAAATTAAAAAAGTGATAAAATAACACAAAATTTATTTCTAACAAAATAGCTTTACATTAGATTATTTATTCAACACTTTAAAAACATAAAACGCAACAAAATTAAATTATGAGCCTTTGCATGTCTTTAAAAGAATTTGTATGTTATTTTTACAAGAGATAGTCAAATTTTTTTCTTGTGCAGTTTTTCTCTTTTTCAACGCAAATATTTTTACAAGTATTGCTTGAACCAGAAAAATTATGTCTCTGATGATTGCTCTGTTTTTAAAAATTACTTTCATTAATCAAAAGAAAAAATAGCAGTGATGGGTTTGTTTCATGTTTTCGTGTTTATTCTACATTCATCCTTAATTCCTTTTATTTTAATTTTTTATTTAACATGTTTGGTTCTCTTTTTAGAAGCAACGATTAAATAAACGAAGCACTTTTTTTTTCAAACGCTTACTAAATAAGGCTGTTTCGCAGTGCTTGCTTTTTGGGTTTTTTTCCCCTTCTGCTTATACAAGAAAGTTGCCAAATAAAACATTTCCTTTCATTAGTTAAAAATATAAATGTACTTAAATATGGGTGGATTTTTAATGAAGACAAGAAAAAAAAATTAATCATCTTGCAATATGAAATGTTCTATAAAAGTTGTTTTGTTACTTACTGAGTTCGCCAAACAAGCATATATTTTAAAATGTAAAAAGTATTTCCAATTTAATGAACGCTAAAATTAAAAAATTCTAGAAAGACAAAAATTCAATGAAATGCAAATTGCATATCTCATTTAAAATCTGTTTTTCGTAACTAAAATTATTGGAAATCAATAATTATTCATCTTTTTAAATTATTTTTGCATTAAATAAATTTAGCATGTTTCTAAATAAATAGACAATTAATAAACAATGGATTAAATGTTTAAAACAATAAAGATAAAATACTGTCTTTTGTTATATTTTAAATTAAAAGTTCATTAATTAAAGTTACGCATTTTACATTATTTTTATTCCTCAATGCTATGTAGGCTTATATAAATATTCACATTATATTCATTTATGAAATTGCTAATTTATAAATACAAAAATATATTCAGTATTCAGTTATTAACGTTAAGATTCAAACTTGTAGTTTGTTTCAAAATCGTGATTGTCGGAACAGTAATAAAACATTTCATACTTTGTGTGCATGTGTGCTTATCACTTAATAGCCTACTTTGGCGATAAATAAGTTCGCCTGAATTAATTAATTGTTGGAGATTTCAAATATATATTTATTTCATAAATGCATCCTGATGACTCACTCTCTCTCTCTCTCTCTCTCTCTCTCTCTCTCTCTCTCTATATATATATATATATATATATATATATAATAGAATAATTATATATAGAATAATTAATTATATTATAAAAAGAAATATTTGAAATTAGGCGCACTTATAAAAATTGTCAACATTGCTTATTTCTGAAGTTTAACCTTAATTGCTAATGAAGCAAAGTATCAAAAACTCTGACCCATTCAAATTCCATTGAAAAACAAAAACAAAACCAAATTTCAGCTTTCATATTTTGCATTTTGTTGTAGAAGCAAACGAGACTTTCTCTCATGGTAACTTATTCCTAATTTTTGTCAACCTTTTGGCAAATCCAAAAACCTGAAAATTGCTTATATATTCTTTTTGAAGAAAAACTGTAAGTGGATTGAGACAGATAAGTATCTGCATTCCTTTAGTACCCATAAAAAGAACTTATGTGCACGAAAAAAATGGACCAGAACTAAAGGTAACGAGCTTAAGGAGGGAAAGAGGAGAAGCAAATTGCTCTGAGCCAATTTTTCCTACTCTGAAGAAAATGGCTGGCTTAGGGAATGAGTGGAATCCGCGATTAAGTCAGATTTATGCCTGATTTATGATTAAAAAACGTTTCAATTTTATTCTCTTTGTGGAAAGTAAGGTATAAAATAATGTTGGTTAAAGACTACAAACTGGACAGAAAATATCGTGTCTTCAGCGGATTCTTGTTGAATGAAGATGATAAAAACATATGAACAGGTTTGTTCAATATTATTAACATTAAGTGAAATACTTTTTAAAAACCAATTCATCCTTAGAGGATTTTTTTTGTGTGTGGAAGATCAACATTCTAACTTCTTTCAAGTTAGGTAGATCTTAAGGGGCAAAAAGGAATTTTTTCCGGATATTTTTTTATATTTTTATAATTCAATACAATAAATACTTATAGAAATGTAAATTAATAAGCATACAGATGGTTAGGAATAGTTTTGAAATTAATGGGTATGCAAAATGAATGCAACATTCATAGTGAAAAGAAGTTTCAGATTAAGTTGAAGGATTTAATGACCGACATAAAATAGAAAAACTAATGCTAAATATTAAGACTATAGTCAATACAGCAGTTATGTATGACAAAAACAATTCCTTTCAGAAGTCAGATTCATGTACTAAATGACGTTTAGTTTCTTCAATTCTTTCCATTCGACACGAGTTTCTTATTGTCTATTGTGCTTTATTTGTACCATTTGCTGCAGTAATTTTTATAGATACCTTTTTTGGGAATACCTTATTCATTGCTTTCTAGATGGTGCATTATACGCCTTTTGTTTTGCACATGGTTTTTGACTTACACTTGGTACGTCGGACATGGGAAAGAATGCGTCACTCTTTGAAATAACCGACATCGCACTGAGTCATTAGGATTTCAATATTTAATAAATATTTTATGTTACATCTAATTACACTATTAACAGTTTGTTGCTTTGTCTAGTTGTACAGTACGATTTATATATGCCATATGGTTAAATATTCTGAAAAAGTCAAGTATAGCAATTTCTACAACGGCCAATCTAGACCACACGTTTTATCTTCTAGTGGCATGAATAATGAAAGGAAGTGCATTTTCCTAGTAAGCAACTGAAAATCCTAGAGTTTCATGTATGTTTCGTGCTGCATTAAGAGAATGTAAATTGAAAGGATTGTTCCAATTAACATGCTTAAAAGACAGGGAGCAATTTCGAAAGTTTTCAATTCGATATTGTTTAGTTGGATGAGGACTGTGCTCTTAAATAAATACAAACATTATTCCTTAAGGCTGCATATAATCTTCATTCGTGATCAAATTCCGAGGACGGTTCTTGAACTAATATTTATTCCAAAATTTTCATATTAAAACAGCAGGAAGATGATTTTGGATTCTTCTCAACTTATTAAATAAATTTTTATAGTTTTAATCATGCCTTTTGTCTCACTTGCAGGGGAAACATACGAAGTAACAAAGGGTAATTATTGCTCTCAAATAAATACAAACTAATTCTCAAGATTATATATAAACATGAATCGGATACCGAAGGAAATGCTTCAACCAAAATGCATTTTAAATTTTCTACATCGAACCTGTTGAAAGTCGATGTTGGATTATCATTTTAAAATCAGCATGTACAGTAAACTTTTGGAAATTGGCGTCTATTGCTCAATTTGAGATTTTATTGCCATTAGGTCATAACTATCAGTAGATTACAGTGGTTCATTTTTGAAGCTAAAACTTTTAATCATAAAAAAGAATTATCCAAATAATAACAGAGAAAATGGTTAGAGGAAACGAAACACCTTAGTAGAAAATAATTAAAAAATTTGAATTGAAATATATTTTTTTAAATGATGTATCATCACTATCTCTTTCTCGCTCATATGTATCAATATGAAGAAGTAAATGGAAATTTTGAAAAGAGAATTCTGTCAATTTTTAATATAAATGCGTGCATAAAAGGAAGATTTTTATTTTTTCGTATACGAAGTAAACAAAAAGAAATTACTGCAATAACTAAAATCTTTGGACTCAAAATTGTGATGGGTCATTGCATTTCAGATTTTCTTGAATCAAACACCAAATTTTTTGGTGTTTTATTTGATTATCTTGAAAACGAGCATTCTAATCTGCTTTTAGCTAGTTGGATGAAATCTGGTTTCTGATTTTTATAACATTTTCTTTAATTTATGAAATTTCGTACAAAATAAATTTAGGGAAAATATGTCAGTCTGGCAATCCTATTAAAAAATACGAAAATAACTATTAGGATCAAAGATCTAAATAAATAAACTTTGCTATACATGTTGATAATTTAAAATACAGATAAGTACCAAGTTTTGAACAAATTTCCTCTAAGAGATAACTCTTTGCAGTTTGTACTTTTACTACATATAACCTCAATAACTCATGAACGCACAAATCCGGGCAATAAATTTTCCTTCACAATGTTTTAGCGTCTCAAGCATAGAGTTTCATCAAATTTAAAAAGAAAGGATTGGCCATCTGTTAAAATTTATTTTTTCATACGTTTAAAGAAAAACCCAAAAACTTAAATAAAGGAAATTTGCTAATTTTTAGATTATGTTTCCAATTTTGTGTTAAAGATTCCTTTTAATCAAAAAGCCTCAAAACATATATTCGATTTTTTTTACTATACCAAGAAGCACAGAATTATCACTGTAGCGACTCTTTAAATAAAAATCTGAACATTCATGACATTCTCGGCTTTACCCAAAATTCACAATTTTAAGAGGAAGGAGGTTTGGGAGGGTATATTATTTTCATATAGAGGACATTTTAATATAGAGTATCCCCACTTTTTACAGTAAAAATCTTAACATTATTGTTTAAATACTTTGTAATTTTATTAATAATTTTATAATCTTTATTCAGGAATATAAAAATCAAAATTTTTAGTGGAAACTGTAATAAAATGTATAGTTACCTTTATGTTTCTTTTACTTTTTAAATTCAAAAGGGACATTATTTTCCCTGTCTTTTCTTAATGATATCAATCCCTGTTGATAATAAGAAGCTGCTATTTATAATTTAAGTTTGCATTTCAATCCAATTGAGCTCTGAAATATATAAGAAAATTGAAAGTCAGAGACAAAAGAGCTAACGTAAAGAATATCTCCAGAGTTTGCTGTCTTACTCGAAGTGACGGATACAGTTTTCCTTTTTATTCTGGACATAGATTGTAGTATGAAGGGAAATCTTCTATGCCATTGTTTGAAACGGGTAAAATCAACAGGGAAAAAACTTGGAAACACCGTATTGTACTTTCATGAGACATAGTTTTGCTTTCACAATAAGAGTGCCGCGTTTTTTTTCAGGTCACTCAGGAGATTTCTTAAATAATGAAAGTCTTGAAGTGAGTATACACTATAGAATTGTTTTAAGATGAAAATACAGAATAAAGAGCAGAACAAACGTCAAAAAACAATATAAAGCTAATGAAAAACAGGGAACATATTTATCGCCAGGAATATTTATGATAAATTTCTTTAAAAAAGCTATTGATGATACATGTATGAAAAAGTATGATTAAAAAAAAACACTGGAAAAGCTTAAAAAGTACAGTATCTCATATGAATAAATGTTATTTGTAACTTTTTTAGTGATAAAATTATTAGGATTAAACAAGAGGCATGAAAATACTGAGAAATGAATGCATAATTCATGAATTTCCCACACACACACACATAAGTTATAATTGGGTCTGATAAATTGTGCATATATATATGGTTTTGGTTTTGTTATATTAACGTCCCGTTTAAAGCAACACGAGGGCTATTTTGGGACGGACCTCGTAATTTTGAACCGCGGTCAGATGACGAGGACGACACCTGAACTGGCACCCCCCTCTCCACACCACGCCACACCAGCGGGAGGACATTTGGCCTGACAGATTTAACGTGCAACAGACCCCCTCACACGACGGTTCTTCGGTGGAATCGAGTCTCGAACCTGAAACCCCCCGGTTCCGAAGCCGAGACTTTACCACCGG
>JAPMOQ010018337.1:2174190-2188438 GCA_026543055.1 Argiope trifasciata
ATATATATATATATATATATATATATATATATATATATATATATACATACATATAGGATGTTCATATACTACCTGAATATTTCAGTAGATCTAATACAGTAATTTCCTACAGACGGAATATGGTTTAAAACCAAAAATGAATATTTTTATTTGCTATGAACATGGCACATTTTCGGAGATAGTAGCAATATACTTTCGAGGAACTTTTACTGTCGAAAAAAGAGAAGTCAGATATATCATTCTTTTTTATATTATATTCTACTCATGTATGCTGTATATAGGGAGTTCGTATGGTTTTCAAAAAGAACAAATGGTGTTTTTGTCGTAAAAATGTATGGTAAAAGAAAGCGCAGGACATGTAAAGTCACAATTAAAAAATTAATAAAAGATGAAAAAAAATATATTTTCCCAGTGTTTTCTACTTAGTAATATATTAAGTTAAAACGTTTTAATATAATATTTAGATTAAGAAGAAATCTTTAAGCAAATTTGTGAATTTGTTTAAATGAAAGCAAATAGCTTTGGCTTTTAATGCATTGGAAGACAACAATAAAGGTGTCAAGTTTGATCTTCAAACTTAAAGAATATTAAAATTATATTTCTGATTAAAATTTAGGCCTTTTAGTTCCTATTTATAGAATAATACACCTCAGCAAAAGTTGAAACCCTTTCCAATAGAAATGAATATTTACTGATATGAGTATTAAAATAATTAGAATGCTTACAAATTAGAAACTCGAACTCTTTGTCTCTAGAAGCACAAAGATTAAGAAATCCCGAAAAAAACCTTTCATGTTTTTTTTCATCTAATATGGCAACAATCCTGTTTATGTTGAAATAAAATATTAACAATAGCGCAGATATTCTGATACGTGATTTATTAAATATGAAAATTCTTTCAGAAATTGTCAATGAATCCATTCTATTACTTTACAAATTAATTCTCAATAAATGCCTTGACTCTCATTTTCATTTAGCTGCATTTCTTTTGTGTTCCCTTTTGAAAGAGTTACGTTCATGCTAATTAAAAGTAAGTCAAAATAAATCCATTATTTAATTGTAAGGCTTTTACTTTTCGTGAATTCTTTAAACGTATTGTTGTTAATGAAATTTATTTCCCAATTATCTTTTATATGAAATTAAACTAGATATTATTCAAAATATTTATCATTACTAATCTGTTTGATACCTTTTATAAAAGAATCCATTGTTCTTGATAGTTCTTTTGTTCATATGCACTTTTATTTGTTTCAAGAAAAATAGGTTAACATAATATAAATGAATGGAAAAAAATCGGCTTTGTAAATCTATTGCGAATGATTTAGATATGAAGAAAATTATCATGGAGCATAAAGTATCATGTATATATTTGCTGATTTACATCGCATTAATTAAATTTGGTTTTGCTTATCGATTTAATCATTCTGTTTATTTAGACCGGAATATAGATTTTAATTAGTTTAAAAGCCTTATTGTAAATTGAAAAAAACTTCATATAAATTAAATTTATTTTTTATAATGAATGAATTTAATATAAGGATTTCTAGAAAACACCTTTTTGGAAGTTAAAAAAAGTGAACATTTTACTGCAGTTTTCTTTTATTTCCTTCACAGCCTATAATTCATTATTATGAATATTCTGGATTATTGTATAAATAATTGGATTATTATTCAATTTATTTTTTCAAAAATTTGCTTGCAGATGGCACTATTCCTCAGAATCATAATTTGCTATGCAATACTGTAATTTTGTTTGGTATTTCGGTATGCAGTATTAAACAATACTGAAACTCGCGCATTTCGGATCCGTGGTTGCGTTTGTCGGCAAGGCATAACTTCCCCTACACTTCTTCGCCTTAGTGAAAAGAATGTTTTGTTGTGTGATTTTTAGAAATAAGTCTCTAGATAGAGGAAAATGCTTTTACTATTGAGATTTATTATCTATCATATGGAAATAAATGTGGGCTGGTAGAACAATTCTAAGCGAATTTTAATTAGTAATCTAACCATTTCTTCAACATTTGAGGAAATTCTGAATGCAAGGAACATTCAGATGAATATGCAGTGGTATAAACAGAAGGAGGTGGTTAGCCACGCCCCTCAAAATATCTATTTTCTAGGACGAATCAGTTTGTGCGTTCCTTGAGATTCGATCTCTGGACCATTAGGTCCGTAGCCGTGTAACATAACGCTAGACAAAGTGCGCACTCCTGTCTGGAAGTTGTTAAGCTGCTTATGAACTTGCCATTACATTACTTCCCCTGCAGAGAGTTGGAGGGGAGACAAATGATGTTATCTCACGGAGTGTTTTTGGAGTTGACGAAAGTTTATCTCACTCCAAGCGTTAGGGCGGTTTTTCTGCCGGTAGAGAGCTACGAATTCTGTGTTTGTTAGTTTAGGACCAGGGTCACCAATGTGCATTCTGAGATTCGAACTCGCAACGTTGGGGTTCAAAACCGGATCACATAACCGCTAGACAAAAGTATACACTCTGGTCTGGTAATGATTTCCTATACCCGCCCCATTTCCGTGATCTTACATCACCTAATGCCCACTTGTGGGGCATGTTAAGACATAGTGTGTCCAACTGTGAAGATTCCACCAAGAACTGTGCCTGTAGTACATGAGAAAAATAATGTCTTTTTGCAGGAGTCTGCAGAAACCTTTGTTTCAGGTTTGGGAATCTGCTTGAACAATATGACCACTGTCTACAGCCAGATGGTGCACACTTTGAATACTTATATCAATCATACCATAATAAATAGTATGTACGTAAGCATACTGTGATTTCTTTTGAGAAAAAATAAACTCACAAATGGCGATTTTGTTATTTTGTTCGCCTATTCATTTCAGTACTGCATTTATACTTCAATATATATTCAGTACAGCAATAATGACATAAAAATAATGTTCTCACATGATAACTTGAAACTTACGATCGTAGATTTCATTTATTATTAATTCTTTTATTTAACACTTTTTATTGTAATTGTGTCCTTAAGCAATTCTAACGTAAATTGATAAGGAATTCACAACTTATTACCAATGAAAATACTTTAAATTTGATTGTTTTTAAATCTTAAAGATAAGCAGGAAAAAAAATTGTAAATTCAAATTCAGCACAATTAGATTTAACATTCCGGAATGAAGAAAAAAATATTATACATTCTAATATCTTTTAAAGAAACAGATAAACGATTTTTTGCAACTCTGTCTTTTTTCAAACCAATATTTTAATCTCTTAAGCTTTCGAGTGTGCCAAAATCCTCTCTAATCTTAATTTTTAAAACTTTAATTAATGAAAATTAAAGTAAAAGCTGGAAATGAAGTTTAAAGGGTGTCTTTTCTTGCTTATGTTATTTAAGGTAATTACTAATAAGCAAATTGTTTGTTGCGTAATCTGTTTACACAATCTTCTTTTTCTTAGATAATATTATAAAAATAAGAAAAATACTTGTTTCACAATGATTACAAAGTGTGATTTTGAATTTTTTTAAAGATTTTTTTTAATGCTTGCATGAGAAAAATTGCTAACTTCGACTTTTTTTATTTAAAAAGGCAAATGCATTCGACATTGGATAGAAAATGTGATTTAAATAATTGCTTTAACTAAGATTTTTGAATCATTTTTTAACAGCTGTTTTATAATAATATAAATTCCAATCTTACTTTATATCCTTTTTAGGGGTCTTATATACTTTCTAATACCATCTTATAAGTAACATTTAAGTAAATGAACACTGATTAAGAATTTAAAGATACAAAAATAACAAAATTAATATTAATTATCATATTTCAATTTCAGCATATAAACACACATGCCCAGAATGAATATAATAATTTCTTTTCAAAGTTATTCTAAATGGTTACCAGTAAAATTAAAAATATATATATTTCATATATTGTGAAGGACCCGTAGCACGATATTAAACTTTGTTGTGGGGAAGATGTTGTTTAGTATTAGTTTTTTAGGAACTACGGAAATTAAACCATTTAGGCATCTGGGATTTTCGATTGCAATTTACACAAAATTGCAGGCAACAAATTTAACCTCTCTGCAGCAAGAATGAGAATTCCTTGAATTCCTTGAATGGAGAGCCGTTGGCAAGCTTGAAGCTGTTCAGTCTTAAGTGCAGGTGTCTCGCTGGTTTCAAGTGGCTCAGAAAGTGGTATCCAAATAGTTGAATGAATTCCAAACAAAATGTACGGTAACCAGGAAGGCATGCCAAGGCCGTCGCAGAGCAATGACTCCTGCACAGGATTGCTATTTGGTATTAAGTGCATGGTGGCATAGGCAGACAACGGCTCCTCAACTTCCTCCTGACAATGCTGCTGCGTCTGGAATAAGAATATCCAGACAAAAAATATAGAGGCTCATAGCAGATAATGCTCTTTATACTCAGTGAACATTTGAGTGTGTGCTTTTGACAGAAAATAGACGGTTGTTGTGGTGCCGAACACTTCAGTCTTAGGCACAAAAAGAATGTGGATGGGATGTTCTTTTCAGTGATGAGTCGAGATTTACCATTCAGAGTGACAATAATCGAATATTCATCTGGAGAGAGCAAGGAGTTCGCTATCATCCATCCTACGTAAAAGAAATCGACAGATTTGGTAGAAAGCGAATCTTTGTCTGGGGTGACATAATGTTGGGCAGTCGTACACCACTGCTCGTCTTCGATGCGGGTGCTGTCAATGCACATCGCTATAGAGATGATACCTTTGAAGTGTATGTGAAGTTGTTCCGAGTTGCTTTTGGCGCAGATTTCATATTTATGGACGATAACGTGTTCTCACGCAGAGTACAGATCGTTGATGACTTTTTTGAAGAAGAGGATTTTCGACATATGTACAAGTCTTTGGATCTGAATCCTATTTTTTGGGATGGTGTTGGAAGAGTCATTGCACTGCGTAACCAACATTCTAATACCCTCCAAAACTTAAAAGTCATGCTTTTGGAAGGACTTTGTTTCCACAAGCATTTATTGGCTCCCACATAAACAGTATGAAAGCTCGTTGTGAAGCCTGTATAGTAGTGCACGTCTGTCACACTTCATATTAGACAGGACTTTCCCCGAGATAAATACTTTTCCACTAATTTATAATGTAACACTTTTTGATATGCCCTGTTTCTTAATTCCCAATTAAAATCTTCCATATTGTTATGAGTCTATGTTCTTTCTTCCACTGTAGCGTACCGCTGTGGCACATTTCGTCGTAACATAGTTAATAGTTTAGCTATCTTATGCAGATTTATATTTGTGACCTACATTTTGGGCATAAAATACATTTTTGACATTTGGCTAACAATTGGTTAGTGATTTGTTCTTCTTGTACTTACAAAATGTTCTGCAAAAATGATTTAGTTAAGGTATTCGACTACATTAATATTAGGTTATTGAACACATTGGCGATTATTATTATTATTTCATGTAGTTCAGACTTTCCTCTTTCCAAAACAGTTAATCTTTTCTAAGAAAAGAAAATCTGGCCTATTACCCATGGTCATATATTTTTCAGCTAAAATGTGTCTTTGACACCATTTTTCTCTAAATTTTAATTTTTATGAAAATTTTCCAGGATATCTTAAAAACTAATAGAGTTCTTTACATAAAAGTTGCAACTTGAGTTTTAAATGATATGGGCAATGAAATGAACCAGAAGTTTTATTGTTGATGACGTACGGTTTCATTGATAGGTGTTTTTAGAAAAAGTAAGCTGTGAATTTATGGTAAAAATGCATGTATGCGTATATTTTTACCCTTAACTTCTATGCGTTTCAAAACTTTTCTTAGATTTTGGTTCATTTCATTCATCATTCCATTCTATAACTTGTGCGCAAAGAAAAATAGGATTTCTGCATTACAGTTTTTTGTAGAATGTTCACCGTTTTGGTTGAATTTCATTAAAATTTATTAAAAATTTTCTTATTTTTTCAAAATAGCGTATGTTTTCAAATAATTTTTTTTGTATTTATAATGCTTATAATCGACAATATACATAATATACATCTAAAAACCATAAGTAGTTTTTGAAAATTTTTCCTTTGAACGTACTCGGATACCTTAAATTTATTTATGGAAAGCAAATTATAATTTTTATCTAATTTTCTAATTCGAAAATCAACAAATTTTAGAATCTTTATTACTTTGATAGTTTTAAACCTTTTTCACGCATTTTTTATAAAAATGTGTAAAAAAGAATAATGCTATTGATTTGGTTTGTACCTTTCATCATAAATTCAGGGCATTTAACTTCTCATAGACCAATGCAAAAAAATTCAGAAAGAAAGACGAAAAGTTAAATCCTGGATTTATCTCAAAATTTTCATTACAAAATAATTAAACATCATTACGTGTTGATAGTAGCTACATATATTTTTATAAACGCATTCGATTTTCTGTAGACATGTGAGAGAGATTCATACTGGAAAATGAGTAGTAAAATTCTTGATTCATCTGAAATTTTTCATTGCATAATATTTATACGCTTTTACGAGATGAAAATAGCTACATGTACTTTATCTCATAATAGTACTAGATTTTCCGTAGACATGTAATAGATATTCATATAGAAAGACGAGTAGTAAAATTTTTGATTCATCTCATTTTTTACGACATTATGAAAACATTTGTTGTTATGTAGGCGAGTGTTAAGGAATCTAATTACTAGCTTACTACATACTGTATATTTAATGATCGTGGGATGTATGGTGAAGTCTGCATTAAATAATAATGTGCTTTTCTCTACTTAATTAAATGAGCCCACTTTTAATTATATATGTAGAACATTTAATATTTTAATGCAATATATATTAAGATAATATTTTAGAGAAAAATGATAAAAAATTCGGAATTAATGAAATTACACGCTTTATAACTACTCTATAGTTTTAAAATAACGTTTTAATTCGACTTAAGAATAACCTTATGCTTTATAGACATATATTTACTCGTGCAATTTCAATATATAATCTATAAAATATCTAAATTTTATCACTGGGAGAATTAAATAACTTTTGAATTTCCTTAGTTTTTTTTTTCACATACTATTTGGTTAACACAAAAAATATGTAAAATTTTAATGAATAATCTGTAAAGTATCAAAATTTCATCAATGGGAACTATAAATATTTTCTGTACCATTTAACATTTTTGTAGATTATTTGGTTTACCTCATTAGAACGTGAAAAATTTAAATATATAATCTATCAAATATCAAAATTCTTTCAATGGCAGCTGTAAATAATATTTGAAACGATTTGATATTTTACAATTTTGTTACCACTTGAAAATTTTAATATTTAATCCATAAAATATCAAAATTCTATCAATGATACCAATAAATGATTTTTTAAACTACTAAATTTTTTTCATAGTGAAGTTCAGATAATTAACTAAATTAGTAATACTTATTTTTATGGGCAAAAATATATTAAATAAAATAAAAAGAAGGAAATGATGAATCCGACTTGAAGACGTTATCAGAGGTCGCCATCTGGCAGATATTCAAAGCAGGATTTTTTTCTTTGGGGATTCTGAATTTTGTTCAAATATTGTACATTCGTGATTCGAAAATCCGAATTCTAGGGATTTTTGGTTCACGAGGAGCCTATACATGGATAAAAGCTTAATTTTTGTTTCTAATTTGCTTAGGTACATTTCTATATTAGATGTAGTAGCATTAGCACACTGTAAATATAATATATCGCTCTTTCAATGGACAGGCAGGTGGCCTGGTTCCACGACCACAGCTTAGAAGCTTGAGGGTTTCAGGTTCGAGACATGATTAAACCGAAGAACAGAGATCTCAGCTTAGAAACTCGAAGTCTTCAAGTTCGAGGCATGAGTACACCAAAGAGCCGAGATCTCAGCTTAGAAACTTGAGGGTTTCAGGTTCGAGACATGATTACACCAAAGAACCATTGTGTAAGCTAGTCTGGTGCACTCTAATCGGTTGTGGCTAAATATCCTCTCACTGGTGTGGTGTGATGGTTTGGAAATGGGAGGAAATGTCAGATGTTATCCTCTTCATCTGACCACAGGAAGAAATCTCAAGGTCCCTTCAAAGTAGCTGGAGTCTTGCCTGAAAAAATGAGACTAAATAGCTAAATTAAATTTTATTTCAATAGCTTTGACTCCCAATTTATTTTCATAAAGATACTTTTAATTTTTGGTTCTTCTTTTCTGTAAAAATTAATATATTTTAAATTATGATATTAAAATAATTAATTTTTTAAATATCACTTATCATAATAAAAGAATAAAAATATAAATAAATAATTAATTACTTTTCTATACACTTGAATTGGGCAGCGGTTACCTGGTGGTGAGGTCTCAGCTTGTAAACCATAGGATATCAGGTTCGAGGACCGATTCTATTGAAAAACCATCTTGTTAGGGGGTCTGTTGCTGGTTAAATCAATAAGGCAAACGTTCTCCAACTGGTTTGGTGTGGAGAGGGGGGTGCAAGCATAGGTGTCGTCGTCGTCATCTGAACGGGATTGAAAATTATGAGGTCATTCCCAAAATAGCTCTAGTGTTGATTTACAAAGGGATATTAACATAACTAAACTAAACAAAACATGCACTTTGTCTTTCAATAAGTTTGAAATAAGTAAGATTAATTTAAAATTCTGCATATTAAGTACATCCAAATAACGAGATAACGTGATTCTGAAAAAGGAAAACCCTTTTACTGAGATTATTTTTTGTAATCTCGAGAGAGAGAAAAGTCATAAATTCTTATCAGTAAAATAAATTAGAAAATGTTACGTTCCGCTTTTAACAAAGCTTTGTGATTAAAAGACCGTTCGTTTACAACTCTTCAATGCATGAAATATTGAAATTCCAGATTCAGTCGATTTAATATTACAATTTATTTTTCTTTCGATGGAGTACTAATTCATTCCAGAATGATAAGTTTCCACACTCTTTTAACAAACCATCCATCTCGGTTTCATTTTCATCGCGAGTAATTTGAGCTCCATTACGAGAAAAAGAATGTAAAACACGAATCAGATGCTTCTTTAAATGTCGCATCATTTCCCGCTCTGTAAACTCGTTATTAATGGCGGGAAAGCTCGCTTTGTTCGCTCAGAGAACGTGCGATAAGTGAATGAAACCGTGCAGTTCCGCCATTTTAAAATGTCGTGCCTTTCGATTTAATGCAGTAATCAGATTATCAAAGCTTTTAAGTACTCGCTTAAATTAATTTCTATTGGATATAGTACATGGGAAGGAAAACAATATAATGAATTTAAGTTAAGTAATTGAATCAAGCTTATTCCTTCATTTTTCAATAAAAGATTAAGGTATTTTTAATAGCATATGTTAGTGGTTTCAGTAAAAGAAAATATATATTTAGGTATCCGACTACGCTAAAAATGCTGGTTATCGACCACATTGGCTAATTTTTTTATTGTTCTTTCTTGAAGTTAAGATTTTCCTCATTCCAAAACGGTTCAATTTTTCTACGAAAAGGAACGTCTAATCTATCATCCAAGGTCACAATTTTTTTAAGATAAAATTTGTCTTTAACTTCAATTTTCTCAAAACTTAAATTTTATAAAAATTCTCCACCGTTAACGTGATATATGAAACACTAATAGAAATATTTATGTAAAAATTTCAGCTTGAGTTTTAAATAATGTGGGCAATGAAATGAAACAAAAGTTTTATTGCAGGTGAAATGATTTTTCATTTATAGGTGCTTTTAGAAAAATTAAGTTGAAAATATATGAAAAAAATGCCCATATACGTATGTTTTTAGCCATAACTTCTTTGCATCTGAAATTTTTTCTTAGATTTTGGTTTATTTCATTCATCATTATATTCTATAACTTGTGTAGAAAGAAAAATATTATTGTTGCATTGCAATTTTGAGTAAAATGTTAGTCGTTTTGGTGTTGTAAAATGTGTAGTAAATTTCATTAAAATTTACCATAAATTTTCCTATTTCTCAAAATATATTACATTCCTAAATAATATTTATGCATTTACAGTATTTTGTATTATAATTGACAATACATCTAAAAGCTGTAATTTTAAATATTTTTTTAAAAAAAATCCAATTAAAAAAATATCCTTTGAACGTAGTCGGATAACTTAATCGATCGAAAAATTACGTCTTCTGAGTACTACTAAATATTAACCTTGTCCCTTGTCTTGAATCTTATATTAAAAATAAAATAGTCACATCCTTTCTATGTGAAAAAATCAAATAATCCAAAAAACTATTTGCTACTTCAATTTGTTAGAATCGTTAATATTTAAAGTACTATATTATGATTTCTAATAATATAATAATACTAAGTGTAATTTCTTCTGAGGTTATTTTTGGCAAATACAAAATTTTAAACCTGATAACTATTTTTCAAAATTGCTTATTTATTTGTTGTTGTTACTTATGGCTCTTTAAAAGCACGCTGACAGATCCGTTAAAGGTTTAAACGAGGGTTTTTTCAGCATGAACCATCAACTTGGGTTAAGAGTAAGACTTAGTAGTTCATGCGTCACATTCTCTTGCACAACCCCTTTTTACAGGGTGACACATTCGCACATCTCACAGATAGAAAAACCATTCCTGAATCGGGACTCGAACCTGGGGAGCCCAGATCACGGGGAAGCTTATTTATTTTCTTTTATCTAAAAATAAATAAGAACATTTTTTCTCTGAAATTAGACACAATTTTAATTTTATAAAATTTAAAATTGGTTAATTTTAATGTTGCTTAAATGTTGTTTTTAATTAGAATTTTAGCGTTAATCAGAATTCATGTACGGCATAAAAATGAATGTAACTTTACTGCTATTGCCTTATCAACTATATGCGATTAAACTAAAACTAAACAATTCTGTACACAAATTTAAGGGACATGAAAAATAGCTATGAAATAAATAAAATGTGCTATCACTTTTATACTTACTTTTTTTATACAAAATTTCTTGTACTTAATAGAAATTAACACACAAAAAAATTTGTTCCCCCCTTTTATATTTTCAGACTTTTTCTACCCTCCCAAAAAACTCTTAATTTTAACCGGCAACTCCGATATGCCTTAATGCATACGGATAAATCTGAATGACTTGAACCACCATGGTAACAAGAATGGCTAAAACAATAGTTGAGTTTTAGGCCTATCATCGGCCACAGTATAGCCCTTCCAGTGGGGAATGTGTTCTATCATCGATAGGAAGTAGAAGAAAAAAAAAGAAAATGATTACATAATTGATAAAAAATGAAATCAAGAACGAGTCAAAAGGAAAAGTTTGAATAAAAAATATTAAGAAAAATAGGAATATAAAAAATTCTGAAAACAAAAATACTCGGGTCTGGTTTCTAAGACATTAGATACATTCTTCTCAATTCCATAGGAGGAAAATGGTCTCAATGATTAATTTGAAAGATATGATTATAAAACTTGTATTAAACGGGATCGGAAACAATTTGCTTGTATTCATTGCATTTATCATGAAGATTAACTTTTATATGGTTTGATTAGATATTGCTATCTTTATTTTACAGTCACACGATGTTATTTATAATTATTATTCTAAGTGATAATAACAAACATATGCTCTTTATATTCTAATTAATAAAGGAATGGCAAAGGAAAAATTATTTTAAATATTTTCTTTTTTATATAACCTGTCCATGTCTGTTAAAATTAGTCTCTATCCGATGTCTTTTCAAACATCGACTAAGTTTGAAAAAAAATTATTTCTGATGATCAAATCAACAAATGAATGTAAGCAAGAAATTGAAATAATCAACAATTTTTTTATGCACGTAATAAAGTGATTATATGAATGAAATGTAATGTATTTATGTAATAAAATGATTTATGTAACGTAATGCATGTAATGAAATGATTATGAAAATATTATGTATGTTATGAATGAATAGTTATGCTATGAAAATAAGTATTTTGATCGTGGAATCGAGAATCCATTAAAAAATATAAACTTTTCCTAAAAATTGTTACATTTAGCCCTAGACATCCTACAGTGGCTTAAACATTAACTGGAATAGAAAAAAATATTATTTAAACATTCAAACTATTTTGCTGAGTAAATGTTTTTGAATTTAATCCAATCCTTTATTTGAGTTATCTTTCATTCATAAAATGTTATCTATTAGATTTCTGAAAACTTCTAATTCTAAAAGGTGGTAAAAGGTAAAAAGATACTTATTTTGTCTATTTAAACTTTCTTTCTAACATCAGGATTAACTTTATGAGGAAGAATGCTTTCGAAAATTTTAGCTATCAAAGAAGGTGCTTGTTGTCACTGTACAGGCCCGGATGTTTGACGTAAAATTATAAAATTTGACAAAAATTTGCTTTGTAATGTGGAAATTAGCACCTAGAAGCAATTATCTTGAACTTTTTGAATTTTAAATAAATAAAAGTTAAGAGAAATTGAGCGGGAGTGGTTCTGAGGAATATTCTGAAAACATTATTCCAGAAATCTTTTTTCTGTTTTAATATTTAATTATTACCTCTGTAACAAACGAATCTATGTGGGAAGAAAGGTCTTTAAGTCTTTATTATTTATGCTTAAAAATATACCAACGCAAAATCTTAGGAATATATTTCAATGCTGAAATTGAACGAAAAAAAATTCATTTTTTCATAAAACAGTTGATTAGCTTTCTTCTATTGTTGAAAAATAAAGAACAATTCCGTTTTTTCTCCTGCATATATTATATGAAGAATAAGTTAGTAAATTTACAGAAATTCAAAAGGTGAAGGTCATTTAGAAGATAAATTACCCAGAAGACAACTCGTCGTATTGGATGATTAATGGCACCATAATGTCATAAAAGTTCTCAATAACGTTTTTAATCATAATTTGAGACATAAAAGTTCATTTGTGTAAAACTATAAAAAAAAATGAAAATATAATAAATGGATATAGAATTTTAGTCAGCAACAATTTGATGCCCCAGAAATGCTTTTTTGATTAAATCATGAACTTTAAATATATCCATATGAAATATAATAGAAATTAAACACAGCCAACAATTCCTGCGAATTTGTTTGTCGTCAAAGGCAGCTGGTAAATAGTATAGATTCGGTGTAATAACTTTTCCTTTTGTGGTCAACAAATAATGTTATTGAATAGGTTAGAATTTTTTAAAATCAAAAATGTATAAAGCCGTTGTAAGATATTATTTCAAGAATCCTTTAAATCCTCCTTTTCCTTTTGCTTTCTATAGAATGAAGGATTGAATAATTCTTTCCGATTTCAAGTCTGGTTATATTTGATAGAAAAATCGATTTTATGTATATCCGATTGAATTTTTGTTGTTGTTGCGCCGTGCTTTGTTTTGTATCGAGATTACTGTATGCGATCCCGCCTTTAAATATTCCTTTGTTGAGGTACACGCGAATTGCGTATTGAACTGAAAAGACTAAAACCTGCATGTTTTGCTCATTCCGTTTTGGGACTTTTTCTGCTATTTCACCGTCTCTTTTTTGCAATCGTTCTTCCTTCATAGTTTATTCTTTTGTCGTGCCTGATTTTAATATTGGCTGGTTTAAATGTTATAATCTATGATAAAGAAAAGTTATTTAACTTTAAAACAAATGAGAGATGTCAATTATCTGTATATTTGTGTTGATCTGATAATCTCCTGAAAAATGTTTCTCCTTTGAATATAAGTGGATGTTCATTTGAATAAATCGTATTTTGCTTTGATATTATGCTTTAAATGGAGATTTTTTTTATATGTATTAATTGACACCATGAATAATTTCGTAATCATTGTATCCTTCCCAATTCAAATATGAGCAATTAATGATATCATTGTTTAATATAGCATTTAAAATGAAATTTTTCAGATACATTTTTGAATACATTTTTATAAATATATATTAAAGTTTCCCTAAATTTCTTTCATATTTCTAATATGAAATAAATGAAAAATATTTGCAGTTTAAGTTATTATTTATTTAGTTATTTTTTAAGAATTTTGTATTAAGAACTGTTTTGGTCTATCACCTTCTACCCTCTTTCCGGAAACCTCATTATGCCTTCTTTCCAAAATTTTTGTGTTTTGAATAAGAAATATTCCACGAGGTGTGCTTTTATTTCGCTCATGGATTTAAAGCGCTTTTCCCAAAGAGAATTTTTTTAAGAGCAGACAGAAGAATAATTAGACAAAGTAATCAAGAATAAAGAAGAATCAAGAAGAACCAGACAAAATAATCAAGAATAAAGAAGAATCAAGAAGAAGAATCAGA
>JAPMOQ010018337.1:2188448-2229454 GCA_026543055.1 Argiope trifasciata
CAGACAAAATAATCAAGAATAAAGAAGAATCAAGAAGAAGAATCAGACAAAATAATCAAGAATAAAGAAGAATCAAGAAGAATAAAGACATAATAATCAGACTAAGCGAAATCTGGAGAGCAGGATACGATAAGAATATCCCAGTTAAACTGTAAGTGCATTTCTCTTACGACTACTTCAATATGAGGTCTCGAGTTACCTTGATGTAAAACAGTGACCCACCATTCATTAATTCTGGCCGTTATTATGTTATGGCAGCTTTCATTTGATCCGATTGCTGACAGTACATCGTAGAATTTATTGTTTCACCTTTAATTATGCCTTTCCAATCCCATTAAATGGAAATTTTTTGGGGGAGGGTGTAATAGAGCTCTGGTGTGATTGGAACAGATGACACAGATGGTTAATAGTTGAGACTGCGTGTATGCACAAGCAAAGAAAGATTAGGCCATTCATAGCGCTATGAGAAATAAACTTTTGGAACACCCTAATAATTTATCTATTTATCATTTGGACATTATCAGTAACATAATTCATTACATAGACTATACAAAATCTTGACTAATGCATTAAATAAAATTTTGTTGACACTTGATTTGTAGATCGAACAATGAAATTAAATAACATTATTTGAAACTGTCTTTCAACACGGAAAAGGTACATTGCATAGGTATTAAAATATTATATTTTGGATTCATAATAAAATTGCATATTTTTTTCTATCTCATAGACCAACACCTAAACTGCAAAATAGGGGCCGCGGTGGCCTGGTAGCAAGGTCTCGGCTCGTGAATCGTAGGTTTTAAGGCTCGAAGCCCGCTTCCACGGACGAAACGTTATTGCATACGAATAAATGCCCTTCCGCTGGTGTGGTGCGAAGAGGGGAAAGCCAGTTCATGTGTAGCCCTCATCATCTAGCCACGGTTCAAAATTTACGAAATCCATCCCAAAATAGCCTTAGCTTTGCTTTGCAATGGGGTGTTAATATAAATAATTTAAAAGTACATTGAAGATGAGTATCTATAAATGAAAAAAAGTATATATATATATTTTAATTCAAAATAATTATTTTTCAATTTAAAATTTTACAAAGTTTTAAAATAATTTTTTCATTTCATAGGCATATAAAATCATAGATATACAATTTTTAGAAACCTGTCAAGATTTTAATAATACATTCTTTATGTTCATAAAAATGACTTGATTCCTCTAAATTTCGAATTATTAACTTGATTAAATGCTATTTTATTTTAAATAGGTTCATGTAGAATTAAGTTAGTTAAATTATTTTTGCTTAGATATTGATAGATATCGTTTTACTTAATTATTTTTCTTTGAGAATACAATGCCAGATCATTAATTGGAAATAATTACCTTTATTCAGAAATATTAAATTATTTTATTTAATTAAATTCAATTAATTCCCCGGATGATTTTGAAATTATTTTCCGCTGCAGTTCTTAAAATTACATTTTATATGATACGGAAGAATAATGGAAAGTAAGGATATTTCAAAGCTTAATTTCTGAAATTTGATCCTAATTATAATGGGATTCCAATCTGTTATTTATAAAACTTATAACCTTACTTAAATAATAATATTTATGGAATACGCGTTTCATTAGAATAAAATTAGCAATTATTCAATTGATTGTTTGATCGAAGTTATTGATTATTTATGAAAAAATTGTGTTCTTTAATATAATTTATTTTGAGTAAATTAATTGTAGTACAATGTAAATTAATACTGGAAATTTCTGTTTTCATAATGGAGAAATAAATATTTTATTTTAGTTCACCAATAGAATAAAAAAGATAAATTTAGTGCGGAGAAAGAAACTAATTTTAAAAAGAAAATTATCGTAAGTGTAAATAAAGAAATTAAAGGAGTATCTATATTCCTATTGGCTAAATTGCTAAGATTCTAAAAGTTTCTAGTAATATCTAAAATCGCCAAATTGGTCGCCGAAAAATCTAAGTTTGTAGGCAAGCTCTGAGACCACTGACGTTGAAAAGATTATAAAACGATATTTCCAGTGATTGAACTAATCGTGCTGGGGAGCAACTTAACAGGTTTGTGACAATATAATACATTATTTTGATATTATTATTTTTTACACAATTTTTCAATAAAATATAAAAATGTTAACCTATACCTTGTGTAAAGTAAAAAATAATCAGTTCATTTTAAAATTCTTGTCCAATTATACCTAACGCACCTGTAAAAATAAGTGTACTCAAATGGACTGGGAATTGAGTTTCAATCAAATACTATAATACGAGGAATGGTTGCCAAGTCGAAAATCGCCCCAGAATTAATAAACTCCGGTAAACTCGGGGGTCTGGGGTTTTTGGCCGCGAGGAATCGATTGGCGCCGGTTTTGAAGCGCTACGGTCGAGCAGTTCGGAGTTACAGATAGGATATTTTCAAACTTTATTAGTTCGCCATAATGGCTACTTAAATTTTCAAGTGGTAACGTGCTGCCATCTATAGCCAATATGGCGAACTAATAAAGTTTTATGTTTATGCTGTTATAGGTTTATAATATGTTTCTTATGTATGTATATATGTTTGGTTTTTCTAAATAAATTTGTCAAAAATATTGAACTTCAACACACTTCAATTTTTACCTTTACTTTACCTTTGTATAGAATAGTTCCCTTTCCAAACTCTAACTTTGTTTAGAATAGTTTACAATGGTGCACTTTAACCGGTTATCTTTTCACCAATGGTTTCACAAATTTTCTTATGGCATGTATTGTTTTGATAAATCACAATTGAAAATTTAAATCTTCGAGTTAGCTTCGATACCTGTTTTCTCCGAGCGGAGCTCGGTCACCCGCTGGTAATAGAAAAACAATGTTTTAAAAGTATGTGTGGTTTTTCTAATAAAAGATAAAATCTCATTGAAATAGAGTGTATATGAAAATTCTTCAAATGACTGACTGTCAATGTTTCTAATTTATAAAGCGTCAGTCTTCTTATTTCTCTTGCAGGCTACTTGATAGAGTATCGATACATATTACCGTGGTCAGTTCTGACTGGATTCTTCTGCGATTTATTGGTCGATGAAATAGGCAGTCCCTTAGTAACAAATGACAACGACTTTTATTAACACAAATATCAAGACGACGAATACAAAGACAACAAATATATAACATAGGCAGCGGACTACAACTGAAAGTAGCCCACAAGTAGAATTGGTGGTAACGGCCCCAGCATAAAAAGATGCCAGAATTCAGCAGGAGGAGAGGATCTATGTAGTTTCACACTGCATCCGCTTCAAACGGCTGTAATTCATCACTGTCTCCTTGTGTTAGCTGTATCCCATTACCGAATCATGACTACAAGAATGACTACTTCACACAGAACTCAATTTTGCTCTTACAATGAAACCCAGGACTTAGCACAAGATCCAGATAATGCTTGTTTTTCTCCCTTCTGATCCAACTATTCCGCCGCTACTTTACTATCCTTTCGATACACGATTCTGTATCATGACTATGACTTACTGCAGCTTGAGGCCGCTAGCTTTTTATAGTTAACAGGAGTCAGAGACGGTTATAGATCAAAGGCATATCTCGATTTCTATTAACTCAATTGTTAAAATTCAAAGAATATCTTGCAATTTCTGTTTTGTTGCCAAAGACGCTTAATTTGTTGCTATTTCAAGATCTCTGCCGCGGTACTTAATCAGTACTCAAGAGAGCTGATAAAATGGTCTTTTCAGTGATTGAACTAACCTAGCTGGAAAGAAATATTACATTTTTTTTAACAACATAGTATATACAAGTACTTAGTAAAATCTAATATTATGATACTTACAATGATCACGATACTGGTTTCTCTAGTCTTTGGAGCTAAAAAAGATAATCGAGATAGAATATGGAAAAGTATCATGAGTAAAGTAATACACTATACTGAAAAAGGTAATTATATAAATCATAAAATCTTTATAAATTTATAACAATTTAGAGCTTAGAAATATGAAATATCAAGCAATCACATTTATTTCGGGAGTATGCCGTACAAATATAAAATGATGTCCTAAGTCGTGACAATATAATGAGATAGGAAAACTGTCATATTTCCAACTAATTAATTACAATATTAACAAAAGTTAGGAAAGGAATAATTTTCATATTTCATAAGTCTTCAACAGTTAACAGCAATCTTCCACAACCATCGAATCTCAATCTATATTGCAAACAATTACCCTCCACAAAAGACCGTGAGTAGTGTTAAGAGGTTAAAATACCTTCTTTGTTCTACGAAATGTTGGCCATTGTTTTCAGTTGCATTGTGGCAATTTCAGCTATAATGATATTCTATGAAGTGTAGGATACCATTTAAAGGTGGAGATGTTCCTACGCACTCAGTCTGTCAGAGAAGTAGCGAAATTAAATCAGGGTGATTAGATTTAACCCTGTCTTGCATTAAATTGGGAAATCTCATTATATGTTATTTGAATAAAATTAGTGGAATAGTGGTTGGTGTATGTGTGGCGTCTGGTGAGGAAGGTGAATGCTCGTTGGAAATGAGGCAAGCAAATAATTTTCAAGTTTTTGATAGTGATTTTGTGTTATGAAGAATGTCTTTATTGAGATATTTTATTTACCTATTATGATATTGATGAAAAGATACTCCAGGTAGCACATCTTGTTTCCCAATATTATATTATATAATTTAATATTTAACAATATTACACAATAATGTTGTACAATATTGTACACAACATTAACACAACATTACTGTACAATATATGTCTGCTACTAGGGATATGTAATAAACCAGTTTTTCTGAAGATGGTTATTCGCCAAATTTATTTCAAGGTGAGAGAATTTAAAGTATATAATTTTAATTTTCATGTTAAAATTTTTCATAATTGGTGCACATTGCATTAAAAGAAGAATTTTATTATTTAAATATGTGAGACTTCCAATAAAAAATTTAAAATATAAATATAAATAAGTACTAAATGTAATTGAAAATCATTAATTAATTTTATTTTATATAGTTTGAATATTATATTTTACGATGATATTTCTGCTGTGTTAATAATAAAAAAAAAACAAATGTTATTTTGAAATAAATATAAAAAAACTAATGATTAATTGAAATTAATATTAAAATGATAAAGGTGACTTCTAAAATTAATCATACTGATAAGTGAACAAATGTGAAATCTTGGATTTGCAAATTCAATATCACATATTTAGACAAATTTGTATCTTTATTAAGTTTTGATAATTTTCAACAATTAATTATTTATCAATTTAAGTTTGAAATAAATATATCATTTACTGTTTAGACCATAGAATAAATTAGAAATATAATTAATATTTCCAATAATTTTCAGATATTTATTTCAGGACTGAATATATATGGAACATATTTACTGTATTCTAATAAATAATCTTCAAAAATTCTGCTATCAAAACATATGCAAATTCTTTTTGATAAACGTAGATATATTAGCATTATTCGCACAATTTTAAATTAAAAAAAAAATGTTTTTTTTTTTCTTTTTTTTCAGTAAAAGTTTTAGATAGATTTTAAAAACGAAATGAATGCTTTCTTTTCAATGTAATCATTGACATTTCATACGCATTTTTTTGAAATATTCTATTTTTGGTTTGTTCCATAATATTTTAACACATGTCGCATTCAATGTGATAGAAGTAATTATGTACTTTTGCGATTTTATTTACAAAAAAAAAAAAGAAATAAAACGTTTCTAAAATTGATCAATTTCGTCTTTACAAAAGTTTTAATAAACTTTGATTGCTATTATGTTCTATTACTGTGATATGTATTAAGAATTAATATTATATGGTAATATAGCTTTATTCAGCAATATTTTGATGGATTCCAAAATTAACATGAGAAAAGTAAATATCGGTTTTGTTTACGGGAAGTTTTAAAATGAATTTAAGTTTTAAAATATTGGTACAGATTTCCTTCCTTATCCGTCGGGTTCGTATACTTGTAGTGGGTATGTACGGTGTCGGTGATAAATCAGTCCTTCAGTATAAGACATTTATTTACTGAACGAAGACAGAATATCACAAAGACGACAAATATTTACAGTATAAGACGAACAGGCAAGGCAGCTGACAGTAGTCTACACGCAGAACTACTGAATCCTAGCTGGAAGCTTTGTGTGCTGTCAGACAGGATTCAACAGGAGAGAGAATCTTTGTGGGATTCTGTCTAAGCTCTAGCAGAGTTCTTGAAATAGCTGAAACTTCCGCTGTCTCTTCTCGCTTTTGCTGTCGACTCACTACTTCACACAATGGGACTACTCAGTTCAGGACTATTCCGTTCCCGAAGACGGCACAGCAGGTTACAACACAAGACACAACGTCGACGGAATAAGGCACACACAGCAATTCAGCACTCCTCCGTTTTTTCGGTATTCTTCCGGCGTTATTCTCTCTCCATTCAGGATTCTTATCATCGATATATTCAGGACAACTCGCCAGTACTCCACTACTATTACTGACGACTCTGTAACCGACTCAACTCTGCAGCTCAAGACTACAAGACCACTCAATTCAGGTCTTCTTAATCGATTACCACCTTCAGATTGCCGGCCTTTTACAGCTCCCGGGAAGTGGGGCAAAACGCTTCTGAGCCAATCAGAAATATTCTGAAAGTATCTCGGTTCCTATTGGACAGATCGGAAAAAACTATCGATGTTTCGGGTCATATCCATTTTATCGTCAAAATCACTAAATTTGTAGCCAAGATCTGGAATCTTTGATGCGATATCCGATCACAACCGGATACAGATAAATGTAAATCATTCTTTCAATTGATCATATTTAAAGTTCAGGAAATCAAAATTACAGGTTTATTATAATATAATATATTTCAGATCTATGTTATTTTCAGGCTGTATTAAATAAATTTTGGTGATAGTATATATTCAAAAAAAATACTTTCTAATTCAGGAGAAAATTTAGGATTTCTTAGAGAAGGTACACTTCCCTTATCAAGAAAAAACTTTAAAAATAAGCATAAGAATATTAGCAGAAAGCAAAGAATATTAGCAACTTTATGAACAAAAAAAAAGGAAAATAGAATAAAAACGATATTAATTTGGTCTTTTGCAAAAGTTTAAAAAAATTGATATTCGTCGTTTTATTCTTTTTCGTGAAATATATTAGAATAAATATAATAAAGTAATGTAGCTTTAATCAATATTATTTTGATAGATGCCGTGATAAAAGTAATGATTCCTTTTAATAACATTGTTTGAATACATTTTAAAGCTGAATTACATAATCATAATTTATTTCAAATGCCTATAAATATCAAACAATATTAAATAAGTTTTTGCTATCACATGTGTTCAATCAATTTGTTCAAATTCCGAAGTTAATTTATGAGTTCTTAGAGCTAATACATTGCAATTATTGCAATAGGCCTTTAAAAATAAATAGAAAAAAAAGCAAAAGCTCTTTTCACTTTATAAACCAAAAAAATAAAAGAAAGAAAATGCTTGTAAAATAGATAAAGGTTATTAATTTTGCCTTTTAGAAAAGTTTTTGCAGATGGCTTCGTATCTTGATGTAGACGTTTCGGGTTCTAGTCTAAGGTCTGGCCTGATTGTTCCTCTTCCGTGAGATGTTTGATTTTCCCCTACCCCCTTGTCAAAATGGATTGGGAAGTGAATGTGAGGCATGAAGTATCTATGTAGTAAACTTGGTCCTAGTTGCCGAAAACAGAAGAGATGCTCACTCGGCTTAAATCACTGACAGAAAAAATGTGAAAGGGCTTGTTAAGTGATATAAGTTATTTTTATTCGATTCTTTTCTGTGATATGTATTAAGAAAGCATATTGTATTGTAATATAGTTTTTTTTCAAAGATATTTCGACAAATGCCAAATTTAACTTAAAATAATTGTACATTTCTGTGACATTGTTTACATGCATATTTACAATTAAATGAGATACATCTAATTTATTTCATCTATTACTATTTCAGTAATTAAATAAATTTTTGTAATCGTACATATTCAAAATTTTATGTTCGAATTCAGTATTTGATTTAGGACTTCTTAAAACATGGTATATTCCTCTTTTCTGAAAATACCTTTAAAAATAAGACGAATAATATTTGCAAAAGATCTTCCCATGCTATAAATAAAAGATGAAACAAAACATTTATAAAATAGACAAAAAATATAAATTTCTCTTTTTGCAAAAGTTTTTAAAACATTGATGTTCGTTATTTTGTTCATTTCTGTGATATGTATTAAGAATTAGTATTACATGATAATATAACTTTATACAAAGTATTTTCATAAGATGCCAAATTTAATATGATAAAACTAATAATTCGTTTTTGTAACAATGTTTACAGACAGTTTTAAAATGAATTGAGATATACATGAATTATTTCAAATGAATATAAATTCCGAAATTACTAAAAAAAATTTATAATCATATGCATTCGAAAAATGAAATGTATACTGAGGTTAATTTAGGATTGCTTAGAAATGGTGCATTCCCCTTATCATGAAATAAATAGAAAAATATGAACAACGGTCTTCTCACGTTATAAGCAATAAAAATGAAGGAGGATATTTTCAAAAATAGATAAAGAATATTAATTTCAGCCTGTATAGAAAAATGATGTTCGCTGTTTTATTCCTTTTTGTGGTATGTATTAAGAATGAATATTTTACATTCTTTCGATAAGATTTCTCTTTCGCATTTTCTCAGATATAACAAGATTACCCAATCACGATTTCAGAGATTTTCTTTCACCCTTTAGAGGATATCCGTGCAGGAAAGGCGTAGTAAAAAAAAAGATTGCTACGCCTTCAAATTATTCATTATTTAGAGAAAGCTATGCATTTTAATCGGGCATTTTTATAACTTCTCACACATCCCTGTTTCATTTTCATATTCATTATCTTTGAAAAAAGTAGCTGGGATTTAATCTCATAACCTATTTTCGATCTCTTCCAGTAGTTTAATGTTTTGAACCAATGCATTTTAAATTTTCGCCGAAAGTTAGAAATGGTTGTAATTGAAATAGTTATTGCATTTTCGCACATTTAATATCACGGTGTGTAAATTATTTGTTATGATTGCTTTTGTTTTTATTTAATGACCACTTTATATCTTTTATCTAAAAACGAAGGAAATTATCTTCTCCAAGATTTGAGCTTTTATTCTTTATTACATTTATTACGCATTTATAAACATAAAATTTCAGCATTTATTTATCTATGACTGCAGAAGAAAAATGTTCAACCGTAAGAAACAATTTTATTTGAATACAACTTGAACAAAATTTTAGAATGGAAATAAGAAATAATTCACATCTTTAAACGAATTAGAATTTTTAAATTAAAAATAATAACACAGATTTAAAAATATTAGAAATGGTCACACCCCTTCAAATAACTGTTTAAAATTTATACAGGTTTTATGCTAGTTGAAATTATTGATTAGTAAGAATGTTTTATAGTGGGATGTTATCATTTCTTTGAAAAATGATTACAAAAATGAAATAAAATATATTTACTTCACAAGAAACATTTACTTCATTAATAAAATTGCACATCTGAAGTCACTGAATAATTATATATAAATATATTAAGTAATTTAAGAAAAAAAAATCATTATATTTTGAATTATTTGCTTTCATTCTATAATGTACTTTTGTAAATGAATAATTTTGTTCCACTTGTGCCATCTAAATTAGATTTATAATTTTCCATTTTTTTAAATGATGACTAGTTCCCCCATGGAGTTGGTTGGTTGATTAATTTAATTTTATTGGCGCAAGAGCCAGAAGTAGGTTATTCTGCTCTAATCATATGGTTTGAGATGGCACCAAATGAGAAAAAATATTTAAGGTATATTAAAAATCAAGTCTGTAATATAGCAGCAATCAAAACGAGATTAGGTAAAACAATTTTATTGTTGAAAAATAGCTATATAAAATGATAAAATCCAGTTGCCTTTAAAAAATTAAAATATACTGATGGAGAGGTTCTCTCTCTAATTCTCGTAAGTTAACTAATGTTGAGTTAAAATAGGTCATGAAATAAGACTTAAAGTTTGGGCTCTCAGTTAGGATATGTGCAACAGTAAAATCAACATTAGATGAAGGACATCTAGGTGCTGTTTCACCGAATTATTGGTATTTATGAGTAAATCAAGTATGACCGATGTGCAGAAGAGTAGTTTCACATCAGCACTTCTTACGGAAACAATGAGCTATGAATAAATATACTGTTTAATGAAATGTAACTTAGTATGAGTTTCTAGATCTGAAGATTCCTGCCAAAGTGAATCTATGAAATGAATGATTCTAAGTTTTGTATTTCCATATAGAATTGATGTCTTCTATACACTAGAAGCAGCTTTGGCAGTGAATCTTCCCCATGGAGATCTTCGTTGATGAGAATGAGAATCTTCCGGTATGGTAGTTGGTTCTCACCACCCTGATATGTATAGAAAAAGGAGGTCTTACTTCTTCCATCGATGACGGGAAGTACTTCTTTTTTTAGAGTGTACCTCGTCCAGTGATTGCCATTAGGAATCGTATTATTAATTATCTTTATCTCTACTATAATTTTTACAGCTTTATTTCCTAATGATGGATATATATATTTAGCATATAAAATTTTAAAACAGCAATTTATTTCAGAAAAATTTGAAGACAACCAACATAATTAAACTTTTAAACATAAACAAACATATATGAATGATAATTATATCATAAATACAGATTACCATCATTAATTTTTTATGCTTCCATCACCACTCAATGAAAAAAAGAGAAAAAGAACCTAGCATTATTCCTTTTATTTCTCTAAAGATGCAAGATCATGGTGGCCAGGATTTAAAGCCCTATTCCATTCATAATTAGTTGCACTCTAGATGACATTACTCATTAAATATGATGCTGAATATTAAATGTCTATCATTAGCATAGGCATTTTTATAGCATGAAAATTTGAGAATGAATGCCTGATCAAGTGGGGTTCCTCTCATCTGATCAGAATTGAAAATAATTCGTGTTATTTCAAAATACTAAACTCAAAAGATTCTAAACAGGAACGATTTACGTACACGGATACTGTTGTAAACAATATTATTTTGGTTCTTTGGAAATTAAACTTCTCCGATAGAGAGATTTTATTACTGGAACACATTTTCACAACGGAAATAAAATAAAATAAAAATGAGATACACATGAATAATGTACCATTTATGGAATAAAAGGTGAAATTCAAATGTTATTTAGTTTTCAACAACAATGGCAATGCAAGAATCATCACAATTTATTGATGAAATCACCAATACATTAAAATTGTCTTAAATCACTTGAAAGAAAATTACTTTCGATTATCAAACAAGATTTAGCAAATACAGCTAAGCAAAGAAGATCGACTGCAAAAATTTGAATATAAAGTAATTAAAACTCTTTGCTGTTTAAAATCGAGGAATCCTGGAAAAATATAGCACATTATTGCAAACTGACAATATTATTTTAATTACCTTTTGATTTCTAACAGCGTTAAGAAATTCTGTCTATTTAATTCTCATTCTGAAATCATTATGACGAACGAGAGTTGCATCATTTGCAATTACAAATTCGAGTAATGCCCTTGAGTACACTTTCGAACGATTGTAGAAAAATAAGATGTCAGCTTCGATATTTAACAAGGAGAAAAGATTGTCTGAGTTGATACAATTAAAGGCCTCGTTAATTAAAAACGTTGCAATTGCTATTTAAGATCTGAAAACTCATTTGCGAATTGCTAAGAAAAAAGAAAGAAAAATAAAGCACCGAAAACCTGGCATTATCAAAAGTTTTCTTTTGCTTTTTCAAATTCAAATATTGAAATGCAATAGTTGTCTCTATGAAGTATATACGACTTGTTATGATTTTTAATCATCCACAACAGAATTGCAGTCAAAGACAGTTTTGGAATAATATGTTTAATTTTTTTCATGCAGTACATATTTTCATGAAATTAATGGTCATTATTCCTTTTATTTGTAGAAAATATATCAATATACATTTTAGTAGAAGAAAAATTATTGCAATAATATTAGGTATTTTTGACAACATCTTTTTTTAGAGATATGTAGTAAAGACAGCCACATATCATGTGTATTTCTCTGTTTAATAAATGTACTTTCATTTTGCTACAATAATTTATCTATCAATCTGTATATGTAAGCTTCTAAGCCACGTAACAACTTTCAGACTGGAGTGTACACTTTTGTTTAGAGGTCATGTCACTCGGCTACGGACGCAGTGGTCCCGAGTTCGAACCTCAAGAATGCATAATGGTGACCTTAGTTCTGAAATAACGAATGCAAACTTCGTGGTGCCCCCACTCGTAGCAAAAGTCGCCACAGCACCTCGCGCGACAAAAATACTTGGTGCGATAATATCGTTCGCCTCACATACATGTCACTGGAGGGGAAGTAATGTGGTGGTAAATTTAGAAGCCAGATAACAATTTTCAGACCGGGATGTACACTTTTGAATAGACGTTACGTTATGCGCCTACGGATCCAATGGTCCCTGGCTCGAATCTCAAGAATCAACATATCTATCTATATATTGTCACAAATTACAAATCTACAGTGCTGCTTCCCAGTGAAGTTAGGTCTAATACTGAAACGATCGTTTTGCAGTCATTTCCGCTGGATGTTGATCGGATGCCGTGTCAGTGATCCCAGTGTTTGGTGACATACTTGAGGACAATTTGGCGAAGAATCTGGCTACAAAATAGATATTACTGAAAACTTCCAGAATTTCAGCAATTAATCCAATAGGAATCTAAATATGCCTAATATTTCCAGAATCTTCATTGCCACGAACGACGTATATCGAGGAGTCGAGTATAGAGTCATTGAGAAAATATCGAAGCAACGGTGGAATAGTTGGATCACTCATGCGAATCTCAAGCCGAATCTCTCATTTGTCATCTCCGTGTAATCGTGACCTTCGAGCTTAATAAAGGTCGTCGTCTTTTATTTCTGAGGTCAGTTTTCTTCATCTACCAACAACTTGTAAAATAAACCTATAAACTGATAGAATGATCGATTCAAAGATATTTTTCTTATATTTAATTAGGAATGTATTTTATTACAAGGAGTTAGAAGTGAAAGAAGATTTATTTAAAACTCGTCGCATACATTTTTAAAATTCCGATATTGTATCCATTCTGGAAAATGAAAAGAAAAAAAAAATCCTTCTATGAAAAGCAGATATAGATATCTCATAGAAAATAAAAATCCTTGAATTGTACAATTATAAAGTTAGTAAGTAAATAAGAAAATATCCCGTTTCCCTAATACAAAGCATTGCATTTAAAAGAATATTCATTTGTAATTCTAGAGTTATTAAAGACTTTCGAATAAAAGTTTCAGGTGAATTCACATCCGTTTTTTAAAAATTCAATTATATAAAAGTTAATCCGAGAATCATACATTTTCCACTTTTCTTTCACAAATTAACCATCTCGATTTCAATTCATCAAGAGTAATTTGAACTCCATTACAAGAGTAAAAATGATAAACTCAAAGCGGATGTTACTTTTAATGTCACATCATTTCTCGCTCAGTAAATTCATTAATGGCGACAGAAACTCGCTTTGTTCCAGCTAACCGCGCCGTAGCTTATCCCAAACGAACCGGTTACTGTTAGCCGCCATTGTAAAAAAAAGATTACTGCTTTCGTCTCGCTGAAGTAATTAGGCTATCTGAGCTTTTAATTATTCTATCAAATTAATTTTTATATAAGCAGTAGCCTCATAAAACAAAATAATGAACTGAACTTAAGCTTAAATTATCGGATCACGTTTGTTCCTACTTCTTTTTAGTAAATGATAAAGGCATTTTTAATTGTATATATCAGTGATTTTAATGAAAATAGAAAATATGTTTTATTAATGCTTAAAGCGTCCAACTTTGGGTAAACAAAATGATCAATAAATGCGAATTTTATTCGTGCTTCAAATCTATTTTTGAAATGCTTGGTTTTAAATAATTCAAATGTACTTTTTCTTTCTTAATTTCTCTATAGTAAGTACTTAAAATTTAACCGATTTCAAAATTGTTTTCTAATTCATTTCTACTTAAAAATGAAAAGAATGTAGATTTGATGTCCATTGATAGTTTAAACAAGAATTCGAATGAATTTTTTTGAAGTAAGCATTAGAATGTGTTTAATACACTGAGTGAAAAAGTAGAAGGACAATACAGCTTAATACAAATTAATAATACAGCTTTTTTTAAGTAAGTATTTTACATTCAAAATTTTTACAAGAAGATACCTGTATCTACATAAAACCAAGTAGGACACATTTTAAAAACAATTACACTTAATTTAAAAAATCAGTTTTGAAGATCTCATAATCTGTGAAAAAAGTAGAAGGACAGTTCTAAAAAATATTAATTAATTAATTAATTAACATGGAATTCTTCTTCCATTGGCTCGAATTACTTCAAGGATTCTGTTGGGCATTGAACTATATAAAGATTGAATTTCTGTATGGCAAAATTTGTCCCATACACATTTTAATGATTTCTGCAGTTCAGCTACAGATTCAAACTATTTTCCTCCCTCGTAAACGCAACGTACAATCATTGATCATACGTTCTCTACAATGTTGAGGTCAGGACTTTTGGTAGGCCATTGTAAAATACGAACTTTATTTGCTGCAAACCAATTTTTAACACCATTTGCTGTGTGAATTGATGCTTCATCTTCTTGGAAAACCCAATCACCTCCTCTTAACTCAGTGCCATATGGAAGAAGATTTGAGTTTAGAGTTTGGATGCAGTCTGTATGGTTCTGTCTACCGTTTAGAAAAACTAGATTTATTCTACCTCCACAGCCAACTGCTAATTAAACCATTAGACCACCTCCTCCCATTTGTAGAGTAGAATAGTCTCTTCTTCATTACCAAGACAGTGGCAATAGTATTTATAACCGTCTGGACCATCCGAATTGAACTTTTTCTCATCGGAAAATACAGCTGAGGTCCATTCAGAGTTCCAGGACATGTGATCTTTAGTCCACTGCAGTCGGTGCTTAATGTGTTCTTCATTCCACTTCGAATGGTGCTTCCGTTTTTTGAAGATGAACTTTTTTGAGCTTTTTTATATAGTTATAGACAGTTCTTTTAATTACATTTGTAATCCCTGATAGGTATTGAGTCTTGCTGACACTTCCACCTGTATTTTTAAGTTCATGAATGATTTTTCTTTGATCACGTTGTGTAAGTTTTTTTGGCCTTCCCGTCTTCTTTCTTCTTCTGTCACTTTCAGCGTTTCTTATGACGTTCGAAACAGTATTAGGACTGATACGTAGCTGCCGTGCAATCTCTCTTACATCTTTTCCTTCATTTTTATCGGCAACTATTTGGCCCTTCTGGAACTCGCTTAAGAGTATTCCTTTGGGCATTCTAAAACCAACAAAAACTATGAATTTCTAACTAAATTCTTTATTCTTGACAAAAAGTTATTAAAAGTAAAAGAGTACACTAATCTTTATGGTTTCCAACAGCTTCAAAATCAATTTTTTGGATGTGTCCTTCTAATTTTTTCACACACCGAAAGTTGTTAAGTATAAACCTTAAATAGTAGTGGCAAACTTATAGTAGCAGCTTATCTTAACCTTAAATAGTTGTAGCAAAAAAAATTCTCACCTAACTTAAATTAAAACATTAAAAACACAACCTCCTAAAAAATCATATCAAAAGCAGTAAATTTAAAGCAAAATGTACAAAAAAAAAAAAAAACGAGTGTCCTTCTACTTCTTTCCCGCAGTGTATAACTTTGATACAAGAATAATTAAATTTTAATACAGTACTTTTATTCACAATATATTCTAATTATACATTATGAAATATCGTATTCGTGTATCTGTTATTACTTTATAAAATATATATCGCTGAATAGAATTTAAATTATTAAATGATGATTAGCGATATTCAAATTATTTTAGGAACAATAATGGCTTCGCTTTGTTCATATCTATAAAATTTTCAGTTTTATAAGTATATTTACCAATTCGATTAAATTATTGAAGAGTTCAGACGAAACTACAGGACATAAAAAGAAAGAAATTAATTATAAAAGCTTATTCCTAGATTATCATTTAAAAGAATATACCAATTTTTGCGAATAAATGCGAATTTTTTTTCCTTGTGGGAAATATATTTTTAAAAAGCTTAGTTTTATGTAATTTAGAAGCGTTTATTTTCTTTTCAGAATTCCTCTATAATAAGCATATAAAATTTAATTGATTTTCAAATTTCTTTGCTAATTCATTTCTATTTAAAAATAAAGGAATATAGATTTTATATCCATTGATAATTAAAAAAATTAAAAGGATTTTTTTTATCTAGCATTAGAATGGATCTGATAATTAAAGAAATTTTAATGCAGTATTTATGCTCAAAATATATTTTACTTTATAAAATGTAAAATATCATATTCGTGTACTTATTATTACTTTATTAAATATATATCTCTGAACTGAATATAAATTATTAAATACAGTGATTAGTTACATTCAAATTAGTTTTGGAACAGTAATGGTTTCGATTTGTTCAGATATTTATTTATGTAAAATTTTCTATTTTATTATATTTTCCAAATTGATTTGATTATTGAGAGTTGAAAAAAAGAATCCCTTCAGAATGTAAAATAACATTGACAGAATCATTCATTATCATCAACAATGCTGAGGTAATGTGATGGATTTCAAGGGAGAATAAAAATCCGAAGGGACAAAAGGATAGTTAATAAAAACAGCATCTAATAGAATTCAACTGCATTAAAAAGAACTATTTGCATAAAAATAGGTTTTTAAAAAAGCACGACTATATTATTTGTGTGAAACTGAAAACTATTCGTATTGAAATCATTCGGTTGGTGTACTAAAAAAAAAAAAGATTGAAACGTTTGGTAATTAAAAGCTATATTTCACAAGGTTGTAGGATTTGACAGCACAAAAATAGACAGCAGTTCTCACTTTATTTTTGCCTAAGTAACAGCTGTAATATAATTAAAAAAAAGATGAATCGCTCTGCAATCAATATTTCAAACTGAGAATTAATGTAATCGTTTCGATCTTTTGTATTAATATAAGGTTTATAGGGAATGCAATTTTCTAGAAGAACCTCCAGATCTCATTTTTCAATAGAATAAGAGCCATAATTCTTATAAAAACTATCTTTAATTTTTAAAGATAGGATCGAGGTTCATTGAGTTGGCCTCCTTGCAATAATATTAAATATGTAGGTATATTGTATTACATAATGGCAACAAGCTATTTTTGAAAGCATCTTAAACACCAAACACTTGTATGCATACGAAACATAATAGAAATTAAACACACCACCAAAGATTGGCGATGAACAATAAAGATTTTGGCTCTGTTAATCCAACTCTTCCTCCGCATATTGTGGCCAACAAACAATTGATAAAACAAGCAACAGTGATTTTAACTCTAAGATTACATAAAATCGAAGCAGACATCAAAACTTCATAAACTATAATCACACTCTCTTTTGTATTCCCTAAGCTGAATACTACATGCATTTATTCAGATTTCAGATTTTGGTATATTTGATTGTAAAATCGATTTCATTTGCGTTTATTCGATACCATATCGTTTTAGCCATGCGTTGTTTTAACCAGGGTTATTCTATTCGGTTTCTTTCATCCGCTTTTAAATATTTCTCGGTTGAGGCACACGCAAATTGCGTATTGAACTGAAATGACAATTCGAAAACTATTCCCCTAGCGTTCGGCACTTCCTGTTTTTGGACTTTCCACCGCTCTTTTTTCCTTCTTTATTTTCTTATTTTTTATTTCATAGTTTATTCTTTCGTCGTTTCTCGTTTTGTTATTGGCAGGTTCGATTCCCTTTTTTTATAAAGGATGACATGGAGAAAATAAAAGAAGAAAGAAAAAAAAATAGGGAAAAAATTATTTTTCTTTTCTGTTCCTTCTTTGATTTCTTTATACTTGCTTTGGATATACCGCTGTGAAATATTTGGCTTTTAATATTGGTCTAGTGAAATATTTGTATTATAATATTAACAAAGGGATTCAAAACCGAATTTCAGAAGACAATTTTAAGATTTTTCCCAAAATGATTATTATAAACATTCTGAATACTCTCTGAAAGATAATATACCTAATTAGCATTAAGATGCCAACAAACATTTATTAAATAAATTTATTATAAAATTTCTGGCTGTGACATTTAACCGTTATACTATATATTAGAAATAGCCAAGTATTTCATTTTCATTTGTATAGCATATAAAATAATTTTCAAATATTTAATTAATTTTAATAAAATTTTAATTAATTTTACATATTAATTAATATACAGCAAGAATTACAAAGCTAGAGCTTCTAATATTTTATTTCTTTTCCTTATAAAAAGCTTTTTAAAAAAAATTAAGAATATAATGTTTAAGGTCTGATGCTTTCTAAATGTTACAAACATAAAAGAAATTATTTAATATAAATAAACTATTTTTTTAATTTAAAAGGAAATTTAATGAATTTGACATTAAAGTCATAGAATAAATTGTAGATATTGTTATTATTATTGATGGTGAAGGAAATATTTCTGGAGGCAAATCGGGACTGTATGAGGGAGTGACTTCAGACCTCCCACCTAAACATTTCCAGCAATCACTCAGCCTACTTGAAAAGAATGAAACCATTTCGCCACCTGACGTCATCTCATTGCTTGGCCTCCAGCACACTTCAACGATTTGTCTGTGAATGTCCGATGGCACATAGAAATCGTATTGATTCTCGTACCTTTGAAACAGACCACTTCTCTAGATGTCTTGTCATTACTGTCGCTGTTTCAGGTCTCAGTTTAACACTATCTTCTCGAATGACCGGCTTAAGACAACTAGCGCTATCTGTATCCCCTCTGAGCAATAATATTCCCATCCACAATTTCATATTTCTAAATATTGATGCGTGTCAACTTTTTTTTGGATCATCCCTCATAAAATCGTAAAAACATTTTCTACATGGTTTAATTTCAATATGCTTTCCTTCATTATTTTCTCAATAAGTGATTCCCAACTACGAATAAAATAATAGAGAGAAGCAAAAGGATATATAAAGGTATGAAAAACATCGAGAGTAAAATAATCTTCCCCCAAAAGTGACCAGATGCTGTTACACATTTTATCCAAGAAATATTTTAAAAAGATCTTAAATGACAACCACGCCACGAGAAAAGATGTCTTTGAAATGCGCATGTAAAAATATTCGTTACATCGCCAACCCTCGCAAGGATATTCAAATTCGATCCGTGGAATTCAGTTCCGTTTGAAGCATCATTCACTTGAAGCGGGTATTCCCAGGATATGTCATGTAAGTATGGGATGGCCCGAGTGATGGGACATCACTTTTCCTTATATACACAGTTGCCTCATAAAATTCTTTCAATTCCTCTACAACTGTAACAGGGACTTCGAATTTTTAGCAACGTTCTGAAAATTTACAATAACTGAAATGTGTGCATATTTATCTTTACATTAAAACTTTATTCTTTTCTTGAATAGCAACATTATATTATGCAAGCGTAACTGTATGTGGCACCAAAATATAATTAAGTTTATACCTAAAAATTGTATATGAACATACTTTTGGGATTGGCGAGATTGGGATTTCTTATATACACAGTTGCCTCGTAAAATGCTTTCAATCCTTTACAACTATAACCGGGTCTTCGAATTTTCAGCAACGTTTAAAAAATTTACAATAGCTGAAAAGTGTGCATGTTTATCCTTACATTGAAACTTTGCTTTTTTTCTTGAAGGGCAACATTATATTATGCAAGCTTAACTTGATTGGAATTTCTTTTAAACGCAGTTGCCTCGTAAAATGCTGTCAATCCCTCAACAACCTTAACACGGTTTTCGCAGTTTTAGCAAAGGTCTAAAAATTAACAATAAATGAAACGCGTGCATATTTATCTTTAAATTAAAACTTAGTTCAATTTAGAATGGTAAAAAATTGTATTATGCAAGCGTCACTATATGTGAGACCAAAATACAATTAATATTTATATTAAAAATTGTATACGATAATATTTTTAGAATTGTCAAGAGTTTTGTAATTGAAATTCAGAATATTTCAAATGATCAATTCTTTAATACGATCATTGAAATAATGTAAGCATAAGATATTTTGTAATCAGTATTATAAAAAGATATATATTTAAGAGTACTCTTACATATTGATCATACAGATGATAGGTTTCCTGATTATTTTAAAAATTGTAGATTACTAGCTGGTACCAGACAGAAGAAATTGTGTTTGAAATATGGTTTGGAATTTGAAATAACTATCTTGTTTAATTAAGAATGATATTTATTTTCTTATCGACAGTGAATGCATATTCATAAAAATAGAGGGATATATAAAAGAAAATCATAAATAGTATTTTTTCTATTTTTATTATTCTATTCTAGAAACAAATATTCTTTTTTATTTATTAGATTTGTGTACTCTTTAAGAATTGTAAAACTTGGCAAGAAACTATTTATTGTATCGCATGATTCGTTAAATATTCGTTCAGAATTCTCAAGTTTAATATTAGAACATGTGATTAAAATATTTTCTTTTAAAATTGATTAAACATAGGAAATATATTTATATAAAAAATCTTATTATTAGTTATCTGTATTATTAGTGATTGCCTCAGAGATTTCATGCAACACCAACATGAATTTTTCTGTTACCTTTACTTCCATGGAACTATTTTGGAACAGGCTTTTGAATGTGGTATAATTTCTTCTATTTCTCAATACACCTAAAGTCATAATATCTGTTTCGTAAAATCTAGACTTACATGCCAGTGGATTTAAGTTGAAAATTCATTTTTATTGAAAATTCATTGTAATCATATCTAATACATTTCCAGTTTGATATCTAGAGTCATATGTCTTTTCAGTGTGGAAATTTGAAAGTGGATGTCGGTTAAAATTTCGGTCTTGTTTATAAGGCCTGCCTCATAATCTTTCGTATTGCTTAAAAGTGTGACATTAATGTAACTAAATGAAACAAAAGTACTAAACGCAAAAAATACAGCTAATACTTGCAGTTTAGTTTCTCTCCAGTAAACCTGATAGAAAATGTTAGTTTTTTTGCCCCATTTCTTTTTAAGTCAAAAATCCGAATTTTACATGTTCACTTTTCCAATGTTACACTTACTTTGTCATGTGCATTCCCTTTATCAAATTTATTGTTTTCATTGTCACCCTTTTCCCGGTGATTTCAAATTTTTGTTATTTACGAGTAATAATTCTTGCATCTTCCTTTCCATTATAAAATTTTATCCGTTCCTTATATTTGATTACTTCCGGATATTATCTTCTCTTTTTATTTCAAAGACATTTTCAACATTGAACATTTATTTTTTGGCATTTTTATGATAATTGTTAGGATTTTCTCGATATTTCAGGTTTCTTCAGTTTCATTTTTTATAATAGTTTCCTTTCGTTTTTCATAACTAAACGATTAAAGGGAAAAAATCTCTCGAAATTCTTATCAACATTTTTGATTTGAAAGAATGTTGAAAAAAATCATTATATAATACATATCTTCCCCCCACCCCCAAAAAAATGACGAGAGTTCCATATCATTGGTTCTTCTTTTCTAGTACACAAACTTGGAATGAATTTTTCTTTCCCTTATCATTCTTCCCTTATTAGAGATTCTCATTCCGAAACAATTTCTACTCTTTCTTTGTTTTTTTGTGCAACTGGAATTTTCGCTTTTTGAAGATTGTTTTGATCAAGCATTCCTTTTTAATATATTTAATGCTTTAGGCTTCTGTTTTTTATTTGAAATTCCAGTTACTTATTCACATTTTACTAATATTTTATTGAACCGACATGTTAAATTGACTTTGAGTTTCGAAATCTACAAGTATATACATATATTTAATTTTTTTTGACATATTTTTTATCTAAATATTTTGGCCCCACATTTTGGCTATTATTTACAAGATATCTTCAAAACGAAAGTTTTATTTTATTGATGTATATAGCTTCCATTTCTTTTTTTTTAAAATTTCCTTTCAATTTCAGCATTTTCTGAATTAATATATTTGTTTATTATAATAGATGGATACGTCAAAAAGCTAAATGAATTCTCTACATTTATTTGTTGAGCTTATATATCCCTAGTATAAAATCTAACACATGAAGCTAAAGATTTTTTAAATTAAAAAAAAGCGAGTAAAATTTTTTGATAGAGTTGGTTAAATTTACCTTATTCTGTGTTTCCTCAAGGAAAATTAATATTTATATTCCACTAGCTGCACCCGTTGCATTGCTGCCCCAAAAGAAACAATTTTGGAAAAATCGTTTGAAATTTGAAATAACTATTTTTTTAATTAGGAATAATAAAAAGAATAACATTTATATTCGTATCGGAAATGAATACATTCATTGAAATTGAAGGATATATGAAGGTGAAGCGTAAATAATATTCAATTTTTTAACTTTATTATTCAAGACTTTAGGGTTGGTAATATTTTTTCGTTTTTCCCTCTTCAACAGAAATAAATAAATGCAAGAAATAAGAATTCTAAAACACACACGCACACATCTATATATATAATATTACAATACAATATTATATACTACGGTCACATACAAGACAATTTAGGAAATTTCATGTTATAATATTCAGGTCTGAAATTCATTCATTCTCTCATTTAATTTCAAAAACTACTAGTTTAAAAGAATTTGCAATGGAAAAAAGAGGAACGAAAAATACATTGTTTAAGCTCATGTGGTATATCATAATTACAGCACTAAAAGAAGCAAGCACAGTAAACATTTTTACTCAGAGTAATTATATTTCAGACTTACTCAGTTTATTACAGGACTCAGTGCTGTTTGTGATATATCATCAAAGGATAGGTTTATGCAAATGGATACCCAACCCAGCAAGTTTCATCTAAACACGATGTAAATTTAAAATATCGACCTATGTTCTCAAGTTTTCATTATTGTGAATTTTGTCAAGACTATGCTTCAGATATGAGCAACAAAGACTAGGTCATAAGTGTTTCCCGTGATCTGGGCTTCCCAGTTCGATCATGGTTGTTCTCTTGTGTTCTATCAGAGAAGTATGTGAATGTGTCCCCTTTTAAAAAGAGGCTGTGCAAGCGAATGTGAAGCATGAAGTAGCTGTGTAGCTATGCTGTACTCTTGGTCTTAGTTGGGGCTTCTGAAAAACCAAGGTACCCGAATTTAGACTTAAATCACTGACAGCTTTCTATAAGCGAGCTTGTAAAGAGTCATAAGTAACAACTACAAAAATATGGCATTTTCAATAAAAAATATCTATAAGTATTCATGTTTGATTTTATAATTTTTGTTGAATTTTCTTCTTTGAGAATGCAAGCAAATAATCCTTCCATATTAATTAATTGTTTGCAGTTAATTTATTAAACTAATTTTAATATTCGGTTTTGAAACAAAATTAGAGCTATTTTAAGACGGCTGTCTATGATTCAGAGCCGCCGCAGTGGCCTGGTGGTAAGGTTTTTACCTTGGAACCTGAATATGTCAGTTTCGAGGCCCGATTCCACCGAAGAGCCGTCGAGTAAAGGGGGGGGGATGTTGCATGTTAAATCCGTCAGTCCAAACGTCCTCCCTCTGATGTGATGTGGTGTGGAGAGGTAGACTCCACCTCAGATGTAATCCTCGCCATCTGACGAAGGTTTAAAATTGCGATGCCAGTCTGAAATCAGCTCTAACATTGCTTCAAAACGAGAAGCTAATATATACTAAAACAAAATAAGTTATAATTTAGAAACGTTATCAGAGGAAAAGGACAATAGCCGAGGTGATGACTCCTTCTCTAAACTTTCTCACTGCACCGACGTAGTTTATTGTCATTAGAGATTTGAAAAATTTTAAATGTTTCACTAATATTAATTTAATGATTACATCTGTGCAGACAAATATATAAATATAGAAATCCTTCTCTTCTTTATAAAAAAACGAGGAATCTTATTTACCTAGTGCCGAAATACTTCGCAAGAAATTACTCAGAATAATATATGATTAAAGATTTTCTGCGATTGAAGGTAAGACATAATTATTGATTGAAATTGATTTCACATATCCTCATTAACCATAAGACATTCTTTGTGAACTTTTTGCCAATGCGTAAAATAAAAAAATAAAAAACGAAATATGGCGATAGGCATAATTTCTAAATTTACATACTAGATTGTTCTGCATCCTTAAAGAGTGTATTTAATACAATAAAGTATTGTATTACAGTTGTTATACAGTTTTAATTCTCTCACAATAGTATAATAATTACAAAATAATAATCACAATTTACTGATGAAAGCTTTCATTCAAATTGAAATAAAACATATGAAAGAAAATGCTTATCAAATATTAAACAAGATTTAACAAATAATACTTAAAGAAGGATAAGTTTGAAGATCAAGTAACAAAACCTCTTGCGGTTTTGAAATCGAAGCTCTCAGAAAAATATTAAACTTCGTTGCAAAATGAAACACGAACTTTAATTATTATTTCATTTCTAATTGCGATACAAAATTCTAAATATTTCTCTCTGAAGATTTCTGAAGATCAGTCGTAACTTTGCAAATATCAAATTCGAGTCATTCTTCTCTTTCGAATTATTGTAGAAAAATAAGAGAAATGCCAGCTTTTCTCCTTGATATTTAACAAGGAGAATCGATTGTATGAGTTATTACGATTCATTGCCTCAACGGTTAAAAATGAGGCAATTATTATTTGAAATCCAAAAAATCATTCAGGAGGATCAGTTTTTTGGGGAAAAACTTGAAGCATTGATTTTCTTCTTTACTTTTGTTATTTAAAATTTTGATGTACATTAATTTCTATTAATGGAAAAAGTAGCCAGTAATCTATAAGGTGGTTATAAGTAAAATTCCACTTTGAAATGGTCATAACTGGAAAGCAACTGGACTCAGTGTTATAAAACATGGAAAAGTTTAAGGTATCCGTCTTCGTTAAAAATACTGATTATCAACCACATTGGGATTAAAAAAAAATTCTTATCATTTCTTGTAGTTCAGGCATTTTTTCCCCCAAACAGTTGGTGTTTCTAAGAAAAGGAAGGTTTGACCTATCATCTAGGATCACGGATTTTTCAACTTAAATGTGTGTTTAGCTTCAAATTTCTCAAAACTTTCATTTTCATAAAAATTATCCACCCTTAACATGATATCTCCAAAACTAATAGAGGTATTTACATAAACATTTCAGCGTGTATTTTAAATAATATGGACAATGAAATGAACCAAATATTGTATTGTTGGTGAACTGCTTTTTCACTTATGGATGTCTTTAGAAAAATGAAGTTGCAAATTTATGGTAAAAATGCATAGATAAGTATGTTTTTCACTCATAATTTCTTTGCATCACGATATTTTTCTTAGATTTTGGTTCATTTCATTCATGATTGTTTTTTATAGCTTGTGTACAAAGAAAAACAGGATTGCTGCATTACCATTTTAGAGTGCTAACCGTTTTGGTTAAATTTCATTAAAATTTACTACCAATTTTCTTATTTCTCAAAATATATAATATTTTCAAATAATTCTATTTGTATTATATTTGACGATACATCTAAAAACCATAGTTTTAAAAAGTTTTTAAAAAACAAAATTTTTCCTTCTAACGTAGTCGGATGCCTTAATGGAGGTCATGGGAAGTTCAAAAACTCACCACAATGGGGAAATGGCTCTCTATGCAATATTATTAAACAAAATAGAATTTGAAGACATCGGAAAAAATCTTTTCAATCGTTTCTAAAACTTATTACAAAGCATGTTCAATGTGTGTTATCACAAAAAGCACTGTTTATTGTTATAATCTAAACAATCTGTTGGAACTGAAATGTATGATAGATCCTGATATGCTAAGAGCTACTGTTATGAATGGAATGATGCAATTTAACTTGCTTTCAGAAAATGGTGAACGCCACATTCAACATGTTTTGTAACATTTTTCAGTAACGATGAAACACATTTCAACCGATGTCTTCATGACCTATTTTTTTTTAACAAAGTTGCACACATTGCCTTTTTTTCCATGCTGGCAAGTTTTTGAACATTTTTGGCAGTCAAAAATTTTCTTGATTTTCTTTAAATTATTACCAAGTTTTATAGCATTTGGTCTTGTAGTTTTCCTTTTATGACCATTTCAAAGGGGAAATTTAATTATAGCCATTTTGTATATTTCTGCTTCTCCCATTTTAGATTTACAATGAGTGTGCCTTTTGTTTCAGTGGTTAAGAAATCCATGGATATTTAATAATTTATTATTGATGATTATTCAAAATAGGTACAGATCTGACCGCCGGCTTTCAGGCATAAGGGTGGAACGTCTTACCCGTGATCTACCTGGTTCGAGACTCGTTTTGCATGTTTTGTTTTTCTGTGTTCTATATGTGAGTTGTATGATTGTAAAATGGGGTACTGTAAGTGAATGTGAAGCATGAAGTAGTCAAAGGTTGTACTCTTAACCATAATTTGCGCTACTGAACAAACAAGAGACGCTCATTTCGGATTGAATTGCTGACAGTTTTCTCTCCGCGGACTTGTAAAGTGCCATAAGTAACAACAACACAGGTCAGACTAGGTCACCTTGCAGATTGTGCTACCTCAGACACAAGTACATGACTTACTTCCTAAAATTCATATTGCATGTATTGTATTAAACTCTAAATGACTAATCCTTGTATATAAATAAATTTATTTCCTATATCTTGGAATGAACTCTAACGATTTAGATAAAATTTAATATTTAGATAACGTTTTGCCTTTAAGTTGCTTATATATATTTGCGGCATTTGAAATAAAACGCAATTTTGCTACAAAAAATTCTTTATAGCTAACTATTACAGCCTTTTTTTTAATCTGTTCTCATGTTTATAATGTCATATAATACCATTTCGTAGATTTTTGTGTTACTTGCTTTGTTACCATAGGATAATAACATGCTGATCGCCCAAAATTCTGTGAATTGGCGTTTTATGACATAACTAGAATCCAAATTGAATAAAAACAATGCAATTATTGAGCTAATCAATTTGAATGACATGAATAAATTTTTAAAAATGATCAGTCCAAATGTATGGTAAGGTGAAAAAATATTCAAATGTAATCAGTATGCAATTCGTATATAAACATTTTTTTTCATAATTAAAACACAATTTTACAAAGAAAAAAAATCACCTGAAAAGAAAAGCTTGGTCTAGCAGATAATTAAATTAATCAACTTTCCTTAAGTATAATGTGGGAATTCGAAGAAGAAATAGTCTCCGTAACATGAAGTCTTCAAAACAACCGATTTCGCGGTTGCATAGACCTCGTGCTATTTCAAACCGAAAACTAAACTGAATAAAAGCAGTTGAGATGAAGTAAGAATTTTCTTGGTAGGTGTAAAAGAAGACAGAAAAACACATTTTCGAATTTAATTAATAATATGTAAAATACGCTTTTTATGCTTATATGGGTCTTTGTAAAATGGAACAGATAATTAGAAATTTGATATCATCTATCAGGACTTCTAATTTTTATATGGTATTCTGTTTAAAATATTGTTCTGAATTTCGGCACATTGGATATCTTATTTTTAAATTTTAATTATAATTTTGATTAAAGTAAATTTTAGTGATATTTTGGCATTCCTTTGCTACAACTTTAGAATATATTAAAATATTAATTTTTGGAATAGTTTGGAAGCTAAAATTATTTTTAAGTATTTAATTTCAAATTGTGGAAATTAAAACTTTTTTAGCGCATTTCTCAACAGCATATTTCATTGTTAAATTGAAGTTCAAGCTGTCTTTTTTTTCTTACAGTCTAACTGCGTGTTTTACATATTTTTCCTTCAATTAAAGGAAGATTTTGTTTATTATTGGATATTTTTATATAAGGAATAAAAATATAAAATTGTTGCACACCGAAAAACGACTTGTTATTAAAGACAAATTATCCAAACATATTTGAATATCTTTGCGACGTTTGGGAATCGATTCCATTAAGAAAGTTCATATATACAGCAAGCAGAACAGGCACAACCCTATTGAGATAATGGTTTTAACGTTACCATAATTTGATATTTTAAAAGGTTTTGTTTAATGAACTATAATTTTTGTATTAAATGTTTAGCCGAAATTAGACATAATCAATATTTTCGGAAAATATTCTGTTTGCCAAATGTGTTTAGACTTCCTCATTTCATGCAAGCCTCTAATCAAATTTGAATAAAATTCAGTTGGTCCAACATGAATAAAATCCAGTAATTAAAAAAATACCTCAAATGACAATTTGATTTATATAAATAGTTACATGATATACTTGGAAATACATTTAAATTTTAAATTAAAGCTTAAATATTAGTTTGCAAAACAGAATGAAGTTAATCATATTATTAGGTCATTCATCAAATATCAAAAAAAATATTTAAGCTAAGTAAATTATTTTAATTTAATAAATTTACATTAAGAATTAAAGAACGTTTGTTGAATTGTTCAATTAATAGCTATTCATTTTTCAAACTTTCATCAATTTATTCATTAATTTAAGAATCAATGAATTAATTGACGAAAGTTTGTGCATAAGTGGGGATATTTATCAGATGAGCGGAAATATTAAAACATATTTATAGCTACGTAATAGTTAATAATTAACATTTTTTAACGTAATATACACACTCTTATGAATTAGAAATTTTCCTTTGATTCTTACGAATTTATATTTTAGGAATTAATCATCAAAGAGTTTATATTATTAGCCAACGTATGCAGCAGTAAACATAATTAAAGCTGCGAGAAAAATTGTGGCCATTTCACTGATTAAAATAGCAATAAAAGCTGCAAAGTGTGATAATAAAAATTAATTAGAGTACTGTCTGTTTTTAAACACGGAATCCTACCCACACGCTTACGCATATCCTGGTAGAAATTTAGGACCCTTGTGATCTAGTGGTAAAGTTCCAGTTCCGGCACCGATAGGCCTCCTTCTCGAAATCAAACTCCTCTGCAGAACCGTCATGTAAGTGGGCATGTCGCATGTTTAATTCCGAAGGCGCCAGGTATCCTACAGCCTGTGTGGTGTGGAAGATTGAAAACGAAAGTTCTAGTTCAGGTGTAGTCCTCTGCATCTAACAGTGGTTCGAAATCAAATTCCGCCGTTGTGAGCGTGTATGGTGAATGCTTAATTCAGAAACAGCTAGATATCCTCAAGCTGGTGTGGTAAGGAAGATTGAAGACGAAGGTTCTAGTTTAGGTGTCGTCCTTGTCATCTGACCGTTGTTCGAAATAGAATTCCGTTGAAGAACAGTTGTGTAAGCGGGCCTATCGCATTTTTAATTCCGACACAGCTGGATATCTTCCAGCTGATGTGGTGTGAAAGATTGAAGACTCAGGTTCTATTTTAGCTTCCGTCCTTGTCATCTGACCATAGTCCGAAATCGAATTCTGCTGAAAAACTATTGTATAAGCACAACTATCACTTGTTTAGTTCCGACGGGGGCAGACATCCTCCTGCTAGTGTGGTATGGAAGATTGAAGTCGCAGATTTTAGTTAGGGGCCATCCTTGTCATCTGATGGCGGTTCAAAATTACAATGTCCATCTCAAAATGGCCCTAGTTTTGGTTAAACACGGACGTTAAAATAAAAAATTTAAATAGACTTCGTAAGAATTGATTTCCTTAAAATAGAAGTGAATTGGTCATTTTTAAATATGAATTGTAGGAATATTGAAAATAAATGTTTACATTTTATTTCACAGTACAATAAACAACTATTATTTGTGAAATTAAATGGCGTAACAGCTGCAGAATATCCTCAAAATTGAATTCGTCTCATAAATGTTTAAAATTTAAAAAAAATGTTTCGAATTCAAAATAAAATTATACTGCATAAATTAATGGGCTGTGAAAAGAGAAATGAATGAAACTATATCTAAAGACTCAAAAGCGAAAACTGGATCCAGAATCTTGTAAATGTAGTACCGACTGGGTATCATATCTCAACGGAGTAAAATTGTCCAAAATAACAAAAAGACTGAATTGAATTTAGTAGTTTACTGTATCGTGTTTTCGATCCAAAGGAAGAATGGGAAATAGATTCAATTGAACAAACATTATTAATAATAAATTTCCTTTTCAATTTTTTTTTAATTACTAACATAACAATTTTAAAATGTTTTTAAAAACATATCATAGCTAAACTCCCTTAATTTAAAAATATTTTCAACATTTCAAGAAATTTATTTATACTTTTTGAAAATATCATTAATAAATCTTTTAAGATTTAAAAGCAGTCGCTTAAATCGCTAAAAATTGAGGCTTAAAGCATTCGATTATCAAAACAGCAAATAGTTCTAAATACTGCTCCAGAAATACTTATACATTCAAAGCTTTTTTTGCTTGATTTACATGTTTTCCTTGAATTTAATGATGGAAATATGTATAGAAATACGTTTATATTTTTATGAAAAACATGTTTTGGTTTCCTATTTTAAAAAGTTTCTAAAAAACAAGCTCTATTTTTCTAAAGAATATTATGGAATTTATGAATGAAATTGTTTTCATATTGCTTTTCTTGATTTTGTAAAAAAATATTTCTCCTTCTGTGCTCAATCCATTTTGGTTAATTAATGATTCTTATTCATTTCTTTGACTTAAAAATATTTCATATCAACTCCGAAATTAGATAAAATAAGTCCATAATAAAAGGTTCATTTTATTCCAACAGAAAATATGAATCGATAACAAAAACACAGTTAATGTGCATGAATGATAGATATGAAAGAATTCAGCAACAATTATAAGTAGTAACAACAAATCTCTAATTAAAAGACTATTATTAAGGAGTATCACAACAATTTTCATCTTCATCATCTTACAATCAACACTTTAAAGAAAGAATTTAACATTGTTGCTAGCACATCATCTTATATAGTCTCTTGACAAACCATGAAATGGTATGGAAAAATTCTCCAGAAAATGTTCTTGGCCTTCTTAAAAGCAATAGTGCATTGAAATTGTATCGTCCAGAATACAGATTCATATTACGCATCACTTTTGATGCCAAATTTATAGCCAAATGGTCACTATTATCTTCATTCACTGAATTATTCATCATTAATTCAGAATTTCTCGTTTTATATCTTAAATTAACAGGGCTGAAAAGCAGTATTATAGAATTTAATTAACGTGTAATTTTCATAAATGTGAAAAAGAAATATTTTAATTTAAGATTAGATTTAATGATAATAATTCTTAAAAACAAGAATCGCTTAAAAATCATTATTTCCCCTTTATGAATGAAACTTGTAAATTTCATCACTGAAAGATTATTTAGATTTCATGTCGGTATTTCAGATATTTTAAATTTCTTGTAATTAACTAGAATATACTAATTACATTTTTATTAATCTCCATTATAAAAGTAAATTTGAAGTGTAGATATGTAAAATTTATTAATGGAGAACTGTATTAAACACCATAATTTAATCGAAATAAATTGTATTGATTAATTTTTTTATTAATACTGAATTGTACTGATTTTAAAATTTCAAGAAATTGTAATTTATTTAAGCTCATTTTTAAAATGTTCATGAACTATCATAAATTCAATAATGTAAGTTTTATGAAGTCTGTTCCAAATCTGTAAATTGATAGAGATTACTTTTTTTAATGGAATCAGACATGAGATTTATTTTTATTACTAATTCTTGTTAAAAGAAGATAAGAAATTAATAAATAAAATTCTTCAAGTTATAAGGAATTTGCCGATTTGTGTTTATATTTCTCTTTAATTATCCATTTAATCATATTCATCCAAAATAAATATTCTAAATTTAATTAAAAAGTCATACAAATTAAATAAAAGAATGGACGAAATGGCTGAAAATTCTTTAGGCACTTAATTATTTTCAGAACATTTTAATATACTTATGTAAAAAAGATTCAATCTTAATTAGGAAAATTCCGTCTCTTTTTGAATTACAATTTAAATATCTGCATCAATAGAATTACTATTTCCAAAACATATTAAATTATTGTAATAACTTGTTTTCGAATAAATTTAGTAAAAATGTCAGCATAATGTACAATAGCGCTAAACTTTTCTAACGAGAACTTTAAATTTAAATTTCTAAAAAAGCAAGCTTTCGGCTATTTCATATTCTTCTTTACATGAACTTGCTTTTTTAAGGAACTTCCGAAGTCTATTATAGATAGAAAAATAAATTTTGAAACATGAGACAAATTTCCGTTTTATCATATTAAAAAATTATTCGATAAAATTCAAATCAAGTTTTCACCGTTTATTCAAATCATTTAAGTGTATTCCATTAATAAAGTTATAGAATTTAAAAATGACTGAATTATAAGACTATCTATTTAGAAGAAAATTAATGTGTCAAGTTTATAAAGCAGTTTACATTACAAACAAATGGCTTTATTTCTTTATTTCAAACCTATATTTTAAAAACCGAACAATCTCATACGATATATAAAAGAGTTTGCAAGCTAAAGAGGCGATTGTCAATGCCATGTAGAAGTTTTGATGAAGTTAATGCTAAACTTCAATTAATTAAGGGGACTTGGTAATTCATTTAAAATATTTATAATTAAACACCATTAGCGACAAATTATTTCAATTAAAAATAAATTATATTAATTTCAATTAAATCGTTTATACATAATTGAAAGTACATGATTTTTTTTTCTAAATGTCATTTATAAGCATCGTGCTATTTTAATTGCCCTGCATATATTTTGCTTTTAGTAGGAATTTTTAAAAATATTTCTAATATTGAGTCAAGAAGCAAAGACATCCAATAAATGAATAAATGTGACACATAGAAAGAGAAATACTATTGGGTAATAAGAATGTGATCTTTCCTATATTGAAATTGCAGCACATGTGGGTGGTACAATACTACTGGATACCGAAAGTTTTGTTTTTGATATTAGGAATTAAATTTAACGAAAATCAAAGCTGAAAAAGCCAAAAAAACCATATCAGTGGATGGCAGAAGAATAGAAAGTTTTTGCCTCCAGGTAAAAAAGAATATTATCATCAATTAAAAGATGCGGACATCAGGGAAAGATTATTACATGCTGAACTAAGAGGTAGAACTCGAAAAAAGTAAGCCATAGAATAGGTAAAGCTTTCAGGCAAATGTGAAGACCTCAGTTCGTATTATGACTTGATCATGAATATCATCAGGTGTTGTTGGTCGCTTTCATGTTAGCGATAGGACACTTAATGCCAGAAAATACATTGGCACTATTCTACAGTCAATCCATATACCTGTGGTGGGTTGTATTGTGGAGTCACGCTAGTGGATCGAACTCGCAACCTTATGATATGAAGCCGCGTAACATATCCGCTAGACAAAAGTGATCAACAATGTTTAGTGGCTGTTACTGGCTTATTAAGATAAAACTTAAATTCTCAACCACCAGTGAATCTGCGAAGAGACGAACGAATTTTTAGGGCCAAGCTTTATGGGAAGCGTGAGTGATTTCTATCGTCAAGTGATTCTGACGACTTTTGGTAGAGCCAAGAGGTATAGCAAGCAAAAGAGCTTGTTCAATGTCCGAGGTCACAAATGTGGCGGGTTGTATTGTGGTGTTGCGCCATGCGGAGATTTAATTCCGCCAATGATCGAACTCGCGAATTCACGAGCCACGTAACATATTCGATAGGCAAAAGTGATCACTAATGTTTTGTGGCTGTTACTGGCTTGTCAAGATACTTCTACATACCTTCCGTGAATGATCGCTTTTCTAACATCGTATAGTTTATTTTTCATCAGGGTTCAGCTTACTGGTACACATCAAAAATATTGAAAGAGTGGTTTAGTACAAAGAACAATGAATATTTATTATGTCCAGGAAACAGCCCAAATATTAGGGCTACTGAGAACTCATGGTATAGTTCGAAAACTCTTGTAAGAATGCGGCTTCTATAAAATATAAGAGAACTAATTGAGTTTATAATCACTTCCTGGTATCATACAATAACAAGGAACAGCCTTAATACTTTCGCCTCTCAATGAAACATCAATGTGCAGTTGTAATAAAAAGTAAAGTCTACCCTCCTAAGTACTGATAATTCATAGTAATCATCAACATCTAATGTATGTCTGTAATGAGTGCCACTCAAAATTTTTGAGTAGAAAATGTTCTAATTTTATTTTTTGCATCGAAACAAGCATTATATTATCTTTAAAAGGATATACAATACTTTGTATTTTATAGAACGTAACGTTTTCTGTAAGCAAATGAAATTTAAAAAAAAATAAAACTTCAAAAGTGTCCACAATTTTAGCCACCACTTTATATGAACCTTCTAAGGGAGATCATTCTCTATATATATCATGACATTCTTGAAAATGTAAATATCGAACTTATTTATCTTCCAAACATAAAATCATTGTCTTTAATCAACCATAAAAATCATCGGATCTGTCATAGCTCGGATCCTTTATTATTTCATCATACCAAATAACTCAGATTCATAATTATTTTGTTTATAAAGTGAAGCAGATCATTTATTATTTCATTCTCTGAAGAGATTCAGATTCGTTATTATTTCATTCTCTGAAGAGATTCAGATTTGTTATTATTTCATTCTATGAAGAAATGCAGATTCGTTAATATTTCATTCTAAGAAGAGATTCAGATTCGTTATTATTTCATTCAATGAAGAGATTCAGATTCGTTATTATTTTATGAAACGTAATATGTGTAAACATTTGTTTTATAAAACGTAATATTTTCTGTAAGCAAATAAAATAAGAGAAAAAAAGTTTCAACAGTGTCCTCAATTTTAGCCACCACTTTATATGAACCTTTCTAAGGGAGATAATTCCCTATATATCATGGCATTCTTGAAAACGCAAATATTGAGCTTATCTTCCAAATAAAATCATTGCCTTCACAAATGATAAAAATCATCAGATTTGTCATTGCTCTGATCTCTTATTATTTCATCATGGCAAATAATTCAGATTCATTATTATTTCATTTTATTATGAGACACAGATCATTTGTTATTTCATTCTATGAATAGATTAAGATTCATTATTATTTTATAAGACATTCAGATTTATTAATATTTCATTATATTAAGGGACTCAAACTCATTATTATTTAATCATATTGGGATGTTGAATAAGTTATCTCTGTTTTTTTCTATAAAAATTAATGCTTTATTTAATAAAATCTTTAAAAAAACTTATTACTGAAAATATCCGCTACTTTGGAAGCATTTGAATTTCACCGCTGAAAAACGTCACATCTTTTGGAGCAATCCCAGAGTCGACCCAATTTCTGACGTCCTCATAAGAAAGAAAATGTTGCTCAGCCAGAACATGTGTCGTCAACCGGAACAAGTAGTAGTCGAAAGGGGAAACGTTTGGTGAATATGGCGGATGGGGTAGACTTCCCGTTTCAGCGTTTTTCTAAGTAGATTTTCCCCAGTTTTGCAACATGTGGTGTTGTCATAGTACAAAATGACCTTAACGACCGTTCATTGCTATATCCTTCGGATTATAGTCTTTAACTAACCCCCGTGAAGTTTTCATTTGGTTTGAGCAGCTCATCGTAAACTGTACCCAGCTGATCCCATCAAAATACAAAGTAGAAGCTAGAAACCATGGATATTTAGTTTTGCTGTTGATGGATGCTGTTGTTATTCATCATCAATTTTCATGACAAGTTACGATACGATACAAAAATTCTTTAATTTTCTGGTGTTGAAGCAGTTGATAACACTTGAAAAGACGTCCCTCTACCTCAACCATTACGGCAACCAATGACCTTGCTTTTGAATCATTCCTAATGCTTTCAAACGGTTGTGTGATGAACTTCTAGTGATTTTGCAAGTTCATCTAGCTTTTGATACGAATCTTCAAGAAATAATACTTCTAGTTGTCCATTTTCAAACTTCTCCGGTGTGCGAAAGCGCTCTTTATCTTCAAGATCAATTTCATTATTTTTAAAGCGCATAAACAAATCTCTACAAGTTGTTTCAGACAGAGCATGGACCCCTTACGTCTCAACAAGAATTCTGTGACTTTCAACAGCAGATTTCTTTTTGTATAAAATAGAACAGTAAAATTCCTCGCAAATACTCTTTTTTGGCACGATATTTGACATATTTAATGCGATAAAAAATAAAGTAGTTTGCACTTCAGCGAAATATCATGCACTGAATTTTCAACCTTGCTTGTAATACTTGTTAAGTAATTGGATACGCCACTGTTATAAACTAACGCAATCAGTTCCGGTTACCCAACCGTTAGAAAGCAGAGATGACTTATTCAACTATCCAATATGTTCAGATTCCGATTAATTATTATTTCATAGTATTAAGGGGCACATATTCCATATTACTTCATCTTATCAAGATGCTTAGTTTTACTTTTATTTCATCTAATCAAGAGACTCAAATTCATTACTATCCCATTCTATTTAGAGACACTTTCTAAATTTATCTTGTATTTCCTAAACACATCCAAACTAATGAAACTTTAATAGAATTATATCTTTAGAAAAGAGGCAGAACTACCTGATAACTAATGTTTCTTAATTATATGTATGTATAATGATCCTAATGATCTATTTCGTCTCAAGCAAAAGATAAATTGCACTTTAACAATTAAAAAGTGTTTTCCAACCAATGATCAATAAAGTGAACACCATTCTATAAACGATATCTCTTTTCCAGCAACTTTTACTCAATAACGTTCTAACTAAACTTTGGACTTTTTCTTCCACTTATTGGAGCCACTCAATTTAATCTTGTTTAAATTCTTTACTCTTTTATTTAGGAAAGAGACTGTATCTTAGTCTGAACTTCATTATTGAAACTGATTGAAAGAAAAATTAACCAACAAAGATATTCTTTCAGAAAGCATATCGAATGTCCTCGATTAAGGTAACTAAGTCAAGTTCGCATTATCTCTCGAATAGCGAGAAAGGATTAAAGTGCAGCTTAACAATCTTTCGCTCTTATGGATAAGAAGCAGATGCTGCACAATCTCATAACAATGTTTTAATCAACGCGTCTTCATTAGGTTCTCAAGATTTCTTTTTCGTGGAAACGGGTCATTGTGTTGATGGTGCTAAGAGATTAAATATACTCCTCCTCCCAGCTTGAAATGTATATTTTTCTATTTGATATTTTCCGTTGTATTTGATTTTAAACTAATATACTTGGAAATTGAAAGCGGAATTTGATATTACGCACATTTTTCAGCAAAATTGTGTATGTTTAATTTATTTTGAATGAAACTCAAAACACTCATAATGAAACACTCGAATAAGTGAGATAATAGTATGTATATGGCACCAAGTGATGTTAGATATGGCTGATATTAATATAAGCCATTGTTATTATTAACACCCAATAAATCGAGATGGCTAATCAAATATTAAATTGAAATTATAATTGCTAAAAGTATCATTTCTTGCTACCATTTTGAAAGGCTACATTTTTCAGTGGCTTTTGAGAGCATATTTGTATTTACCCTCAAATTTGCAATTGTGAATTTAATTATTTCTGATTAACAATCCCAAAAACATTTTATCATGCATGCATTTTAACGTTTCCTTTATTTAAACGTTTTTGTAGCATTATTACGCTTATACAAAACTCATTTCTTTACATTCAAAAAGAAATATAATTTTTCTTGATTTGTCTTCTTTTGTATCTTTAGCATCAAAAATCAGTGAATAATGTTGCTTTCATATGCACATAGAACATCACACATATATCTTTTTTTTTCAAAGATTTTGATTTGTGTATGAATTTAAAAATACCATATGAATTTAAAAATACCACAGAAAAGAATTCAAAATTATTCAACAAGCTGCTAAACATTGTATTTTCCCATTCGATTAAAATATGATATTAATTTTGAAGTTAGAAACTTATAATCAAAACAGTATTAACATCAATAAAATAGAATAATAATATCATAATATTAACTACTGATTTGTTAGGAATCATAAGTGATCATGGTTGAAATTCTGAGAATAATTATATATTTCGGAATGTTAACGCAAAATTAATATAGTTAAAAATATAGCTATAGTTAAAATATAGTTTGCATTGACTGAATGTCTTGGGTTAACTTCAATATTATTGAAATTTCATAATGCATTACATTTTTGAACTAAACTAAATTAAATTTTCAAAATACAATATCTATGATTTTTTCTTGTTCTCATACAATTACCGTATATCAAAGAAGTATAATAGCTAATGACATGAATTCTACATGTCACATATGGCTCTTAATTTGTGATCGATTGGTCATCATTTTAAGTATAAATCTTGATCTGTATGAAATGACCAACTTCCCTACGTTAAAATCTAATTTTTAAAAATTAAAAATATGGTGAATTTAGTGAGGAATCCATTTCATTTTTTTAGTTCAACCATCCTGTTTAACTATATGCTTTCCAACAACGTATTAATTTTGCCTTCTTGCAATCGAAATGTTTAAAAAATGTAAGTTAATTTGTGATCAGTTTTTCACTACTTTAAGAATAAATATTGATCTGTATGAAATTACTTACTTCCCTATATTAAAATATATATATTTTTTATTAAAAATGTTGTAAATTTAGTGAGGAATCCAAGTCATATCTTAGTTCAACCATCCTGTTCAACTATATGCTTTCCAATAAAGTGTTAATTTTGCCTTCTTGCAATTGAAATTTAAAAAAAAAAATGCATGTATCGTAAACGTCTAAAGCTTCGATCATGAAATTTTGAAATTCCTACATTTCAGACAAGTTTCAGTCTGCTAAAATCATTTTTCGAGTTATATCCGTTTCCCCATATGTACGTGACTACACTAATTCAAAATAAATTGAAAACGGAATTGGATAAAATTTAGCATTCAGGTCACGATGCGAAATCCGAATATCTGTATCAAAGTTTCAGAGAAATTGATTCATAGGAAAAGTGTTTCTTAGAATGTGTTGGAACTGAATAACTTAGAAATACAGAATGAATTGTAAAAAATTGTTCTTGCAAAAAATTTGAAATTTTTTTAACAAATTTCGGTGAAATATGCCATCAGAAACGATTTTATGTTCTAAGATGCATGCTCGGATTTTCAAAAGCTAAAAAAGTCCCATTACACCTAAAAGCAAGCTGCTACTGTGAAAATACCTAATTCACTACATAAAATTTTAAATCTTGGATAAGGCCATGAATGTCTTACGTAGTATTGGGGAAAAACAGTTACTAAATCTAGATCTTTGGTATGAATATAGAGTCTTAACTGAATGCAGCATGCGAATATGTATTGGGAACTATTCTTTATCGAAGAATTGAAACCAAAATTTGAATCGGAACTTCAATTGTAGTTATAAGATTAAATGTAATATTTCATAGTTTAAATTACTTTAATATAAAATAGGTTTAAATTACTTCATTTACATGCATGGGAAAGTATTGACCTACAGAAAGTTTAGATTACGGCATACATTATTTAAAATTTTATAAAAGTGCAGATTTCGAATTTTAAATCTGTGCATAAATTTTTATATATTAGTTCTTCAGATTTTTGTAATAATTGAGTTTATTTGTATTCGAAACGTCAGTCTTTTGCTGAAATGGAATTCGCTCAGAATTTTAAAATAGTCTGCATTATTTATGCATGTCAAAGTACAGTCGAAAAGAAGATTTTCCTTTTGACTACTATCACTCAAAATTCGATATGAATCTGGATTTCAGATGCTAAACATGTGTACCAATTTGTATATACATAGTTCTTTATGTTTTTAATCATGGAGTTAACTTGTTTTTGAACAGGCTAATGACGGATTTCATCGTAATAGATCTTCATCTTCATCAGAGCTTGATTGAAAAATCTAAAAATATCACTTAAAATCCAAATAAAAATTATCGTATTAATGAACTAGTATATAGTATTGGTTTTAAAAATAAAGTTGAAAAAAGTATTTTTGACACTCACACACAAATGAAGCCTATAGATTGGCCAAATCTTGAATTTGAATGTTTTGATGGTTGCGTTACTTTTTCAAAACTTCATATAAAAGAAAATTAAAATTGGATCATTTCATTTTTTAATGATATATTCAAATTAATACAGAGCAGTAATTTAATTAAACACGATTATTATATTTTTATTATCATGGGAGACAATTATCCTGCTTACGTTAGGATGTTTTGAATAATCGAAGGCAACAAAAAATTGAAGCTCAAAATCGTATAGGTAATGAATAAAGCATAACTGCCAATATTCATCATCTTTTGATCGTATATATACACTGAAGTGACAAAAGTCATGGGATGACTGTTAATATCGTGTCGGTCCTCCTTTTGCCCGGCGAAGTGCAACAAGTCGACGTGTCATGGAGTCCACAAGTCGCTGGAAGTCCTCTGCAGGAATATTGAGCCATGCTGTCTGTATAGACGTCCATAATTGTGAAAGTGTGGATGGTGCAGGCGTTTGGGCACGAACGGACCTTTCGATGATGTCACATAAATGCTCGATGGGATTCATATCGGGTGATCTAGGTGGCCAGATCATGCGCTGGAATTGTCCGGAATGTTCTTCAAACCAATCGCGAACAGTTCTGGCCCGGTGACATGGCGCATTGTCATCCATAAAAATCCCATCGTTGTGTGAGTACGTGAAGTCCATGAATGGCTGCAAGTGATCTTCAAGCAGCTGCACATAACCATTTCCAGTCAATGATCGGTTCAGTTACACCAGAAGACCGAGTCCATGCCATGTAAAAACAGCCCACACCAATATGCAGCCACCACCAGCTTGAACAGTGCCTTGCTGACAGTTTGGGTCCATGGCTTCGTGGGGTCTGCGCCACACTCGAACTCTACCATCAGCTCGTAACAAC
>JAPMOQ010018337.1:2229854-2241405 GCA_026543055.1 Argiope trifasciata
GATAAAAGCAAGTAATATATATATATATATATTACTTGCTTTTATCAATATTGAATCATTATGCTTTCTTGACAGCAGATGCATTTTTAATAGGTTGAACATTGATATCATAGCTTAAATTAAATAATTTAATTTTTATAAAATGCTTTAAAAACTTAAGTCGATTTTAATAAAAGTTTTGATGTCGAATTTCACTTATTTCAGTTTTCCCATTTTTAAGCAATCTAGTTCGTACGATTATTAGCGTGATCCTCAAGTTCCGTAGCAATTAGTTTTAAACATAATCAGGTATTTATTCAAATTTCTAAGAAACTGAATTTGTTAAAAATTCTACATTCACATCTACAAGTTTCTTCTTAAATATGAGATGCAACATTTCATTCCTTTACCTATTTTTTTATAATTATTTTGTTCAGTTTGTAGCAGAAATTTATTATTCGAACTCAGAGAAAGGGGATGCCTGAAACAAAACGATTCTTCAAAACCTTGTATTTTTTTAACTATGCTTTCTGTTTTTATATTATGTGCAAGAAAGAAATAATATAAATTGTTAGTTTTTAGTCGCTTATCAGAAAAATGATCAAGATTGATCATCATCATAATAGTCACTTCAATATAAGAATGTATATATCTTTATAAACTTAAAGTTTGTTTCTACAATATACATAATTTATATAAATCTGTCCCGACCATTAATTTGTAGAAATAAGAAAAAAAAATGTATTTTTTTTCCCTTCGATTCATAAAAAAATTTTCTAATTTCTTCCTTTTATGAAACTAAAAGGAACTAAATCTCGCTTTTCTGCGAAGTTGTTCCTTCCCACAATTAAATAAATGATGTATGGTGTAGATTCCAGCGATAAAATTGTTCAAGTAGATGGAAAATTCTTAACAGTACATAATATATGCAAGCAAATTCTTCGTCTCATTTTTATTCCTTCGTGAATTTTTTCTGCTTCCGTATTTTGTAGAATATAATGAGATTACCCTACCTGTGGTTTCGTAAAGGATTTATTTTCATTTTTTCTCCAGTTTTCGAATAAAAAATTTATAAAATGAAGGATTGATAAGTTTTCATATTATTCTTAACACACTCTCGAGTTGAAATATTGAATAATTTTCTGCACATACTTATACATTTTTTCTTTGTCTTATTTTTATTTACTATGGCACAATGAGATGCGGAATTTTATCTCATAAGTTATTCAAGACTTCGTTAAGCAATTTTATCTCGATAAACAGCGCATTTTAAATTTTCATCGAAAGATGTTTATTATTTTATCTTTATCATACTCTCTGGTGAGATGGAAGTACTAGCAATTACAGCCTTTTTCTGTTTTCTTTAAAATATGTATCATAAACATTGTGCCCTTTTTATTAATGCTTGTAATTTCTAATACAACGAAATAAATAACTAATTTCTCCTCAATGTTAATGAATAAATGATATAATTGTTTTAAACTTAATATAATAAGAATCTATTTATGTTTCGGTTATGAGATTATAAAACAAAACCCATTTTTCCCCTATTAATTGAAAGATATTTCAAGCGAATTATATCGACCTTTTATTATAATGTTGAAACTGTTTGCATAAATTGTTAACTTTTTCTTTAATAGATGGCGCGAGGTTTTAAGATATGCTCGTATGAAGTTCTTTCTCCTGAAATAGTTGACTTATCCTGAGAATATTTTGAATTATTTTAAGCGTTTGAATTCTTCTAATTTTTTCAATCGGCATAATAAGCTTTAATAAGCTTTGTTATACACGAATGGTGAATATATTTCTCTTAATCAATAGGATTTATAGTATGGATAGTCATCGAAATTTCACTTCTGAATGTGAAGTTATTTATTTGCGTTTTTTGTGAAATTGAAATTTTTTATTATGTACACTATTTCTTGCATTCTGAAAATCTTATAATTACGCGAGGTAAACGAGACAAGAAAAGTCAATCTTCGGATTAAAATCAGTCCATTTATTAATGTTAAGTATCATAAAAACATTTGTTAGATAAAACATTTATTTTTGAATAGCACATTGAATATGTATTGTGTTGTTATTCTGATGATGATTGAATGTGAGCCAAAAGTGGCATTACATCGGTTGAAAGCTCATAATTAAAATTAAAAAACAATAATTTAAATAGTTTACATAGGATTAGGTAATCAAAATAATCTTTAATAGGCTTGTGTTCTAAAAGCTAAAAACAACCCCCCCCCCCCCGAAAAAAAAACCTACAAAAAAAAAAAAAGGTCAATGTCTAAATGGTTCAAACGAAAAAGCTGTGGTGGTAAGTTCATAAGCCCCTTAACAATTTCTGGACAAGAGTGTACACTTTTGTCTTGAAGTTATGCTATATCTAGAGACCCAATAGTCCCGAGATCGAACGTCAAGAATACACATTGATGACTCTGTTTCTGAACTAACAAACTTAACCTTTGTAACATCCCTTACCGGTAGCAAAAGTCGCTGTAACGCTTGGCGCGACAAAAACTTTAATCGTTCGTCCAAAAACACTTGGTGCGACAACATCGTTCATCTCACATCCAATGGAGGAGGAGTAATGTGCTGGTAAATTCATAAGCCACATAACAAATTCTGGGCACGAGTGCGCATTTTTATGTAGGGGTTATGTCACTCGGCTGCGAGCCCCAATGTTGCAAGTTCGAACCGAAGAATGCATAGATATAAATTTCTACATCAACAGCATCATTAAAACATAATTAGTTAATAATAAAATTCAGCAAAAATAGACACTTTAAGCTTTGAAAGAAAAATGATTGGTAAACAATAAAATAAATAAAAGCGAATAGAAAAATATAAATAAACAAATGAAAAAAAAATTTATTTATGATGATGACAAACCTATAAAGTTCCTGTTCATGGCAGAAATCAATGCACAGAAAATCAAGAATAGTAAATGAATTTATTATAAAATATGCTTATAGGTTTAATAATTATAATTATTGGATTTTAATATACTTAAAATTCAGAAATCTAGAGCTCATTGTAACTAGAAAATGCGAAAGAGATCTGAAATTTTTTATTAAATTTAGCCTCTTACACTACAGGAGATTGAAAAATTAATTAGCATGATATTTGAAATCAATATCGTATAGTTAAATTTATCTGAGAAATAATATTTATAAATAATGCTGTTCAAAATTTCATATCATTGTAATAAAATATCTCTATAAGTATACTGAATTTAAAAAATGCTTTACGAAAAAATGGAAAAAAATCTATGTTAATTTAAATTTCTATGTTGCCACAAGAAGGGATATAAAAATTCACAGATGCCCAAATAAATTCATTGAGATATGTAACCATAACTGTTTTTCTCTTCTGTTTCTCGGTCGCTTTCGTGAATAATCAGTAAATGTCTCGGAAGTGTGCGTAAATGTCTTGCCTTTGTGTTTGTGCTTGTTAAGAGTGTGAATGTGATTAATTAAAGAATTGTAGGCAAAAACATACGACCTGTCTCTTCCTGCACGGACCATAATAATCATAATCCACCACAGATATCATTAGAATTTTTAAAAATAAAACTGTATTCTTATTTAAAATCTTAGTTTGTTATCGTATATCATTTATATGCTAAATAGAATATTAACAAAATAACAATTTTTATTTTATTGATTTAATTTATGACGATCTCGCTTTGCTTTTAAATTTTAAAGAAATGCATGGTGCTCTTTGGTGTGTTTTAGAAAATCTTCTTGTTCCTCAAACGAATTAAAATCAGCGCCAAGAACAGACAAAGAATGCGCCACTGGTATTGAATCAATAATATTTAACGAAAAGGCAAGGAATTTTATAGTGATACCCAGACAAGGATGCTTAATTTACTTTTAATGGCGCAATAGCTAAAAGTAGGTTAGACTGCGCCAATCATATGGTTTGAGATGACACCAAGTGATAAGTTAAAATAGTTAAAGTACATTAAAAATCAAGTTGATAAAACAGCAGCAACCAAAACACGAGAGAATAATCAGGTAAAACAAGTTTATTGTTGAAGAACAGCTTTATAACACGATAACACTCAATAGCCTTTAAAAAGTTAAAAATATACTGATGGAGAGGACCGCCTTTTAATTTTCATATGTTAAGTGATGATGAGCTAAAATATGTCATGCGATAAGAATTAAAATTGGGCACTCAGTTTGGATATGCGCAACAGTAAAAAACATAATATGTTGGGCATCTGGGTGCCCACTCAACGAATAATAGATATTTGAGAGCAAAACGAATATGACCGATGCGAAGACCAGTCAGTTTCACATTAGTACTTCTTATGGAAGCAATGGACCATGAATGAATGTGCTGTATCATGAAATGAAACATTATGATCCTCCAGATCCCAACATTCCTGCCATAGTGAATGGATGTAATGAGGAATTTTAAGTTTCGTATCCCGATATGGAATTGTAGTCTGCCACAAACTTACAAAGCACACGCCACTTGTTTTGAATCAAACTTACGTTTTTTCTTATATTTAACGAAAAAGCAAGGAATCTAATAGTGATAACGAGACAAGAACGGTCTACATAGCTTCAATAACGGCCATTTAGGAATTCTCTGTATTAATAAAATTAATTTAAAGTAAATTATTCTCTAAGAATAACTAGTTGCCAAAGTCAACTGATAATACACAGTGCAAAAATAAATGTTGGAAGTTGTCTTTTCTCTTATATTAAAAAAAGACGCAATCGGTGTTAGTTTATCATTCGATGCCATGGGACTTTAAATTATTAGAAAGATTCATAAATAGAACAGGTGTAGAACTAACAATATGTAATAATTTTGATATCTGCGCCAATTAGATTTTTAAAACCCTTTTCTTGGGGGAGTCAGGGAACAAATATTACTGTGTAAAGCAGAAGGTCGGTGTCACACCGTCACGTACCTTACACATTGAACTGTCTGTCATTATCTGTCGTGTCAGATCTTACCACTGACAGATTTCTCATAGTTGTTACAAGATTTGTGGCCCGCAGAGGAACGCTACACACAATCTATACCGACAAGGCTACTACCTTTCATGCAACAAATACGGAACTGATCTTGTTAAAGAACGCTTTGGCATCAGCAAAGATTCAACAATATTATGCCCAAAATGGTATACTTTAGACGGTTTTCGTCCCATGAACGGCTTAGTGGGGTGGCTGCTGGGAGAGCTTGAGAGGAATTTTCAAAAAATGTCTACGAAACTTACTCGTGATTGACCTACACCAGGGACATGATGGAAAGATGACATATTATACAAACTGCAGCAGGATTTACTTGACTGTTTTTGAAAAAAAATGGGCAAGAAATATTTATTTCAATTACGATATTTTCATCAAAATCATTACCAGGACAATCTATTTAACTTCCGATTTGGCGATATCGTGCTCCTGCAAGAAGATGTTGGACCACGGCATTAGTGGAAAAAGGTCGGAGTGATGGACCTACACCAGGGACGTGATGGAAAAAAAAGAAAATATACACACTGTAACCAGACTTACTAGACTGTTTTTGGGAAAAAATTGACCAAAGAAATATTTACTTCAACTACGATCTTTTTATCAAGTTTGTAATCAGGACAATCTCTTTAACTTCAGATCTGGGGATATCGTGCACCTTCAAGAAGACGTCCGACCACAGAACATGTGGAAGAAGGCCAGATTGATGAAAATATAAAATCCTGTAAATTTTGGGTTAATGGTCAAAAGGTAATCCCACCCCTGTATCTCTGGTCATCCCCCACAAGCATGATCAGTCTGGGGTGACGAGACAATATCAAATATTTCTGTTGCTCAATTGACAACATCTGTAAATATCTAGTTATGTTTTGAGAAAAATAAAGTGATGTTTTTTTATACATTCTGTCTAATTTGATACTGACAATGCCACATAGTCGGAATATCCCTAGAAAGTGAATCAACTAATCCCCAAAGGCGGCTAGTTGCAGTTAAAATAAATATAAACGGAAGACTCCATGAAAAGCAGCCAACAGTGGCTTTGAAGACTTAAAGTTGTTGTGAATCCAGCGTTTTGCCCAAAACATCATTCCGCATCACGTTTGACGCGGTTTACAGATAGTATGCCAGCCTATAAATATTTTCATGTTTATGCGATGTCTAGAGAAATGGTGTGCCGCTAAAATTAGTATCCTTCTCCTTCTCCCACCCAAGGGAAGAAGGATGTTTCTGCTCCAGTTACATTTGATTGGGAAATCGAAATTGCTTTTTTTGGGTACGTTCTTTAGATGCTGCATTTGCTTCGTTGTGCGTTGTTTTTCCCGGGTTTATTGTTTTCAATTTTTTTCCCTCAAAGATGTTGTCCTTATTTGTTATGTATATCTTAAATGAAAGACACTCAGACTGACACTGAATCTAAAATGGTGCATCGAAACCCTTTTGTTTGACATTTTTTACAATTTATTTAATATTACACATTTTTTTTTCCAATATTTTGCATTCTCCACAACATTTATTCCATGTAGTCTTCTCAACTCCATATATTTTCAGAAAATCATAGTGAGAAAAGTTTTTTAAAAATTAATATTTCGGTTTTTTATTTTATGCATTGTTTATACTTTATACTTTTGCATTCTTCGTATTTTATTATATTTTTATGGCATATTTTATCAGGCTCGATCAGACTTCATAAAATCTGGCAAAGAAATGATGAGTTAGGGTCATCTGTCTAAAAATTATTTATTTCAACATACAAAATGAAAGCAACTTGTATTTATATGCTTGTTTGTAAATAATTAATCAAATTTAAGACTATTTCAGTATTTTTCATCGTATTTTAAAGTTTATAAATTTTTTTCATTTAAACTTTGGAAGAGTAAATGATGTTGTGTGACGAATTTTTGTGAGAAACCTTGTTTCTGTTTATTGATTTAAAATTTGTTAATTTCTGGGAAATAGATTTAAAATATATATTTTAAATATTTAATTTATTTAAAAGAAATTCTCAAAGCAATTATTTTAGTCAGTTTTCATTTCTACATTTTTTTTTCTCTCTAAAGTTTTATATTTAAATAACGTACCTTTTAATTTTTTTCGAAAACTCTTCTAATTAATAATGTTTCCGTCGAATTTGAACATATAAACTTGATGGGAGATTTCGACATAGGGTATGGCTTTATTCGGCAATTATAAATATGTATTTAAAACTTTTCAGGTAATAATTTAAGAATATAATTGAAAAAAAAATTAAAATATCCCCCTTTTTTACCCATTAAGATTATTCTTTCATCTTAAAACAATATTATTGATAATGGTATTAAGATTTGATAAATGCATCCTTTTTTTTCTTCCAAATTAAGTTACATACACTCGAAAAACGCAACAGAGAAAACGTTGATATCTTTTTATTTCTTATGGTGCATGGCACTTGTAATTAGACAAGCCCGTTGTTACGAAGACGCGATTTAAGCTTATAGGGTGTGTCTCTTGAATTTTTTCAGTAGCGCCATCTATGGCTAAGAGTACGATTTTGCCACTCATGCGTCGCACTCACGCGTTTTTATGGTGCAGATTTCATTTATGCATTTTTATTCACTCATCCTCAGATCACAATTTAGACATAAATCAGAGAACGATAACCTCTTAACTAGAACCATCAGTGGTATTACTCTCGACATGGAGGACTTTGAGACCAAGACAGATTTAGACGCACATGAGTCAACATCACACACTAGGAATAGTCTGCAATCGGATTCAAACTCGCAACCTAACGGTCAAGAGTCCAACGCCCTAGTAGCCAGAAAGAAATATATAAAGAAAAGTAGAAAAAAAAATAAAGAAAAATATAGAAATAAAGAAAAACAATGAAAAGAAATATATAAAGATAAATATTGTAAAGAAATATATTAACGTTAATACATTTCTTTAAAATATTACTGTACCTTTAAAAATATAATTAAAACAATTTTGCCTTTAATATAACAGATCAAGATTGACCAAAAGCTTGCAATAGTCTGGGCCTGACGGTGAGATTCTGTCTCTAAACCATTGTCATCCAGTATGTCAACTAAAAGAAATATGTAAAACTAAATAAGTAAATATGTTACAATACATTTCAATTACGCCATATTTCGAATTTTTATTAGGTATTAAAGAGCAGTTTGATGTTGGGACTCTCTCTGCTTTTGTCCAAAATATATTACTATTAGGAACTTCTAAGTATGAATTATCATACGTCATAGTCACATAAACACTGTTTATTTAGATAACTTCAGTTTTAATCCTAAATTTCTTTTGCACCTAAACTGATTGACATTTTACAACTTACTAAACATAGCTAAAACCAATGCATAAAAAAAAAGTCTAATAAAATGAAAAAAATAAATAAATGAATAAAAAACTAACATAATGCCTCTGAAAAAAAGAGAAAAAATACCAATTTTTCAAATTTTTCACTTGAGTCATAACTGGCACTTGATTGTTAAGAAAGTTACATAATATGTAAAAGTATGCTTGATCTAGTCATTTAACAAGAATGCATCATGGCATGGAGAAATAAAAGAAACGGGATGCCAAAGCTCCCATATCAAGCAATTAAACCTGCTTTGTTGGGAGATTGAGCTTCCCAGAGCGATTCGAAAGTATCGTTGCTGAGTAAAACACCCTCTTTAATTATTATTTCTCTCTTAATTGCGATAAGAAACTCCAAATATTTCCTTTGAGTTCTGTAATCATTAAAGCGAAGGAGAAACTTTTAATGCTTCGAATTCAAGGAATTACTTCAACTGCTCCTGGATGATTTTCGAAAAATAAATGGAGATTAGTTTCGATATTTAACGAGGAATCTTTTCCGAGTTTGTATCACTCGAAGCATGTAATGATCTGCTACAAATGAAACAATTACGATTTTAAGAGCCGAAGACTCAAAAAATTGATTTTTATGCACACACACACACAAAAAAAAACACACACACACATTTCAGACTAAAATTTATTGGATTGTTCAGTATGGCTCATTTTTTTCATCTCTGTAATTTAAAACATTACAGTACACAGCATGTTATTATTAAAAAATGATGAATTCAAAGTGTTTGAAAATTGAATTCTCCTTATATATTCGTTTAAATTACACACTTTTAACTATCTGGTTTTAAAGTTATGAGTGAATTTAAAGAATCCATGCGTTTTTTTTGTAATAAACATTTTAATGTTCCCTCTATATGAATATAAAAAGTTATGAATTGCAATTGTGTTTATATAATATAAAATTGCAATTAATTCAGTGAATAATACTATTTTTAAGCTAATAAATTCTTTAAAATTTATTAGCTTAATCTTAATTTATTAGCTTATTAGCTAAATCTCTACATTAATTAGAGATTTGTTTACAAAAATAAGCACAGTGGAGCTATACCCCCTCAGCTGTAGGTATCTGGTGAATAATTAATGACTTTCATTGCGATAACACTGATATGGAAACAGCTATCATCAAATTGCTATCACTGCGGCAGTACAATTGAATGAGACAAAAAGAATAATATGCAATTCCTGTAATTGATTCATTTAGCTGAAACAAGTTTAATATGAAATTGAATGTATGCGACTTACACAGGGCAACATTAAGAATAATATGTAAATAAAAAGCTAAAACGAGTTTAATGTAAAATTGCATGTATGCGACTTACACAGGGCAACATTAAGAATAATATGCAAAAAAAAGTATAATATACAATTTCTGTAATTGATTCATTTTACTGAAATAAGTTTAATTTGAAATTGTGTGTATACGACTTACATAGGGTGACAGCAAAAATTCTTCCAATACAGAAATCGAAGTCTGTTATCTTAAATTCCAAGTTATCATGTGAGATAAAAATTATTTTTTTAAGTCATCATTTGTCTTGATTTAAGTCATTAACCAGATTAAACCAGTTTGAAACAATCACGAGACTTCTCTGTCTGTCTCTATAACCCCCCTCTGTATATATATATTTTAAAACTTTCATTTTCAGTTTTTCTTGCTGGGAAACAAAGTTTTGGAGCTCAACACATTTTGAGATGAAAAAAAAAACTTTTTTTTCTAAATATCGACGTTTGAGGAATCTGACAGTCTCATTATTATTTCAAACTGGTTTAAACAGGTTAATGATTTAAATTAACTAAGCGAATCCGTAAGAATTCAGAGAATATATAATTTGGAAAACAATTTGAAATTTTAGGTGGCGATAAATCACCAAATGTGCCAACCTTCTGCATTATTTTCTAATAACGCTATTTTAATTAGTTGAAATTAGCACTGGACCAACAATATTTATCGATTAAACAAACAATATTTTAACTTTTTTGATTTATATTTAAAAATCATTCCCGAGATAGCTAATAACACAATGATTTCCAAGAAAAATACTAAAACAACAGACGATAGATAATTCAAAAGCTATACAGAGGAAATCGATTCCAAAATGAAACTACATTAGCAGACAACAGATATTTCTAAAGCTATACTGTGAAACCCAACTCCAAAATAAAAAAAGGGATAAATCGTCAATTTTTTGCATACACATTTTGAGGCTTCAACAATCTGTTGCCTTCAAATTTCTTCACAAATCTCGAAAAAAAAAGCAACATCATGTTCTCACATAAATAAAGGATAAAAAGGTTTGCCGCAGTCAATATCGGAATAATATAATCAAAGCAGGATAAAACATTCTTTGTTGTGAATAAGGCTAAAATAATTTCGTTTATTGTCAATTTAAGAGATTTTCAATGACATTTGGCAAAGATTTACGGAATATCCATAGCATCGAATGGAGAATGAAACAATTTCAGAACAATTGCTTACATAAGTTGTAATAAGTTGCTCACATAAGAAAACCAACCAGGATGAATAACCACTGAACCAAAGTACTTGAAAAAAGTGTTTGAAACATTTTCACGAAATACCGAAAACTCTAAGCGGAATTGAAGTGCAAAACTAAAACACTATATTTCTCTGTAGTATGTATTACAAAGATATGACGTGTAGAATCCATTCACAGCAGCTAATCTATTCCAAGTGTAACATAAAATGGAATTGTTTGTAGATATGTACTGTGTAACTAGTGTGGCACGTTGAGAATAGTAGTGGAAACAGTAATTGTATGCAATATGAAATTTGATGTATCAAAATAATGTTATTACAGTGCTTATAGGAATGTTTAATTTTTGTGCTTTTAATATGCATAATTAATAACATTTTTTTTGTTTTTCATTTCAAGGTCTGTCTTTGAATGTCTTTGAAAAAGAACAAAGAAATTCTTGTATTATCGAGAGAAATTCCTGTATTATCTTTATGTTAAATATTACATTTTATTACTCAACATAGAGTTCAGCAAACTATTTTGTCCTTAATAAATACAACTTCAATAGCACACTTTTTTTCTTTTTAATATCTTTGAATAAACTCCAATTTTTACTGATTCAATGTAATGATATGATCGTATATACATTAATGGAAATGAATAACTTCTCAATAAATAAATCTTTTCCAGAATCACAACAAACACAGATTAAAATAACACCATTAACTAACGAAGGTGAATCTTATA
>JAPMOQ010018337.1:2245676-2454706 GCA_026543055.1 Argiope trifasciata
ATGAGGGTGAGATGTTACTGTCATGCTGACTGAATCTAGCCACCCAGGAGGGTAGGAGACGAGATGGTATTCTGACTATTCTCATCGACGACGGGACGTACTCTCGAAATGATGATGAGATGCTACCTTCATCGTCGTTGAATCTAGCCATGCTGTAGGGTACACAAAGAGTGGTGTGGCTTCTCTGATCAAAGATGGAACGAATTTCCTTCGTTAAGGGTTGTACCTTGGCCGGTGATGGGCCCTACGACTTAACCACAGGTCCCGCCAACGTTACTGTTACTGCGGTCCGGTCATTCAGTAATTTATATCCATGAGCTTTCTGGTGGGTCGGAGAATCAGTGATATTATTTCCCTCATATAAACAATCATAAAAAGTAATAAAAATTAATAAAAATATGACAAAATAAAAATTTTATTGTGGAAAATATATTAACCTTCCAGCGGGCGCGCGTATTTGAGAGATACACGAGAGAGGAATTTCGTTTTATACCTTCACATCTGGTGGCACTGGGAACTCCTGTCTTTAGCTATTTGTCCCCCACTCTTTGACCTACTTTCAATTGTCGTCATATGTTTGTGGCCTTGATAGGTCTCTGCCGATCAGGCATTTGTATTTCAGAGATACGCGACCGTTCATGTAAATTTTCGTCACATCTGATTTTGTATGATTTTGCAAATAAATCCTTATTGTTTTAGACTGTCGAAAGTTGGCAAATGCACTCACAAAGGAAAATGTTGAAGAAAAAAAAACACCAACATCTCTAAAAGTGACCTAAAATTAAAGGTGCTAAAGAGGAAAGCCGAAGTACATATTGAAGAAGGGGAAGTTGTGGCGTCAGTGAAAAAACCTTGCCAAAAATAAAAGCGGACTAGAATCACGAGGTTCAGGTGTGAGATTTGACAGAAATTTATATGTTTGGAGCACACTAAACACATCTGTTTACATTGCAAGGCTGCATTGAAATAACAATGATACTATTTTTTTTCTTTTTCATATCTAACTTTCAATTACTTTTTCATTTTTATACATAAATTCTGTATTTTTGCACTTCAATATTTTATATGCAAATCGTTCTGTCAAAATATCGACAATTTCATTTATATTATTTTTAAATCAATTCAGTTAACCTGTGGTCATTTTATATTATTGCAATTTATGTTTATATTATTTCTGCTTCTTTATAAGTAAAAATGTTTAAAGTGATTGTAGCTATTATTCCTAAGCTATTTACAATATAATTTTAATAGTTGCACTTTTGAAAATTTACAATTTACTATAGCGTATGTGGGAAATACGCTCGGCCTTTCATTTTGGTATGATGGCTGTGCCCGCAGGAAGGTTAAAAATAAGAATAAAAAAATTCCGACCGAACTAAAATAAATTACTTATCATATTTAAAAAAATTAGTTTAAAAGGAAAGAGTCCTATAGACTGCAAAATGGTTTCGTTACAATTCTCATCGTTTCAGCATACAATCTAAGTATGCTCCAGTTACAGGACGTCAAAAAAGGAAGGAACCGAAGAGTGAAATCGTAGTGAAAACAATGCGCAGTACCCAAAGAATGCGCATAAAACTGAAATTCCGACTCCCAATCAAATATAACTGGAACAGATATCGAAGAACAAGGGAGGAGCGGCTCCTGTCAAGGGAAAGGAAAGAAGAAAAATTTCTTTTTTATGGGATCCTCGTGTTTGGAGTTCTGGAACTAGATTTATACGTTCCAAAAAAGTAAATGTATCTCCCCAGTTTCATTGCCAATAACCACTAGCATTTTATGACATCAAACGAACTTTATGACGTATACTTGAATGTAAGTCCTGACAGCAAGGTTTCGAAAAATGCTGTTATTGACCAATGGCTTTTCCTTGAAAATTTATAGTGACCATTCATTAATTTTAAACCAGGTTTATATTTCATTTTTTTGTTATATGAAGTATAATCAAAATTAGAAAATGATGATATGATAAAAAACCCAGTATGGTAAAATTTTTAAAAATGTGCCTTCTAATAACATTAGAAATCTATAAAAATCCATATAATTCTTTTATTGATTTTGAATTAGATTTTTTATTGAGATTAGAGTCTTTAAAATTAGATGTTAATTTTTCTTTATATTCTATATGGAGTATGGAAATAAAAGGATGAAGATTCCTAAATGCGATTTTTTTACCTATGAGCATGAAAAAAACCTAAATAAATGTATTAGGTACGTAAATGGGGCTTTCCTTAAAGAACTAGTGGTTTTACGTAAAGGTTTGTATTTCATTTCCCATCTATGAGAACTAAAATATTCTAAAATTCTAAATTTTGTAACTTTTCTCTCTCTAAGCTAAAACTATAGACCAATTATGATTTTTGTTAATAAAAAATTCATAGTGGAAAATTAGAATAACTTCTCTTATAAATTGGAGCAATTAAAAAATAAATACTTTTTAAATTACTTTAAGTAAATTATTGTCTTTAAATGATATCCATTACTTATAACAATGATAAATGCGTGTATCTATAAGTTGACAAAATGCATTTCTGAATGAAATTTTCGTTTTTTACCAAGATAATTTCCAAAAAAATATTTCATGATAAAACTTATTTCTGTATCGTTTTAAATTATCTTTTTCAAAAAGAAAAATTTGTTACCTTTTATTCATTTTATTTTTAACCAATTAAAAAAAATTCCGTGCTTGTTACTACTATAAATTTCATAGCTTTACTTAAACTCTAATTAATTTTGTTAATAACTCCTTTTGAATTTTATTGCATTACTGCGGTTAATTTATGAATACTTGTCTTATATTCGCCTATTAAGTAGAGTATAATATGAAACTTTTTAATACTCTTTTGTTACATTGACTAGTAAGCTTTAAAGTGCACATTTCAAACACTGTTGCCATTTCTTGTGTTTTAATTGATTCTATAAAAATAAAGAGCAAAAGATGAGGAAAAAAAAATTGCGGAAGTAGAAGAAGAATGTATGATTTTAATGACGATAAATTATATATCTAACAAAATTTAAGGCTTAAAGATTATTTGTGAAGGAAGCTATTAACATTAGTTTACATAAAAAAAATAATGGAAATTTTAAGTAACTTTTAACTTTCTGTGAAAGGGCTTCTAATAAAGGAGGTAGGTTTACAATAATTAATGTTTTTATTTATGTATGAAGCCTTGTATTTTTTTATCTGGAAATTATTTTGTTGCCTTTTAACGCCATTGTTTATTCATATTCATTAAAATTATAAATGAGTAATTTTTTACACTTTCTGTGAAATATGATAAAGAATTTGATGCGGGTAAATATTGATTTACTGATTTAAATTACATTGTTATATATTTTTCCCTCGAAATTTTCTATTTTTATCATAAACTTATAGCGAGGAATTTTCCTTAATAATTTAATGAAATTTTAATCTTTTTCAATTAAATACAATGAATTATTCTTTCATTTTTTCTTTCACTTCATTTTGTGATTCTCTGGAGGATTTCAAACCTGTGAAAACATTCAGAATTTGTTTCGTATCCAGAAAGTGTTAAACAATAAAATATTCCAAATAAAATTAATTGATTCCTCTGACAATTAAGTATCTATCCGAAGCTAAAAAAGAATGAAAATAATATCTATTTAAACATTTTGTATAAGAAATATTTTTGTACATGGTGTTATATAAATGTGAGTAATTAAAGTACTTACTATGTTAAAATCGTTTTTTTTGAAAAAAAGTATAATCTAATAGTAATTGTTTGACCTTTAAAAGTAATTTAATTTATAAAATACAATATATAGTATATTTAAGTAGCAGAAGGGATTAAAACTACTATAAATTTGATTATTTTTCCCCAAATTTTGCAGCTGTACTACGAAATGAATTCTTCAACTCTCATTTAAGGTATCCGAACATGTTTGGAGCACTTTTTAGAGAAACATAGTGTAGTTATATTTTAATCATATTTCTGGGTTTAAGACTATTCAAAGTAGTAATAAGATATCAATATTTGAAATAAACATTAATTTTTAAAAAAAATTCTTATTTATTAGTATAAAGTTAAGCAAATTGTTACAAAACTGGTTGCACCAAAAACTTTTATTCTCACCCTAATAAAACTTGTACCAAAATAAACTACATAGTTTTCTCCAGGAAAAAAAATACAATCATATGGTTCTAATAATAAATAAAATTTTTGCAACCAGTTGATGATTTATCAAGAAATGTTTAGTAAATTTGTGACATTATTATTCAAACATTAGATTGTAAATTAAAAACTATTCAAGCGACCTAAATTATTTTTGTTTATTCCCTAGAAAATAGTATAAAGACAAAGACCATCAAATTACGTAGTAATATCATAATTACATTTTGAATTGTTTGATTTGAATGGAGCAACAAATGAATAAACATCAGGTTTGAAAAAAAATGCATTTAAAGTGTGCAGTAACTTGTTTTAATAATAAATTATGGGCGTACGTACTTAAAATTCACCTCATTTATAGGTAATACTTTCTCGCTAAAAACTTTTTTAATAAATTTCCTTTTTTTTTAATGATTTAAATTTTTTTCTTGCAATTTTTGCATTTAGCAGTGAATGATGCTTAGAATCATTTATTCTGTCTTCGTCGGGATGAGCAAATGTTGTAACTGAATTTGTGCTAGAGTACACTTCAACAACATTAAGGATCTTTAGCAATCCTATAAAAAATTCATTCAAATGTATTACTGATATACACTGAAGTGACAAAAGTCATGGGATAGCAATATGCAAATATACAGATGGCAGTAGTATCGCAGCGAAAAAGTATAAATGCGTAGTTCGTTTTCCAGAGCTTTCATTTGTGTTCAAGTTATTCATGTGAACAGGTTTTTCGTGATTTATGGCGGCACGACGAGAATTAACAGACTTTGAACGTGGAATGTTAGTTGGAGCTAGACGCATGGGTCATTCCATTGCGGATATCGTTCGTGAATTCAACATTCTGAGATCCACAGTATCAAGAATGTGCCGATAGTATGAAATTTCAGGCATCACATCCCATCATGGACAGCGCAGTGGGCGACAACCTGCACTTAACGACCGAGACCGCCGACGTCTGTGTAGAATGGTCAATGTTAATAGACACGCAACACTTCGTCAAATAACTGCAGGAATCAATATGGGACGTACGAGGGACGTGTCCGATAGGACTGTGCGGCGAAATTTGTCTTCCTTGGGCTATGACAGCAGAAGACCGACTCGAGTGCCTTTACTGACAGCACGACATCACCTGCAGCGACTCTCCTGGGCTCGTGAGCATATCGACTGCTCCCTAGACCAGTGGAAAGCCATGGCGTGGTCAGATGATTTCAGTTGTTACGAGCTGATGGTAGAGTTCGAGCGTGTCGCAGACCCCACGAAGCCATGGACCCAAACTGTCAGCAAGGCACTGTTCAAGCTGGTGGCAGCTGCATAATGGTGTGGGCTGTTTTTACATGGCATGGACTCGGTCCTCTGGTGCAAATGAACCGATAATTGACTGGAAATGGTTATGTTCAGCTGCTTTCAGATCACTTGCAGCTATTCATGGACTTTACGTACCCACACAACGATGGGATTTTTATGAATAACAAAGCACCATGTCACCGGGCCAGAACTGTTCGCGATTGGTTTGAAGAACATTCCGGACAATTCCAGGGCATGATCTGGCCACCTAGATCGCCCGATATGAATCCCATCGAGCATTTATGAAGCATCATCAAAAAGTCCGTTCGTGCCCAAACTCCTGCACCATTCACACTTTCACAATTATGGACGTCTACACAGACAGCATGGCTCAATATTCCTGCAGAGGATTTCCATCGACTTGTGGACTCCATGACACGTTGTGTTGTTGCACTTCGCCGGGCAAAAAGAGGACCAACATGATATTAACAGTCATCCCATGACTTCAGTGTAAATACCCTTAATTTGAAGATTCAGAACTCAACAAAGACATCTTTAAGTACAAATTTCCACGAAACACATTTAAAACTCTCACTGTCATTTTTTGTTTTTCTGTTCAAAACACTCTCCTTACTAAAAAATAAATTTGTGTTTATACAAATTTTTAACATGATTTTATTTTTTTACATCCGTACTTCCAATTACTTAAACGTCCACTTCTGGTTTATTGATCATTAGGAAAATGATAATATCTCAATTCCTAATAAACTTAGAGACAAAAGTAAACCGGTTTTGGATAGCTCAACGACTGGTTAATCCAATAAAGAAATTTTTGAAAAATACCATTCGTAATTGACGAATTCCCATAATTGAAGTTTTCAAAGGAATTCGGGTACTTTAAAGTATATATTAAGCATTTAAAAAATTATTTGCAAATATATATTATATGCATGCCAATCTACATGCCAAAAAATTAAATTCTCTAAAAAAATTATTTATTTCCAGCTAATTAAAGACTTTTTTCAAAATAGAATAAAGTCCTATGAGATAACATGTACCAAGTAAACTGTTAATTCATATCCAAATAATACAAATTTCAATGGATAATAGTCAAATTACTCTTATTAATCTTCTAAAGCAATCAAGGTGCACTTTACACCGTCCTAATAGCTTTATTCAAACGTTCCATGATGAAAGTTTTCAGATTAATTGAACACAAGTTGAAATATAGCTACCTTCATTAATTTTACAACCTACGAGACATGCTGTGTTTATTATCATTTCTCGTTTCACAGGAATCCTGCGCTTTCGAGCGTATCGAGTTACTCTCAAAATGCTACAAAGTATCTCAAAACATTATGCATGTGAGGATGGTCATTTGGGGAGAGAGAAAAGGTTATATTAACCTCTTAGTTCTAATTACACTACCCAATACATTCACATAGAGAATGTGATTTCGGGGCAAAGTGTGGAGAAAAAGAGCTTTGTTAAGTGATCTAGGCAAGGCTAGATCACTTAAAGTGCTTTGTTGAGAGATCTAGTAGAAATATATCTGTTTCTTATTCGTAGGAAGGAAAGTGCTCTCACTCTGCTATTATGAACACAGCAAATTTGACACTTTCGCTGAACTCAAGTGATAAAGCGTACTTTCATAAGTTTATTGTATTATCACAATCAGGACTTCTGCTAGAATATTCATTCATTAAAGATGTTTTCGTTTGGCTTGTTTCTAGATTTTAGAGAAAAATCTGTGAGAATCTCTTAACAGGATGTAAAGCTAATGAGTCTGGATGAAGTGAAACTGATATATCTCCACTTAGGCTTTGAAGACAAGTGATTTCAATTTTTAAATATTCTATTTTGAAATACGAGTTAATTTTAAAATGAAATTTTGGTGAATACTGATGATATTCTTTTGGTCACCAAGAAAAGAAAATTTATTATCAAAGGATGTAATTATTGCTTAACAGCAACAGAGTTATGAATGAATCTGTAAATATTTTTGGCGATACACAGAAACGAGAGTTTTTACAAATCAAGAGAATTTCTTTTATTTGTAGAGCTTTTTTTCACTTTAAGTGTATCAGAAGATTTTACTTTTTAAAAAGGAAATAATATTGTTAATTCCCTTTTTCTGAATTCGATTCATTTCTGTGATTCAGATTTTTTGAGTTTCTTGTAATTGATTTGAGCCCTACTAATAGGCAAGGCATTTTACAAGTAAGATTCTTATTACAACATAACTCTTAGATTTTTTAACATTTATCCCTCTCTCCCTTGTTTATAGTAATAGATTTTTATAATAACTATATATCAAAAAGGTTAAAATTTGAAATTTATCTAAGTTCTAAATTTATCAAAGTTTTTTTATTCATAATTTGGTACTTCAGAATTTCATTTTTTTAAAACTCAACAGAAATAAAAATATTGCAAATCGCAACATATGAGCAAATATATTTCCAACATTCGAAATTTCAATTTTTTAACTAGACCTTAACTGAATTTCAAGCAACTTATGATAACACAATGAGTACACTATTGCATTAACTTATCTAATTTGTCCTTAAATATTATGACGACATTTAAATAGTTTATTTACATATTATGAACTACGAAAATTTATCATCTATATTTATAAATTAATATTTTTGATTTCCCTATCTTAAAAGCAGATAATGCGTAAGATCTTAAAAAAAGGTTTGTAATAAACAGTATAAATGTATTTTTAAAGAATTGGTTAAAAATGATTTATTATGCAATGTAGTTAGAAGTATAAAAATATATAAATAAAATATATTCCTTAATACATCCATGTTTAATTACATGAATTTTAGTGTATTAAATACATTAAAAAAATCAATGATTTAATAAAGAAAGATAATATTTTTTAAATAGATAAAAGCAAAACGCTTGTTATAGAAATGCATTCCCTTGAGATTAAAACTTTGTGGCAATATTTGTAGCTAATTTCACTCTTTCAAAGAAACGTAAAATCCTCCGTTAATTAAACATGCTTGATTTTTGGGAGTCGAATTGCTCCGTTGCAAACAGATTATGAAAAATAAAATTGTTTTCAGGAATTACAGGAAATTTGAGAAAATGTTGAAACGAAGACTTGAACCTGTAGAAATGATAATTCCCTTTCATAAATAAATTTAATTAACTACTCTGTAAGCAGAAAGTCTTTTAAATGTTAGCGTTTGTAGAGTTATTTAAGAGTTGAAAGTTTTTGAGAAAGAAATGTCTAATTGGTAAACAACATTTTGAAATTCAATTCGGTTTTGCGCTATCTTAATGGTAAAAACATTAATTAAGATTTTCTACTAGATGGGAAATAATGTTAATTTTGGAATGAATTTTATTTTGTTATAAGAAATCTTCATACTTAGAACTGGAAGCATATTTTGAGGTATTGTACTGCCTCACCATATAAAGAATATCTGAGTATGCATCGTTAAAAAATTAGAATATGAAAGAATATTAAGAAAACTTAAGAACAAATATTTGTGCGTGTTTTAAATGTGAAGAGAAAATGATTTATTGTTTTGAAACAACAATCCGTTTCTTGTTTTTTTAAAAATTATGAAAATTCATAAAGGTTTCGAGTTTCCAAACTTTTATTTTATGTATTATTTACATAAATAACCATGTATTGATACGTTTTACAAGGATATTGCAACTAATACAGTAATAAGATGTACAAATAAACAAAACTGAACCTCACGCATTTCAGACAAGTGGTCGTGTTTGTTGACGACGTTTTCCAGCTACACGTGTTCGCAGAAGTGAAAAATAATTTGCATTGTAAGGCTGTTGTTGAAAATGCGTTTCCAGATAGAGAAAAAAAAATATTTACAGCTGAGCAATTTCTCCGCTCATAAGGAAGTGGTTGATGAATTAAGATGAATTTAATAAGACGTTTTAATAAGTTCTTGAGCCCTTTCTTCAGGATTTGAGAATGTTCCCCAGTGCAAGGGATATTCAGATGAATAGACAGTGGTATCAACATGATGGGTGACCAGCCATACCACTCGAAAATTTCTAGCCCTGCAGCAAGAAAACTTTCCAGGACGAATTATTTCAGGTGGAACTGACTTCCCATACAGGTCCCAATACTCCGATCTTCCACCACCTGATTCCTACTTGTAGGGAATATTAGAGGGGCGTGTGTTCAACTGGAACGATTCGCCAAGAACTGTGCCTCCAACCCCCTCCCTTTTTCAAGAGTCTGCAGCAGCCTTTGTTGCAGGATATGTTTCGGAATCTGCTTGAAAGATATGGACCCTTTTTACCACGAGGCTGTGCATACTTTGAAAATTTACATTAAGCACACCGTGGTAATGTAAATCTTCAAAGCATGCACAGTTTTCAAAGTATATGTATCAACACCTTATCAGTATATATGTTGATTTCTTTTGCGGAAAAATAAAATCACAGTTGACAATAATGTTATTTTGTACTTGTTTCAAATCTTCATACAGTATGCACCAACTTTATATTTTGGTGCATACTGTATTTATATTCCAGTGGCATACAAGTTACAAAGTCTCCAAAATCAAAGCCAAGCAGAAAGATACGGACGAGCAACTCATGTCCCAATCAGAAAAGCAACAAGTAAAATGAAATTTCACCAAATTGCAGATCTGAGAACCAACAACTGGCTTCTATATGCTACTGTCTACATCTATACATCTCTATATATATCTGAACCCAGATAACGTGCTTGGTAGGGTATTGCCCTACATTCCTTGAGTAGTGAGTTTGTGCTCCGCCCGTCAAAGATTCTCTGTGTTTAAGGTGGTTGATGCACGTTAAACCTGTCGTGATCACAAAGAAATCCGAGTGAGACAATACCAGTGGGGATACTGGTTCAGAAGTGATCTTTCTCTGACTTAGGTCTAAATTATGATCTGTGGGTGAGTGAATGAAATGTAAAAAGGAAGTCCGCCTCGTAAAAAGGGTTGGTAAGCATAAGTAGCTAAGTTGCATTCTTGGTCCTAGATGGTGGTATTGAAGAATGCTTAGAATCCCTAAAAATCGCTTACTTTGTCAACGGATATGGCATGTACCATATGAAATAATAATATATGAATATATGCATGCATGTCTAAGCCTCGTTTTGTAAAGCGACAGAAAAAAGAAAAAAATACATAGAAATTGAATAATATATTGAAAGTAAAAATATAATGTAAATACAGCAAATAAAATAAGAAAAAATATATTGATATAAAAAAATTATTAATGATTAATTATCGTCCAGTTTTTTAATAAGCAGCTAAGCATATTTTAGTACATATCGCAATTTCCTAAAGATTCCCAATTTTATTTCAATTAAAACAAAAGGCTACCTTGATTATTCCAGTTCTCACTCACTTAACGTGTAAACTGCAACTTTTCCACAGAAATACATAAATTTTATTGATATAATGTGGCTTAATGCGTTTGAAAAGCTGTGTGAGCAGTGATCTTGGAATGATTGGGTAAATAACTTTCTAGTTAAAGAACCAATATCAATTCACTTCTTTATATTTATTGTATTCTTCATTCAAGTAATCTTTTTTGAAAAGTTGATACTTAAATTTTTATTTAAAATATCTTGAAGCTCCTTGTCTATTTTCCTAAATAAATTTAAATAATCTTGATGGAAAAAAATCACCTTTTCCTGATTTGGTAGTTTCAAGTTACATATACAATAACATACATTTTGGTATGGTGCATGAAAAATATTATCATCTTCTAAAAATGTGTTTATATTATATATGGTGGATGTTTTACTAGATATTCTCCAATAATAAATTGAGAAATATTAGAATAAAATAAATGTCTTTTCTAAACCTAACTTTATACTTTAATGCAAACGCACAATTACCGAGCTTTAAATTTAGAATGACGACGATTCAGACTACAGACGATTCTAACAGATAATCTTTCTGTACTTGCAAAATTTAAAGAAGGAGTGTTTTAATCTTAAATAATGTAGAAAATATTTTCTCTATTATTTTTTTTTCACTCTGGGACAGCAATGTACAGAGGAACATGTGTTTTAAGTTACCATGGGCAAAGATTACATATGATTTTCTTAAAGATATAAGCGAGACTCTGAAACAATCTAAAAAAAACTCTGCTATGAAAAATACAAAATATGTCTCTAATGTTTTCGCTAAGTAAAAAATTATATATGGACAATCTTCTCTGTTTAAAAAAGAAATGTTAAGATGTTTTCAGTTATTTTTTCCTCAAATTTTTCTTCTTATTCTAGACTTTAAAAATGGATATCGGTAGCCCTTATGATTAATATTCAGATATTTCCATTAAGCATTGAAACGCTTCCTGTTCTTTTTAAGAATATTTCAAATAATAAATTATGGACTTTCGGAAAATACATCATACTTCGCTATAAAGATTTTATAATTATTTCGATAATTATAACAAACAGATCAATTTGTATGGTAAGTTTTGTTTTACTTAAAAAGTTGCAAAAGCTTTTGGTGAAAGTTGAGATATATTTTTGATAAGTTTACTTTCTTCACATTTAGAAATATGGGGTAGTTATAACTAAAATTCCACTTTTAAATGTGTTCAAAAAATTTCATAAAAATAAAAATGCTGGCATAAATGCTATAAAACATGGTAATAACTTAAAGGAGGAAATAGGAATTTCTTTCCCTCCAAAAAATTATCAAAAACTCACCATTAATGAGAAAACTGCACTGTATCCAATTTTGTTTTGCAAAATAGGACATGAAAACATCAGTTTAAAATATGTTTGATCGTTTCTGAAACATGTTACAAATCATGTTCAATGTGTGATCTCAGTAGTACTCTTTACTATGATAATCTAAACAATTTGGTGCAACTGAAAGGTGCAGTACACCAAGATGTGCTAACATTTCTTCTGATTCTAAGAGAGTCTTCTGAGAATGTAATAATACGATTTGACTTGGTTTCAGAAAATGGTATATGCCACATTGAATATGCTTTGTAACATGTTTCAGAAACGAATGAACACATTTTCATTTCCTATTTTGATTGACAATATTACATGCAGCTCTATTTCCCCAATGGGAGCTTTTCAGTTTTTTTAGGTTGGAAAGAAATTTTTATTATCTTCTTTAAACTATTACCAAGTTCGGCAATATTTGGTCCTATAATTTTTCTTTTCTGACCATTTCAAAGTGGAACTTTAATCATGACTAACTTGTATGTTGTTAAATATATAATTATTATATTATTATTGTGTAAAATGCAATATCAGTTCACTTTCTTGGAAGAGTATTTGAATTTATTCGTAATTTACGATAACAGTCAGATGATGAGGATGAAATCTGAGCTGTTGCGCCCACGCTAAACTTCCACACCAAACCAGTTGGTGGAATTATGACTCTGACATGCAGCAAGCCAGCTTATACGACAATTCTTCAGTGGAGTCGGGTCTAGAGCCAGACCATCCCGTTCTGAAGCCAAGAAATTACCACCAAACCATAGTGGAAAGCTTCTTCAGTAACACAAAAATGCCTTCATACCGTTTTGCAATGAAAATAATTTTACAATGTTTTGCAATGAAGTAATGTGAAAATTTTAAACAAAAATGATAATTGTTTTAAATTTATTTAAAGTAAACTTCTATGCATTTGTACAAACTCATGCGCAGATTTTGTATTTTAATCTACTGACATTGTCAGTTGAAGACAAATGTATAGACGATGCATTTTGCTTGCCTTTTGTCCATATTTCTCAATTTCTTATCATCCGTTATAAAACTCAGATCGAATCTGTCAATAACAAAACGTGCGGTATCGAAGAAGAATAAAAAGTAATGTAAAAGAAAAAAAAATGGAATCGAAATAAAGTAAAAGAAAAATCAATGAAATAAAATCTCCCTACCGAAGATTTCCTGGAAATAAAAGGTAAGGAAAACAGTCAAAACACAAGGAAAAGGCGAACAAGCAAAGGAATAAAGAAAAAAGAATAAACACACGTGTGTCAAATGCACGGTGAATTGGTTTTGAAACACAGTTTCAGTCGATCTGCAATCTGCATGCGCTTCAGCTGCGTAATAAATATTTGAACAAAGGAAAAATCGAAAAAGGGTTTGGATGGAAAAATTTCGAATAGAAAGCTTCAAGTTATATAATGCAATGCAATGAATCCCTGAAGGGACAGGAAACAGTAAGTCCAGATTTAACAATTAAATTTAACCAGAGCACATTTCAAATAGAGGACTCATCTAACTCTTTACAGAGAGAAAGAATTAGCTCCTATATGATATCTCTGACTTCTGCCAACAAAGATCTTTGGTGAAGGTGCTATTTCGAATTTAGTTTCATAGGAAGTGCATATACTCAAAATTCCGATGAGGTTAAATGTTGCCGAATTAAATTTTTGCGGTTTTAGTTTCCCTATTTTAGCTATTTTTTATATTCTAGCCACCTTTGGTGATTAGTTGGCTCACTAGGTTCAATCCATGATAAAATGTTTGAATAAATATTTTATGTAACTTTGTCTTTTAACCTTTCTTTAGCAAAGTATTGTCAAGCTTCATGATTTGACGCCATAAAATTTCTATAAAGTTAAAAAGTTATGTTCATTACAATATGTTTCTCTATTTTCTGTTAACTCTCTTAAAACTGATTTTTTAAATTGAAACAAAATAGATTAAGCTACGCTAAGTACAGAATTGTTTTTGCTGAAATAAAATATGTTTTTTAGCATGCATATAGAAAATAGAATTCAGCTCTAGAATATTCAGTACTATATATATATATTTTAATTTCTGCTATAATTCAATTATACAATATATATTTCTTCAATGTATCTTAAAATTAAATTTTTGGTTTTAACTTTAAAAATGTCTTAAATAGTTTAAATAATAATATTTTATTTTGTTTCAATTAATACTAATTTTCTTGATTTTATTCTGAAATCTAAATGTTATTCAGTCCTTTGATTCTTAAAAAAATCCATTTCAATGGAGCATTTTTCACAGTCCAAATTTCAAATAAATAAAAAATGTTTCTAACTTCCATGACCAAATCTGAACATGCTATGAAGTTTAGAATATCACTGAAATTCCATCAGATATAAAACCTTGAGACTCACATGTATTAAGGAATTTCATCGATGTAAAAAAAAAAAAAAACTAGTTTAAGTCTAACAAAATAACGTATTTTTAATGTATATCGTTATTAAAATGCAATGATTTGATCGCTACTGATCAAATGAGAGAGTGGTATTCCAGATAAATACTTTATTTACAGACATATTTTTTCAGAAGAACTAATTGTTATAATCTAGGTAAAATGTTCTCTATTTAAACAACAGTTGTAGTTTGAAAAGTCTACCGAGAAAAATTTCAGAGAAAGAGTTCTCCATTAATCCCCTCCCCGAAAAAAACAACAAAATGCTAACAGATCGTTAGCCAGAATTACTATCAAGGTGGAGATTCAAAATTGCAGTCCAAGACCAATCGACACTTTTCTGTTGTCCAGAGCCCACGCCCTCAAATTCCATTTGCCCAGACAGCTTTCCATCGACCAATCATCCAGCAGAAATTACCCCCGATTGCCGCCTCTGTCTTTCGTGGCGTTGGATTTTCCATCACTGACGCGTTCTAGCTGTTCTGCTCTGGAACATTGTCAGTGATTCCTTCACAAAGGACCGCCCGGAATCCAGCTGTGGGACACCATTCCTTTGAAGAAGGGACAGGTTCTTCTTCACATGTGTCACGAGTGAACTTCACGTGTGTTCTAGAGACCAGATACGAACAATCGGCGAAAGAGATTCACCATTTCGAAAGCTGGTGGCTTTTAGCAACGGAAGTGTTAATAGATTGTGAGCAGCTGTCTGGAAATGCCACTAACCGTGAATAGGACAGGGGAATTTTACAATAGGAAAAATTCCTCCAAACGCAATAAGTGGTTGAGTATGGCTTAGTTGCATCGAATGATCAGTTGCCTTGAAAGAAAAATGGTATTAATTTCAACAGTCAATTAATTTTTGTTAATGTAAAATCATAAAGATATACCTTGTTTTAACTCAAAGAAAATAGGTTTAGGCCTTTTCTAATTGAAAATCTTTGATGAAAGAAAAATATTTTTATATTTTTCAGTAAATATTATAACATTTTGGCAGCAAAATTATGTTGTTGTTGTTGTTACTTGTGGCACTTTACCAGCCTACTGACAGAAAGTGGACAGACATTTAAGCCTACATTAGCGTCCTCTGTTTTTTCAATAACGTCAACTAGAACCAAGAGTATGGCTTAGCCACTTCATACTTCACATTTGCTTGCATAACCACTTTTTACAGGGGGACACATTCAGACTACTCACAGATAGAATAACAAGCATGCCCGAACCTGGACTTGAAACCGGGGTGGCCAGATCACGGGGAAGATATGCTACCCCTAAGCCAAGAAACCGGCAAAAACTGTCTTGATGATAATGTCCGGTCCAGATTAACACGGAAAGGGGATGCAATAGCTTCTGAGGGTAAAGACACCAAAGCACTCGAAGGAAAAAATCTGACTTCTAGCTCAAATAAAGATGGCACACACATTCACTTGCACAACTCCTTTTTAAAAGAGAATAAATTCACACATTTCACAGATAGAACATAAGGGAAGTACTACTATGCCCAAACCAGGACTCGCACCCGTGATGGCCAGATCTAGGGGCAGACGATCTACCTCTAAGCCAGGACGCCAGGGAGCAAAATTATAAACGACATTATAATGTAAAAGAATGCAAGTCTAGTGTTTGTACTGCATTTAGGAGCAATAAAATTCTTTAAGGTATGTGCCTACCTTCGGAGACTTTTTTTTTGAAATATTTAAATTTAAAAGAAACAAAAGATGTTTCTATTTAAAATGGGACATAAAACTTTGAATATAAATGTAACTTTAAAAAAATTATCATTAATTTTGGAGATATTGGTAATTTTGAGTCAAATTTTAGTGAAAAATTGCACTTACGGCAAAGTTCCTACCAAAAATTCTAATTTATATAGCTCAATAATATTTATACATGACATAATACCCTTATCTGTGTTATGAACTAAAAACTTTGCAATATTTTGAAATATTTGAAATTTTGTGTCAAAACTAATTTTTTTAAGAAAAAAAAGACATGTTTTTATTACAAAAAAGCAATGAAATTTTTAAAAATGAAAATAGAGATAATATTTTAGTTCATAACACAGATAATACATATTTAAACATTTTCTCAAAATTTCCTTTAAAAATCTTAAAAAGAATTTTTTTGGTGATATTTAGCGTAAAACAAAGTATTGAAAAACACATTTAAAGATTTTATTGCACCATAAAAACTTTTTTACTGTTTTTTTATTCTCAAAATTCACCATATTTGTATGTTAAGCCCTCTTTAACCTCATTTTTAACTAATTTTGATTTTTTTTTAGCTTTCAGCTTTTTTCTAGTCAATTTAGTGGAGGGCAATGATTGACGCTTTGATTTTTTAATGCGTTCATCATCGATTTCCTTATAGAGTTTTAAAGTCAGAGGATTAATAGGAATTGTCAAATGTTTAAAAATAGGCAATAGTCCTTTATAACCAGAATTAAATAATATTGCTGCCATATAAGCCCCTAAAAACAAAGTTTCCATCCCCACAAAATGTTCTTTCGGTAAAATTGACCACAAGACGTTGTTAAAACTTTCATTATTGTTCTGTGTCATACCATGCAAGCATTTTTTTAATAATTCTCTGTCACAGAGTTCTAAATAGAAATTTGATGGACTTCACAACTTTCAGGACAGAACTAGGAAGACCTGGTGACTTTTCTGAATATTTTTTGCCATTGCTTATAGCTTGCTGATATCGACACCAGCTGTCACTCCCTTCTGGACATTGCCCATGCATCAAATTTCTACTGCTAGAACAGCAGTGAAAGAAAGCAGCTATGACAGCAGATTGCATATTTGCAATACCTCCAACATTACTGCGGATGGCTATTCCATAGTAATTTTGAAGTTTATCAATGAATTTATCCGTTAATTTTCCTTTTCCACCGAGCCCTTTGATTTTCTTTTCTAGTTTTCTCAGTCTTGATCCTACTCTTTTCTGAACATGTCCTATACATTCAAGTTTTGTAACACTGTCTTTTCCATAAGCATCTTTCACTTTCAAAAAAGCCTTAGAGTCACCATCACCAAAATATTCAGTGTATTGCAAATGTCGTTTCAATACTGATCGTTCAAAAATTCTGTATGCCCCAACAGCTTCCATATTACCTGATGACCCTTTGTAGTTACAGCATTCATGGTCGCTAATAATTTTTTGTTCACACATTCTGCAGTATTGCGTCATAACTTCTAAATCCAAAATTTTTCCAGTATCTATGGATATAGCAGAAACACAGCCATTTAGTGACATATGGCCTCTCCGTTGCCATGTACCATCTACAGAAACACCACAGGTTGTGGTTTTTTTCAAATTCTGTACTTCTTTAGATGCAGCTTTTAGATTTTCTTCACAACAGTACTTCACTGATTCTAATAGTTTTACTTCATGAGTTCTAAAAGTTTGTTTAGACACATATGGCAAATTTAATGTGCCCAGTAATTTCTTCCCAGAAGAAAATCCTCTACCAATTAATCTTAATGCCAATACCAATAAATTATTTATTGAAGATCTTTTACTTATTTTGGGAGTTGATGTGAATCCAGCCATAAATCCACAATCACAAAATAATGTGAAATTAGAGCAAAGACCTTCTTTGGAATTTTCAGTCAATTTCACACCAGTTCCAAAGCAATGAGGGCAAGAAAGAATTGCAAACATTTGAATTAGAGTTTGTATATCGATTATTCTGTTACCATTTAATTCCTGAACGTTCGATTTCAGCACATCAGCAGTTTCCAAGGTCTTCAGCTTTGCTGCACTTGCAGTAGATGCATCATCATTTTTAGGCTTAGCATTACTGAACCTATTTCCATAAAAGGTACGTTTTTTAGACGCTTTAGATTGAGCTTTCGGCATTTTTATGCAATAAAAACTGGAATTTAACGTTAAAACAGGAAAAACAAGAATTGGGTTAAAATTGCGATGAAATCGGTTTCCCACAAGAACAACGCTTTTGAATTATGTGTGTAAACAAGCTACAAATGATAATAATATTGCCGTTCAGTTACTAAAACTTAAATTAAAAAAAACTGTTGCCAGATTTTAAAAGAATAGTTAAAAATGTAAAAAGGAACGTTTATTTATATTTTAAAAACAGATCTTGACATTTTTACCGCTTAAAGCTACAAAATAATCGCATAAACGTTTTGTTTACATTTTTGCGTCCCTTTAAATTCCCACTTCCGGCTGCAAAAAGTCAACTTCGGGTTTATTAATTAGGCTGTAGCTTTGCTTCTAATTAACGTAAGAACAAAAATGAAACAGTTTTGGAATCTTAAATGTATGGGCTATAAAATGAGCACATAATAAAAAATTCGATAATTTTCATGAAAACGTGTATTTTAGGGTAGGCACATACCTTAAATCAGCCATGATAAATCGTTCCGTAGTAGTTTTTTTAAAATTTAATTTACTCATATATTATTAATCAAATGTGATGAAGTTGCATAGCAAGGTTTATTATCACTTTGAGGAACCCGTATAATTTAAAGTTAATATAATTTCTCTAAAATATTAATTATTGACTTTCCTTTAAAGATAACAGATAAAAATTTATTTAAATTGAAAAAGAAAGTTAAAATATAAAAAATGCTGAAGAATTATTTTCCTTAGTGTACTCACATTTACTATATGCTGAAATAATAAATATATTAGAAATCTTTCTTAATTATTTGTTGATTTTCTTTACGATTTCTTTAGTTTTAATTTTTATACTAACTTTTAAAACATTCCTTTGAAAATTGACAAGCTTTCAGAAACTAAAACAGTTTGAAACAGAATATTAAATTACAGCTGCAAAAAATAAACACCTAAATTTTAACAAGCATACAAAAAAAGCTTTAACAGCCATAAATTACTAGAATTATAAAATTATACTTTCAGCAAAGCAAAATGTAAAATAATTAATGGAAAACATAATTTGTAATAACTAATTATTTAAAAAACGCAATAAATACAGGGTTATTATTATTATTTAAACTTTTTCTTGGTTAAAATTTTTTGAGTGTAATGATCAAATTACATCTTAATTGTATATTTCGAACAAAACATGAATTTTTGCTTTGTTTGAAATCCTGCAAAATAAAGGTAACTTTTTCTTTGTATTATTTTCTCTTCTGAAAACATCGGGTAATTTGAATGAATGAGATTTTATTTTAAACTGCCGCCTAAAAATCGAAGAAATCAAAGAAATTTTAAGAATAAATAGATTTCAGAATACAGAAACATGATCAAAAATTCAACCTGTAATAAAATTCTATGGCTGTTGATGTATTATTGGAAGTTCCACGATTTTGATAAACACATCAGAAAGGGGATATATTTTCTTGTTCAAAAATTGGGGGGGGGGGAAAGAGAGTCATATTTAAAATAAAATCTTATGAATGTGTCTTTTAGTAACTTATCAACTAAAAATTCGAGATAACAGAGAAATTTGTTTCTTCGATTTTTGCTTATGTAGATTCAATATTCAATAAAGATGGACGAAATTAACTCAAAACATCATTTTGTAATATTATGACCAAGAGATACGAATTTGCATTAATCCCTAGCCTATGACTTTTGAACAAGAAAACAATTTATTGGCAAAACTAAAGTTCTTATTTCTTGCAAGGATAATAAAATATCTATAACTTCGATAAATATTGAAGAGTTAGACAATTTGTCAAAGATGAAAGAGAATCTTCCTCAGTGTTTTTAATCATCTAAATAATTTACAAAAAGACAAATCATAAACACATAATTTCTAACTTTTTCATTAAAAATAACGATCGTATTTGAAATTTTAAATTTGAATGGAAAATATCGATTAATATTTTTTTGAATCTCATTAATCCAGTGTATATTGCATTTTAATTTTACAAAAAACATTAATTTTTTACTCGAGATTTTATGTCATAAAATTGTAATCGTTCCAGTTTTAATTGTTTTTCACTTGTTATAAAGTATTATTCATGTCAATGTACGATAAATGCACATTTATTTGCACAAAACTAATCTCAGAAATATTCGTACTTATCTTTAAGATAATTTGTTATTTTAATGATTGCTAAAATCAAAGAAAGCATTTGGAATTTCTAACTTCAGTTAAAAGTGAATAAAAATGAAAGAGAATGTCTTTATGAAAAGTCCGATTTCTCAGGAATGAAAATTTGTTAATGTTTTTGAATTTTTTGTATATTAATCACATACTAAAACACAATAAAAGTAAAAATATCGTACATTTTAAGACAAACAAATAATTTTACAGGTTAAAACGATAACTAGAAATAATTATACATACTTTAATGTTGTTTTGAAAACAAAGGATTATTTATTTTTAACTTCCGTTTTTTATTTAACTTCTGAGTCCAACTTTATATCAATTAGAATTTGGTGCTTGTTAAAGAAATCATGAATATCATGGTTATAGATTTGTCTATACATTTTATAGAAATTAAGCACTTATAGTATTACCGGTTACCCTAGGTGATAACTTTCAAATTTAAACATGAATATATTTTTCTTCAAATGTGATTAAAACGTCGTATTCAGAATAAATGTTTGTATTTTAATAGTGGAAAGACATTTTAAACGTTTTATTTTTTAAAAACAGATTTTTATATTATTTCTTTTTGCATAACTTGTATTATCTAAAATAAAATCATTAACCTATATTACTCTTGAATACCTTTAAGATCTGTCATTTCAAAAAATCAAATTCAGAAAAGGATCATTTTTCAAGTTTCTTTCAGTTTTTGTAAACCTTTTCACCTAAACCATTTAGATTATATGCAGTATTGTTTTAATACTTTGACTGCTGTTCTGGAAAATTGTATACTGGTAGGCCATGCCAAACAAAGGGTGCAGGATGTAAAAGTAGTAATCTCTGAAGTTTTAAGGATGTCTTAATTCACTATTTTTACTGATCCTTTAAAACATAAATTGTTAAGTTCACAAGATGAAGTTGACAAGATGAAATTTACATAACCGTTTAAGGCGCCTTAGTAACGAAAGGGTTAAATACTACCCCCAATCCCTTAATTTAAAAAGGCATTAGTTTCGTTTCTTAAATATTATGGAAATATCTAACCCACAAATATAATAATTTATCGGCAGTGGGAATATTGATTATGCATGATGAATATAAATTCTTCAATCAGAGAAAGTCAATTCCCCACAAATGATTAACTAGTTAAGTTTAAAAAATATATTTAAATAAGTATGAAAACTGGTACATTTTTATTAAAATAACATTTCGAAAAATTCCCTAAGAATTTGTGATTGAATACATAGCAAAATAGGAAGATTGGAAAACTTTTATGATACGACTGAGGAAATAAAAAAAATCGTAACATATTCCATAACTCACAACATGCTCGCATTCTTCAAACTGAATACATTCGCTACGAGAAAACTTAGGTTTGGGACGGGACAGAAGCTTATGGATCGAATTTGAATATCATGTCATGAAATTGTAATGCGGCGAATATTTCACATGGAGTCACAAAAGCGTATTTTCCCATTGAACGGCCGTCATTCAATACGTTTAACAAAAAAAAAAAAAAAAAAAAAAAGAAACATGTTGCAAAAAATAAGAGTAAGAGGTTTGGGAGGGTCTTCGCATCTCTCGGGAAGATTTTCTTTTGAGGTTTTATGAAATTTTGTGTATCTTATTTCCAACTTTAACTGCACAAAGGAGGGCGAAAGGAAACACGTAGTAAAATGAAAACTTTTATGATATTTTGAATGTTTTTGTAACGGGAATTTTCTACTGGAATAAAATTATTAGTAACTGTCTTGGAAATAATTTCATACCTATAACTCCGAACACAAAATTCTGAATATGAATTACCATTCTGAACAAAATTTAAGAATTCATTTCTTAAAATTGAATAAATAATATTGTTGCTATTGGTGATGGAACTTGCGATCTTATGTTTCTTAGCCACATAACATTACCACAAAACTAAAAGCGAAAGCTCAAAGTTGATGATGTTATATTTCTTATAAAGCCTCCACTTCAACACTCCTATATTGCTGTTTAGTGGTGATATCCTTGGCTATTGAATTTTTAATGCCTCTTACCCCCTTTTTTGGCTGATTATTTATCAGCTTGATTTATTTTTTATTAGCTGATTACACATCACCTTTTTTTTTGGTTGATTATTTATCTCCTTTTTTATATATCGGTTGATTATTCATCGCCATTTTTTATTATTTTGCAAATTTTGGCAAAATATTATTATTGCGGATTGAGGGCGCCACTACAGCTGTATGAAGATTGCGTTTTTTTGTTTTTTCTTTTGTTTATTTATCGTCCTAGGTCATCATTGTTGTTGTTGGTGATAACTAAGATCGAACTCGCAAACTTATGATTCGTAGCCAAATAACATGACCACAAGACTAAAAGTTATCCCTCAATCTTGCGGATGTCATCTGCCTTATAAAGCTTCCACAGTATCAATAAATTCAATCAGTGGCTTAATCATAGTATCTCACGACCACGAGCTAGTATTTAGAGTAATTTTGAAAGCATCTTAATTTTGTTTTGAAATTGTAAGATTACTTTCCTACAATATTATTCTAAATTCATGGACGAGTGAACGACTCCTGATTTGGTGGTAGTATTGGTAGCAAAATGTGAAAATTAAGATAATATCTCTACTTGAAGTCGGGATCTCGAGATCCTTTTGGAAAATTCCAAACCTAGTGGAGTAAATTAAAAAATGTTAAGCCTTTGCATACTTAATAATTTCTTTCTTTGCTGTGTATTTGTAAAGAAAGCATTAGCCTTATACTCTGAACTCTGTTACTACTATTTTCAAATTTGTGATATATTGTCCACTTATGTTGCTATCTCTACGAAGGCTCCTTCTTATGTCGTTTAGGTGTCTTTTCATATCAGTACTTTTAATACCTGCAGTATTGCTTTTTCGCTATTTTCAGCATCTCTGATGAAAGGAGAGAATTGAAATAATTTAGAATTGATTTTTATGGTGAATAATTTCTGGTTTTTAGACAATTTGACGGCATAAAAAGATCCAGAAAAATATTAAAATTAAGATATTATATGTTGCAAAATGCAAAACACTCGTATACTTAGAATTTTTTTTATCTACTTTGTGTCTATGAAAAAAGCTTTAGGTATGCATTAAGATTTCTGTTTTCAAATTAATGACTTTTTGTCTGCTTTTGTTGTTATTTTTACTTGTCCTTTTTTGTTTTTTCGATGTTTTCTTTAGCTAACAGGTCATCGTGTGATTTTTTGTGGAAAAAAAGGTATTTTCAAACTCTCCAATGTGTTGGGTACAAATTATTCACTGCACTCTTACGATGATGACTTTAATAACAAAAAGAAACCCATTAAACCTGCTAGGTGGGGAAAATTAATTACTGTTTTACATTTCCTTAGTAAAAATATTATTTTTGATAAGCCTTTTTGTATTTTCCATGCATTATAATAACGATTTTATTTAACTTTCCCACACATAAAAATTGTACAATTATGCAATACATTGAAACCTATGTACCTTCATATTTTTACTATCCCTCAAATTCGCATTTTGTGCCTCAGTAGTGTAGTGAAAAAAAAACTGTATATATTGTTACGAATGTTACGTATCTGTGATGCTGCTTCCCAGCATGATTGGTTCCTTCACTGGAAAGAATGATTTACAATATTCTTTACTGGATGCTGTGGATGCTCTTAGAAATGATCCCAGAGCTTGACGACAAACTTGACAACCATTTGGCGACTTGGCGACGAATTTGGTAACTTTGGCGACAAAATGGAAAGTACCCGAAACATCGAGAATTTTCTCGATTCGTCCATCAAGAACCGAGATATGTCCAGACGTGCCCTGATTGGTCGAGACATTTCTAGCCTTGGGACTATATAAGGGTCATCGTTTCAAGCTGAGAGCAGTAGTAGTCGATTATTTTGCGTCCAGTACTAAAATATGCTTGCCCTGTTTGGGGATATGCTGCCAGGACCAACCTGAGACTCTTAGAAATCCAGCAAAATAATTTAATTCGCCAATTTTGTAATATGAAATACTACATGCCTATTACAAACATGTATAAATACTTAAATTACCCCCCTCCCCTTCAAAAAATTCATAGCCAAATTAGCAACTAAATTCTTCAGTAACCTTGAATCTATTGATAATCCAACAATAGCCAATATCCCTAAATATCTCCCGGATGCTAAAATTAAAAAACTACGGAATATCTTACTGTATGATAATTAATCTACTATTTATCGTCCTTATAGTCTAACAATTAATCGTAATGTTTTACTTCCAAACTAAACTCCTGTTCAACTCAAAGTAGTCCTGGACGGCATACCCCCTCACCCTCACCCAGTCAATAACCAATCAGAATGGGTCCTGACACTCGCCACCCCACTCACCCATCCAGCTCTCCAATTCTACTTAAACAGACCGCAAGGAAATTTTTGCGCAGATGATCACGGCAAACAGCGACCGCAAGGTTTACCCCCATATTTCCATTTCAGGGGAAAAGCCCCTTGCAGGGGCTAGGTGCCTCGTCAACTCAACTCATATGTGCTGAAAGCAGTAGTAGTCGGAATCGACAGCAGCTAACGAGTCCTCTAGAGGAGAAAACAAGAAGTGGCGAAGCCAAGCAAGTGCTGAACTGAGCTGTGTGCCTTGTAGTCTATTGAGGAAGCAGCGTCGAGTGTTATAGCTAGTGCTGCAGATATTATTACTACTTGTCAGTTACTGTTGTTATTGTATGCTGCTGTGTGTTCGTCTCATCTGTAAATAAACGTTTGTGTTGTGTCTTCCATAAAGGACCGATCATTCTGTGTGTCATCATCTCTAACACCATACACAACCACTATAAACAAGGTAAAAAAAGAACCCGACGGATTAATGTAGGAAATCCGTAATATTTTGGTGTCAGAAGTGGGATAGTGGTCAACAGTGTATGGTGCTGACAACATCCCAAGAAAAAATGGCTGAATCAGAAACTGAGGAAATTTGTAACAATATATTTTCGGCTCTTTTGTTTCGTTTTATACTGGAGTTTGACACGAAACTAGAATATGAGTAAGAAAAGATAATATATATTTTCGTTTAGATATGTTGCAGATGGGTTTCATGCTTACTGATTCATATGTCGATAGTGTATTAATCTGTTAGTAGATTTACCTCATGGTTCGATATGGTTAAACTTTAGATGCTAAAATATGGTCATTAAATATTATCTATTTAGCTCTTAATGGTTTGCAAATAGCATGTTCGCTTTTTCTTTGATAGTCACGCGGGCAAATTTTTTGTGAATAACAGTTTTAAGAAATCTTGATATTTTTGGCATATCCTTTGTTTAGTTTAAAGCATTTATAATTTATCAATCTCACTGATGCACATAATTCTCAAAAGGCTTTTCCAAGAATCAGGATTTTCAGTTGAGGAATTAGAGTATTTCTCGAAATCTCGAATTCGAATTCATTTACCATTTTCTTCGGACACTTTCAGGTAATATAAAGAATATGAAAACTTAGATTATTTTAATACCTTACGTGCGAATGCAAAATTTGGTTTATTAGGCCTCGTATAAGCTGCACTGATACTAAACTGGTCTTTTTTTCTATCTCTATTCGATAAAAATTTCAAGATTTAAGATTTGGTTTGAATAATTTTGCAATCATTAAAACAAAAACTTTTGGAATTTTAATGTGATGTGAAAATCCAAATTATGCATCAATATTTTTGAAAGTTTTTCATGGAAAAATTTTGTTCTGATTTAATCAATTAAAACTCTAATTAAATTTGAAAAATATTTCACACCTCCTCTATATATTTTTGCTCTCCATAAAGCGTTCTGGTTTATAGAATTATATTTTTATTAGCTGTATAAATTGTAAGTAAACATGCTAATACTGGTTTATAATATACCAGCTATTAGTTCTATTTATATATGCAAGCTATTCATATTCTCTTTATACTTTTTTTTATATCATTTCAAAATATTGATAAACATTCGTGCCTCAGGATGTTTTCGTATTTGTCATGTATTTCATGGTGCAATTTCTTTGAAATATTCATTTAAAAAAATCTAGGAGTTCCTTTTTTTTTTCTTCAAATCATCGAAAAAATTTTGAAAAATCTTCGCTGCTTCAAAAAGTGTTTATGTATACTAAAAAATCTAAACACTCTCATTTTCCGTAACTGAATTATATTCTCAAAGGAATGTAGCAAACAAGAATTCAATTGCTTCCTTCTTTATTGATTCATAGCGGAAATAATATCATCAATAACAAAATGAAAATGGCAAAAAAATACGGACAAAAAGAGAGCCAGAGAACAATTTATGTGAGAAACTAAACGGAGACTATCGAAAAAGCTCACTGAAGTCAAATACTATTTCTCGGAAATTATTAGAAAATAAAAAAGTGCTAAAAAGCGCAAAAGAAGAATGAACAATGAATGAAAATGATAAACTCAAATGCTTAAAATGCACTGTAAAAAAATTTCAAAATGCCTTTTTTTCAGCATGAAATTTATTTATACTCTATTTAAAAAGTGCACAAAAAAGATTTTGATATAAAAAGAGCCGGGAACAATAAATGCATTAAAAACGTTGCCAGATGAATAAAGTACGCCATCGAAAAAATGCAGATGAAATCGAAATTTCAAATCCCCAATCAAATACAGCAGGAGCAGAAATCTAACGGAGAGGGAAATGAGAAAAGGCTTGGGAATAAGGGAAATTTATGGGATGATATCTGTTTGGATTGCTGCTAGGATTTTACAACCTCTTAGGATTAATGCCACTTTTCCTACAGTGTTTTATTTAAAGTTTTAAGGTAAGAGCATTATCTAGCTATGATGTGCTAAACATATTGTTGAAGATAATGTATCTAGTGATCAGGATGTCGTGTCTGTATTACAACAGAAAAGGGGGTGCAATAGCTACTGAGTGTAAAGACCCCTGGGCACCAGAAGGCAGAAGTCTGACTTCTAGCTCATATGATACTAAAACACTCTCTTATACAATCGCTTTTTACAATAGAAGACTCTTTCACACACCTCACATATAGAACACAGGGTGAAAAACAACCATGCTCGAATTAGGACGACCAGATTCCGGGGAGGACATGCTATCACTAATCTAGGACGCGGACAAAAATATGCTTAAAAAAGTGAAATGAAAAAACACACGCATTAAAAAATTGCTTCTGGTAAAATAAGATAGCAATCGCTTTCAAAAAGGTAAAAATATTTGGGTGGTTACATTCTCTCCCCAAGTCACGAATGTTTGAAAATGATGTACCAAATAAACATAATCAATGGGAGTTAAATATTGGACATTCAGATAAAATATAAATAATAATCAAATTAACATGACAAACAATATAGTTGGGACCTCACTCCCTAAACAAAAGATGGCAGAGTGAGACGGCCAATGCATAGTCGAGTCAATTTGGTATCCAGCTCGGACACTGAGACAACAGGCAACATAGTTATATCACACTGGAGGGAAGGCAGTTTGTTATAAATATGCAAGTCCCATGATTATTTCCATAAATAAAAAATGCGTTGTGAAATGTATTTTTTTAAATCAGTGCACGGAATAGCTCGTTGTAGAGAAATAGATGCGACTTTTGCTTCTGTATCGGCTGATTCATTGTCAAAAATGGCAACGTGCTCTGGTAACGAACAAAGTAAAAAAATGATTTGTAAAATACTTAAGATAAAGACCTAAAATGTGTCTGTTATTGCATTGAAGATTGTTTTAATTAACCTCTTTGGGCATTACTATACAGATTTGACACTTAAGATTATTATGCGGATTAAATTATTTAAAATGTAGCTGATTGAAATCCTTTTGAAATGCCTCATATATTTAAAAGCCATAATTCAAAAATACAACTTATATAAACATTTATTATATTGTAGAATTTATTTTTTTCTCTAAATTTTGATTTCAATTGATCGATAAAAAGATTCAAAATGCATATTGATTTTTTTTAAAATCTACTACATAAAAGTTTAATGGTTATAAACTGCATATATTCTGAGCATTCGTGATGTTCCTGATCTTGTTCATTGTTCACAATCACGGATGAGGAGATAGGAACCTATATTAATACACATGCAAGAAAATTTTGATGAGACTGTTTTAGCTTTTTTAATTATGTACTCCTTTTGAATGTTGTTAAAATAACTCGCCTTCGTATAGGGCATATTCGGTTCACCCATAAGTATCTACTATTTGATGACAGAGCATATATGAGCGTCCCATGTCACACATATTTTATAGTTAATCACATTTTAATCGAATGTCCTACTTTCAATGTTTATCGTCACCAGTTTTTTCACCCTTAAATCTTGTTGATTTATTGGGAGTGAACTACCACCCAAACAATTTTAAATTTTTATACGATATTAAATTTTTATCATGCATTTGATTCTTCAAGTGGTTAAACATGTTAATTTTTTAAAATTTTAAATACATAATTAATTAATACTGTTTCCACAGTATTTTAACTATTTTAACTTGTTTTCATATAATGATTCATAATCTCTATTTTTAAAGGAAATTTCAACTCCGCTTTACTACGTGGAAGGCGCAATTTAACCAAAGATAGCTCTGGTGCAAAAAAAGAGAAAAAAAAGAACAGGAGCATATTGCTTACAATAATATATCAGAACCGAATCAGTTCACTTTTTTAAAACTAAAGACTTTTTTTAGTGCATTTACATTTCCTCAAAGAGCCACTCTTGAAGCTATTTGAAATCAAAAGCTATTGAAATATAATTTGAAGATTTGCATTCATCTTTATACAAAGAAAAGTGTGTAAACATGGAAAGAAAAAAAAAGATACTAACAGTTTCTTAAGGTTCAATTAATACAAATGTGTCCAGAATTTGATTACGAAAATATTTATAGATAATATATGTAATAAATTTTCTTTAAAAATAAAAAATAGCACATTTTCTTGGAAAATATGAATAATTTTAATATAGCAAATCGCGTTCAGTTTGAGATAATAATTAATTATGCATGCCGATATTGTATGGATATTTGATAGCAAATCAAGAGTCATTTTATCTAGTTTGATCAATTTTTGTTTATGTATGAATTTTAGTACATTAATTAAATTGTTTAAATAGGGAGGTAATTTTGCAAAGTAAATATTAAAAAATTAACTTCTATAAATATGAATAATTTCATAAGAATTGTTTACATGTTAAATATTCAGTAAAAATACCCTTTATCACGGTTTATATTAAATAATATTGCAGCATTATATTTTGAAAAATGAATGAGCATCAATTCAGAAAATGATTGAAAGAGTGATTTGTTTAAAAAGAACTACGCATGTAAAAGATAAATATTTTCCAATTTTTATAATTTTTGCAAACCTTTCGTAAGTAGGTTATAAGTAAAAATGATACGTTGTTTTTTTCCCACAAATAAAAGCATGCTTATTTTATTTTAGTTAACTGTTGTGTGAATTCACTTTTGTGTAACAAATAAAACCATGCATATAAAGTCAAGCAACACGTTTCCCTAAATATATATTTACTATTGTTACATAAAATATGGAAAATAATTTGACTATTTCAAAATGTTTTTAATGCTGATATTTAAAAAATAGAATCCTATTCATTAAATCAAAAAATTCAAATGGAAGATCACATTCCACCACTGGTAGAGAAGTTTCAACTATAAATGAAGTAATATTAAGGGTGTCCTAATATTAACGCATAGTTTAAATTTATCACCATTTGTTTAGTAAAGCCTTGGTAACCCCATTATAAAACCATTTTAACACCTGATAGTCAGGAACCTGACACCCTAACGGAATCGGCCCCCTATATTGTGGGACAACACCATTTTGAAGTCAAAGGCTTATGCCAAAATGTCTTTAAGCAAGTGTGCATTGAAGCTGGCGATTCCAAACTGCATCAACAAAATTCAGCCACATTTATGCAAAATCGCCTTGAAAAATTTCGACAAAAGTGGGCATACCCTTATCTTGTGTACGTTAAGAATCATTAAATTTATAACATTTTAAAGATGAAAAAAGTGTTTCTTATTTAATTCAAATCCAGCAATAATATATTGTTTCATCGTGCAACGCTTAGATTTACCTAAACCCTTTTTGAAAACCTCAACCCTGTCAAAGGATTTTTTTAACAGAGTTATCTGCACTTTAAGAAAGATGGCAAATTCAGATCTCGTATTAAATTTTGGGACAACCATTAAATATTTTTTCAGAAATAAGGAAAGTATATTTCGAATACGGCATTCAGTGTTTGTGTCTTAAAATTGATTTATTTCATTGAATTAGAATGACATTTTTCAAAAACTCGAGACTTTGATATATCTTTCTGGCATATAATAAGTTATCATTTTATCTAGGACTCCCATAAATATCAAATGGATATTTAATCAGCGTTTTGCAGTAGATTCTTATAAAACGATGGGTTGGAATGGTGTTCGTTTAAATTTGTATGAAAGTATTTTTAACACAAACCTTGTATACGGAGTTATAACTACATGAAGGCGTAATCAATGCTTCAAGTAGTACACTAAAATACACTTTCCTATATCGTACAAAGTTTACTAATATATATCCTATATATATGTTTGGGCAATTAAGTTTCTGTCATCAAAAAATATTCTTCATTGAAATAAATAAAATAATATAGCAAGATACTTGCATTAATGATTAAAATGCTTCCTTTAGTCACATATATTTACTTTAATGAAAAATATTTTTATCGGGTGATCTTTACATGGTTGTATAACAGTTTTTTAAACTTTAATTTTAAACTCCAAACTTCACTCTAAAGAACCACGCAACCACGTGCGTATCAAAATTTTATTTGTATTTAAATACCAGCGAATTTCACATTTTTAGTTTTGTGCTGTTCGAAATCTATGTATTTGAATGATTTCGTGTAAAATTACGGAAAAATTATTAGGTACAATACTCGCAATCGAAAATGGAATACAAGGTTTTTAGAAACACTTTGCTCAGAAACAATTTAAGGTCTTGAGAGTCCTTATTTTGGTTAACAAACATCCTCTAATATAAGAACAAGTATTTTTTATTATAATAAAAAAATGATATGTTGTTATTGGCTATTATCGGAAATGTCTTTATTTAGATATCTTTTGTACAGTAAAAATAATCGTAAAATTTAAGCAAGAGTTTATTTTAGTTGGAATTAAATACCTCTTAATAATTATTTAAAGTGGTAAAGTAAAAATGTGAAAAACCTGAAGAAGAAATCGATATACAGCACGCTACTTAAAAATTATATCTTGAATTCCTTTCTTCTTTCTGATAAGAAATGATGAAAAAATGACTTCAGAAATGGAAAGTTCCCTGGAAAATTCAAAAATACTTTTTTGACTTAAGCTTTAAGCTTCTGATTCTTTTCCATTATATGAACCTTCCGCCTGTTTAAACAGCGTTTTATTTGAATTATTAATAGCACTTCTAGTCTTTGTTCTGAATTTTTAATCCTCCTTTTAATCAATTACATTATCCTGATATCGCTAATGGATAACTAATGGGTGGTTTACGTTTTCCTTATTTCCTTTGGGGTGATTTATTTAATTTTTAATACATTTTTGTGTTAAATTCTGATTTCATCTTAGTTCATTTTGAATCTTTTGTGAGAAGACTGGAAATTAAAAAAAAATCGATGTCAGTGAGGGTTGTTAATATTATCAGAAGCAAACAAAATTTCTTTAAAAATTATCTTCATTAAAAATATTTGCTGTTGAAAAGCGGATTTTTTAACCTTACTATTAAATATATTTTATATGCGGCAAACTGAAACAGAGCAATTATTTTTCAATATTACATAAATATAGTATATTATAATTGGCAAGTGATATAGAAAAGTGCATAAAAATTATTCTTTTCTTCCAGAATTTTATTTAGATCTTATATAGATATTAAAACCACAAATAAATATCACATGTTTTTTGTGTGGAATTTTGTGAAAATGTTTTAATCATATACATACATAGAAAGAGAAAATGTGCATGCGAATAATGAAGAATAATAGTTATGCCTGTGTTTGCGTATAGGTAAGTACACACACGCAAGTGTATACATTCCTGGTCTAAAAGCATATAACAATGATTGGAGGTACCGAATTTGAATCATATATATATATATATATACGAACGATTATGTAACTATTTAAAGACATATTTACAGTTTTAAATAAAAATTTAACAAACATGAAGAATTAGACATTAATTTGTCGTAATTTTTAAAAATAAAATAACACTAAACTGATTTTTCCACAATATTAAACTATTAATTGTTTTCGCTTTAGTGATTCTGAGTTAGTTGTTTTCTAATTTTATTTTCTTTTACACATTCTTAAAAAAACTTTTCTTAATCATCAAAAATATTTTACGTTATAGCAATGCCACTCATACTGTTGTCATCGTATCATAGAATATTAAATCGTGTATTTTACTTATATTGCAGAAATGCAAATTAATATGATCCTATTCGTTCGATGCACTTTTTGATCCAATTATAAAAAGTTGAGATTTGAGTATCGCGAAAGTCAATATTTAGTAAGACTGTAGATGAAGTTATAAATTATTTTTCAGTGTCGCTAGAATGTCCTGATATTTAACAGTATTAGGAATGTTTTTATGGACAATAAACATCGATATAATATAATTAAAATAACATTATTTTAATGTTTGTCAGAATTTGAAGATTGAAAATATTTTATTGAATGGATATAAAGCTAATTTAAAGAGATGAAATTGAAATGAACACAACCAATATTTCTGAAAGTGGCCCATATCTAGATAGCTTATTTTTGAAAGTTAGTTTAAAATTTAGGACGTAACTGGGGAGTGCATTCTACGAGACAGCATTTTCTTTACATTCGAATCAAATTTTCGAATGAAAGTATTAGATTAAAAGTCAGCCATTGTAATCTGCAAACTTTTTTCTTACGACATAAATTTGTTTTAGAAATTTTTCACAATATTTTATCACTGTAAAAAGTAAATGGTTTGTAACATACATTTTCTTCTCAAATTGCGTACAACAATAAATAATATTTTTGAAAAAACATATAACTTTATATATTTTAAATCATATTTATTTTTCCAGTATACAAAGGTATATAGAAACAATGCAAAGCAACTATATGAAAAAAAAAATGACTATGAGTAAAATTGACCTGTTTTATTGCCTTAAGTGACATTCATATCAGGGTTTTCTAGGGAATTTTAAACTTAAAGGTTAAGAACTATTATAAATACTGCCTATAAATTATATATATATATATATATATATATATATATATATATATATATCTTGGTATATTAATCCATTATATAATTTTTTCAAAAACATTATCACTAGGAAAACTAATGATGTTTGAACATACGTATCAGAATCAATTGAATACGAATTTTCATCAAAAACTCTTCTGAACGATTATCCATGTCACTAAAATTACTTTCTACTTCATTTAAAAGTTTCCAGAGTATTGCTTCATAATAAGATCAATAAACTGGATATTTCAGGTTGTTCTAATTATATTTTTAGCGCCATCTGGTGAATGATGTTTATCACTGAGATATTAAAGGGAAGAGCAGCCTGAGTGACGTCGCTAAAGGAAATACCTGACTTATTTTTAAAATCCTCTGTTGAAATCGATTGAAAAAATGCTGGTGTATTGAAGGCGTTGAAATAGGAAGCTACTTGATCAATCCATTAAATTGTGCTAGAAATAGACACGGGTGAGCGAAAGTCCATCGTTAGTTTAGTCTGTTAGTGGTCTCACAGACTGTACCTTCTCAATTAAGGGTTAATGAGAATCAACAAATTTATATAACAAAAAATTGAATAATTAATCTAGCAAATTTTGATTTTGTTTTCTGATATTCTATAATTGTGAATCCACTCATATTTTCAAAATGATCTAGTATTAAAAGTAACGTTGATCAATCCTTTCATTTTAATTGCTCATAAATTACCAAAAAGGAGCTACCAAATACCATAAAGAAGTACTTCCTAAAAATTGAATATCAGAGTATAATTGAGATTAGTATCAATTTTAATTGAAAGCGTCGTTTGTATAGCAAATATTGATTATTTTTACCACCACTTCAAATATGCATCTATAAAATGTAAATACTATTTGGAAAAGGATTTTATATACAGAAACTCTCTTCAAAACTCTTTCGAAACGCTCTAATGGAGTAAATGGGAATTTATAATATGCCAGTTTCTAAATGTGTTTAAAAGAAAATCAAATGTATTGGTCATTCGGAGAGTAATTTTGATAAATAAAATTTATTTGCATTGAAAATCTTGATAAAGGAAACATTAAAAAACTATTAGAATAATTAGATTGAACACCTTCAAGTATAATAGTTTGACAAAAATGAAGTATGAATTTATTTTTTATCATCCTTTTAGAGGATGCCCACAGTATTTTGCAAAGAAATTAAATTTCCCCGTAATTTGTGTTTTAATGCCCTTTTGTTCAGCTAAATATTTTACCTAATTTCAAATAAGTTTTACTCAAACTTAAAAGCGTCCGATTTTATAGAATGTTAAGTTCGCAAACGAATTAGATGTAATAAATAATTCAAAACATGTTCGTTCGACGGCACGCGATTAAAGATTTTCTCAATAATTAAATTCATGTTAATTGGTATGATAAGTATAATTAAGAATGACGTTTATGTAAAATAATGTTTAACCTGAATAGTTCATGAACAAATTATGATTACAAATTCTAGAATTGGATCGTCCCTATGCGTCCATTAAGAGTAATTACATTTCTTCATCATTTGATAAGGGCATGCATATTTGGTATTTGATAACAGTATCTTGCATATTTTCGACATTTAGGAATAGAATTTAACATTAAACATTACTATGTAATTATTAAATTCATAAGACGTAAGATGGGTAACTTCTATAATTTTTTCCATTTTGTTCAGAACAAACTATGTTTATTTGACTACAAGCTTGTATATATATAATAATATTAAAAAGAAAAAAAAAATTGATGATAATAAAGTCAATCAAACCACAAGCATATATTTGAGATATTTCTTTTGTACTGTTTCAAAATAAATAAATAATAATAATAATAATAAATTTACTTGTTCGTCAATTTGAAATATTGTCACCTTTTGAGTAATTTCGATTGCCAAAACAAATCTTACTTTAACAAAGGCGAATATATACAAACGTTGGTTGGTTGGTTGGTCAATTTAATTTTAATGGCTCAAGAGAAAAAAGTAAGCTACACTGCGCCAATCATATGGTTTGAAATGACACCACGTGAGAAGTTAAAATAGGTAAAGCACATTAAAATTCAAGTCACTAAAACAGCACAAGAGATTAGTCAGGTTAAAACAAGTTAATTGTTGAATAATAGCATATAAAATGATAATACCCTTTAAAATGTTAAAAATATACTGATGGGGTAGTTTTCCTACTAATTCTCGTATATTAAGTGAAATTGAGTTAAAATATGTCATGCAGTGAGAATTAAAGTTGGAGCACTCATCTAAGATAGGCGCAACTGTAAAATCAATATTACATGATGAACATCTAGTTGCTCGCTCACCGAATAATAGATATTTGTGAATAAAACGAAATATAAAAAGAGAAAGTATTATAATCATCTATATCAATAAAAAACCATTTTTAAGATTTTTTTCAAAGAAACAATATTTTATTTATTTCTTTTTTCCTTTTACATTTTAGCAGTTTTGGGAAAAAAGTAATTATTTACATTTCATGCCATGTATATGTATTATACAACTTAACAACATGTTTATTTCATCTTAATAGAATGGAATTCTAGAAATATTAATCATTAAAACTGAATATTATTTCTGGTTGAGTAAGGATTTTAGTTAATTTTAGTTTAAAAATATGTTTCGGAAGGTTTATTAAAAACATTTGAGAATGGTTACATTAATATCAATTAATGTATTCTTTGTCAATTAGTATTGATATGTCGTCTTATAAAGGAATGCATATAATGTGTAAGTGTATGAAGAAATAATAAATTAGCAATAAGAACAAAATTTTAAAAATTAGTAAGTGATGTTTTTTTAATGCTGTAATTATAAAAAAATAGATTGATTTTAAAAATGCAAAATGAATAAAAAGTAAAAGCAGAAAAAAAAACCCACTTGTTATCCCAAATTTTGTCAGAACATTTTGTTCCATGAATTGCTTAGAGCTGGAAAGCGATGTTTGAAACTCAGAATCGAAAACGAAACTTTTGTTAAGCATTGAAGCTTGTGATCCAGAATCCAAAAGGACAGGTTCTGTGTTCGAAGTTGAATGTTGCGATTGAGAATTTAGAACCCACTGCATACATTTGCGGTTTATTCGTTCCCGTTACAAAATTATTTTAGGTTAATGTTTAATTCTATCATCTTCAAATCTTGAATTTTTATCATTAATTTTTGTTGATTGAAGGTATTGTCTCTGAAGGCTTCATTGAAGATTTTGTTCCGACCTCTGCTTGCTGTTTGGATCCCTTTCTTTTTTTATTTCTAAGAATTCACAGAGAAAAGAGTAGGACTCCCTATTCATGATTTATTCATTGCGTACGCTATATAGAGCTTCAACCTCCTCCCCAACCACAATAAAATCATGTTCTTTTTCCGTTCTCGTTTCAGTTTCTAGGCTCGTAATAACGTAAGTGACGTAGTTCAATAGAAGACATTGATTAAAGTGTATAGATGCAGTCTTACAACTTTGAGAGCCCGTATCTCACGAATCACTCAATGAAACAACACGAAACTCATGTCGTTACGTGCATTTTGGCGAATACTATCCTACGATATGCCTAAATGCAATTGTAAATCAAATTTAAAAATTTTGAGACCCGTTGAGACCCTCGAACTTTATCGAAATGTGAGTTTCTATAAAAATGTCATTCGACTCTATTTATCGAGACGTGTGTCGGTTCTCCCTTGCCTCTACATTGCATAGAAGGGGTGGAACAAACTCTTCAGGTCTGAACAGAAGTTGAGTCATCGAATATCCCGAGACCTCTCCGAACTCTATGGTATGGATCCAACATTAAGCAAAATCCATGATGCGCATGCGTCATGGATACAAAATTCGGGGGAGGGGGATTAAACAAATCCCTGGAATAAATCTAAGTGAAAACCCCATGTCTCCATGTAGTTTTCGAGATATAACGATAACCATTTGCGTATACACAATAGATGATTCTATGGTGGACCTTCTATAACTCCATAGATTTACTATGGTGAAAAGCCTTTGACCCTAATATATTTGGTTTCCGAGATATAAAGAAAGATATCTCTGTATGCTAAGTAAAGGGTTCCATGTGGTATTTTATACATTGGATTATTATGGTGGAAACCCTCTGTCTCTAACGCATGCAGTTTACGAGATGTAATAAAAAAATATATGTATATGCACAGATGTCTCCATCGTAGGGGATCTTCTACAGCCTCGTAAGATTAATATGAGAAAAAACGGCAGGTCAACTTTTTATAAACGCATCTGTTTTCAAAGAAGCATACATAATAATAATCCAATGCTGTAAAAAGTGGTAAAAAACATATGCGATTAAAATATGATCCAGCCTATTAATTCTCATTTATACTTTATTCATTGCTTACGCGATTTTGAGCTTCAATCATTGAAAACTTCCTAACGAAAACAGAATGATGTTCTCACATGATAAAAATGTTATTATAGGATAACCAAGTAGAATATAACACCGAATTTCAATCGAATGAATATGTGATGTTCTAGGAAATAATAAATACTTAAATGTACTTAATAGTGATAATAATTCTATGAAAAAGTACGCATTTCAGCCATAATTATTCAGACAGCATTTCAGCTTTACTTTTTATTAAATTTTCTTGCTGCTGATGCATAAAATTGGCAACTAATCCAATGAAATATTTCATAAACTTTACAGAACTCAAAAGGCTTAATATTGGAAGTTGTATTGTAGGAAATCTTCCATCAAATTATTTATACAGCCTCTAAACATGGATGATCTTTTAAATCCAGATTATTTCCTGTATAAATGATTTATTCCACCCATTTATGCATCCATTTTGGTTGGGAAGGAAAAATCGGACTCAAAGGTAGGCCAGTTTACCCATAAAATCCTAAGAGAAGAAACCTTCCATTTATACCGTAGCTAACGACGGTAATTAAAGCATTAAGGTATCGAGATGCTCCGATATCATTTTGATAAAAAGGTACTTTTGTATTTGCTTTATTATATAGTATAGATTTAAGAACTATAGAAGATTATATAGGCCAGGTCAAGATAGTTAGAAGATAATTCGTCAAGAACATTTTAAGAACCTGAATCAAATTTTCTTGTTTTAAAAAAATTATAAATATATGAAGGACTATCATTGCAGTTCTTATTATGAAACAAAAATATCTTATAATTAGATTTTAAATCTCTGAATTCAAATTTATTAGTATAATAAGTCAACAATTTTTACATGCACTTATAATATTAATTATAAGTATGTTATAATTGCTTAAAATTAATCTATGCATCGCTTTCCAAAATAAAACCATTAAACACGCCTCAGCAGCTCATATATTTCCACTGACTTATGAAGAATCTTTCCTCCCAAATTTAGTAACTCTACTCATAAGTTACGGCCTGGGAAGCTATAATGTATTCCGATTAAAATGCATAAATTTCTCTCATCGAGAAAATGTCACAAATATTTTCAGAATGTATCAGTCCCATACCTATATATATGTGTGTGCATCTGTGGGCCTAAAAATATGATTTTATATGAATAATTATGTTCTATTTTTGTTCTACGTATGATATATTATCAATTTATCATAAAGTTTAAGGTTTTAAAATAGAATGTGATTTCTTTCATATCATATTCTTTTCAAATGGATATTAATCCCTTAACATTCATTCCAAAAGAATATAAATTTAGACATTTTAATACTTTCTTAGAAGAGTTTGAGAGTAGGAACAAGAATCTTCTATCTGATTTTAATTAAAAGAAACAAGTAGAAATTAAAGAAATGTATCTTCTAAATAATTAAAAATTATTCCTCTTAGTTAATCAAAGTTATTTTATTATCAAATTATTTATTTCAAGTGAAAAAACCTCCATCAATGTATTAATAATAAAATTTATTTATTACATCAAAAGAGATCGAACCTTACCCCAATATCTATAGACAACCATACTCACATATTTTAGAAAGTATTAGGATAATCTAGTTATTTCCGATAAAATACGACACCTGCAAAATAATAAATGTGGGCCTATAAATATGACTTTACATGTAGGCATATGTGCCGTTTTCATCTGTATGATATATTATCAATTTATCATAAATTCAAATATTTTTAAATATAAAATGATTTCTTTCATCTCATACTCTCTCTGAATAGATCTAATAAGATTATTTCCATTAACATTCCAAATTAATATTAATTAAGCCTTTTTAATATTTTCTTAAAAGGTTATGAGAGTATATAACTATAAAGAAAAAAAGTCTATTTTATCTCATTTTAATTAAAATGCACAATTGAAACTATAGAAGTGTATCTTCTAAATAATTATAATTTATCCATCTTACTAACGAAAGTTATTTTTGTAACAAAGTATTTATTTCAATTTAAAAAAAATATCTACACCAAAGTATTAATAATACGAATTATTCATTACATCAAAAGAGATCCAACTTTACCTCAACATCTAAACATAACCAAACTCCAATAATTTCTCCAAGTGTGTTATTTAGTACGATTCCAATTTTATGCGAGACATGTTTAAATTTAATCATCTTCATTTAATTTCGAGAGTACTCCTGACACGTCGTGGGCTTACTCTCACCTTCCTCTTTCAAAGACGACCGGTGCTTTCAAATGTATCAAGTTACTCTCGAAATACCCAAACAATGAAAACGGGCAAACGTGTATTAGGCAGCTAAAGTGAAGGGGAGAGGTTAACCTCTCAGCTTTAATTACACAATACAGGTCATTCACGGAAGCCGAATCTTGAAAATCAAGGGCCGAGATCGTGAAGGAAAGAGGGCTTTATTTAGAACTCTGGCCATATTTCCTTCCTTTTTGGTGAAGGAAAAGTAGCTTGGAGTGTTTGCTGCTTAAGTTGCATTTCGTTATTTCTACAAGACACAAGAGATACTGCGGCTTTCATTAGTTAATGGTGTTTACCTTATTCAGGATTATTTGGTCTGCTCCTGGAAAGGATACCTCTATTGAGGATGAATTCATTTGGCGAAGTTGATGGATCAAGACTGAAGTACCTTTGTGGATTATGTATTTATAGATGCGTGTTTTAGCAGTTTCGTGAGAGAATAGAAGAAAATTTTGAAATTTTAACTACGTTTTATTTCTTCACCGATGTATATTATGTACAAGGAAGAAGTAATAAAATACGTTTAATTTACATCGCGATATAAAAACAGAAGTGGCATCCCTGCCTTCAGAACCGCAGGAATTCATATTCCAGACCTGATTCCAAAGAAGAACTGTCATGTAAGAGGGTTTGATGCACTCCAAATTCGTCCGAGCTTAATGTCTATCCACTCGTGAGCTTTGGTATGGAAAGGTGAGTGCCATTTCGGATGCCATCCTCGCCGTCTGACAGCGATTCAAAATTACGAGGTCCATCTCAAAATAGTCCTAGTGCTTGTTACTTTAAAACGGACATTAATGTAACTAAACTAAAACTAAACTGAACACCCTTCCCTTCAATGGTTTTATAATGAATTTCTTTGGCGTGTGTAGATTTAGAAAAAACAAATTTAAACAAATTTAAAAGAATGTTGTAAATCTATCGATATCCCTTCACTTGGAGCTTGAGATCCTGCTGAATCCAGCAGTTTAATAGATCAGAATTCATTAAATATGAAGTAGGAGTTGGATCAGGAAATAAGAGAACGTTTTAAAACGAAGTTAATAAGGGTTAAACTGTTAAAAACTAGGAAAAAAAACTAAGACTTATATACGATTGAGACATCATCCATAGAAATTACTTTAGCAAGAAACTTACCAAGAACTATTTTTGTATCTAAAATCATAAAGAAGGTTCCTGAATTTATTTGAAAATATTTATTTAAAATTTTACTTTTATTTAATAAAAATAGATGTTAAAATTGTTGAAAATTCATTCGAAATTGTTGAAAAAATTGTTAAAGCTTCAAAGAAATTGTTGAAGCAATTCATTCTTCCTAAAAAATGAATTGCTTTTTGATGTTAAATATCGAATGATAAAAATGCTGTAATTTTCGTCAGGAGATTTATACTATGGAGTTGATATATTGTAAATAACATTTTATTGAATGAATATATTATATTTAAGGCTTTATATTATTATTAATTTCATTTTTTAGGAAGAGTGTCCTATATAAAATGAATAATTGGTTATAATGGAATGGCTCAAAAATATATTTTGACTCTTGAGATTAATAAAATTTCTGCAATTTTGTGTATATTATTGCACTTATATTTTCGCTTATTTTTACATTTAGTTTTTTTTGTCTGTATTTTTTATTTATTTATTCAATGAAAAGAATTGAAATTCTAGAAATAAATATGTATTAAATACTTTCACAAATAAGATGTTTAAAAAATAATGGTAGTATCTTTCGTCTTACAAAGCACATATTCTCAGCTGTTAATATTTTCTATGAGTTCATGAAAATAATTCTCACAATTTCAACCTGCCTACATATTTATTTCAAAATGCAGATAACCACTATAATTAAATAAAAATTTGTCAAAAAAATTTCAAAATATTATCAGCAAAATTATTCTTCTACTTAATTAGCGATAGTTAAATTGTTTTTTACAGAAGTATGAAGAAGATGAAAGTCTCCTAATAATAATTATAGTTATTTTAACATTTCCGAAGAACCATTAAAGTACACGCATAATTAAATTCACTACATGAATTTCTCATTAACCCTAGTTCAAACAGAAATTCAAAACCAACTTGGTAAACATTTCGATAATATGTGTTGTATCGCTCTATAAATAACAGAAAAATACGGAAAAACACTTGATTAAGCTTTTTCAAATATTTAAGCATCTGAATTTAGTCCCATTGTTCAAAAATAGGCAATTTTCATATAAGCAAGCACATAATGAATAATAGTTCTATTAATAAAAAATACTATTATTAATCAATAAACAATGAAATGATAGTTTTATTAGAATATAGAGCTAATTAAAGCTGAAAATTTCTATATGAGAGACCATTCAAATGGATAAGCATTGCTTTGAATGTTCAATATTGTTGATGTAATGTTGTTAAAAGCTTTATAAAAAGTCCAGATTATGCTCTCCGGTATGGAATTATAAAAATTACTTGTAAAAATAAGTAAATAATTGTTTGGAATATTATGAAACATCTTATTTGTACACACTTTTTAAATAAAAATATATTGTCGTAAACATATTTTGAATAATTGGACATTTTTAAATATTTTTAACTAATTTTATGGAAATGAATTCGTACCTTCATTTTTTCATTATTATCAGAATTTTCAAATAAACAGACTTATAATGTTTGGAATAATAATGTTTTTGGAATATAGGGCTAATTAAACCACAAAAGTCTTCTAAAAGTCTCAAAAGCAATTGAAATACATAAGAATTAGGTTGAATATTCATCGTTAACATTCTGTTGCTAAAAGCTTTATAAAAAGTAAAATTTTCAAATATTACCAACAGGATATTATGAAAATGAAATTAATTGATTTGATTTCTGAGCTTCAGAGTCAAATAGGATTCAAAAAATAAATCATAAAATTATTTCATAATGAAATATTAAGATAGCATTCTGAATAATTATGGAAAAATCAAGAGTATGTGCTATAAAAGTTACTTTTAAAATGATAAAATATGTGTCTGAAAGATTGTAAATTGTACACTATTTTTAAATTAAATTATTTTATACTAAACTTTATCTTGAGTAATTTAATTTATTTTTGAAAGTTTTTGTATGATATAGTACTTTTAATTATGCATTTTTAAAGAAGTTAAAAATTAGCTAATTTTTTTCTTTGATAATAATATATTTAAAAAAATTAATTTATCTGATATCAAAAATAATTTTTTACAGTTAAGTACTGAAATATATGAGAGAATAATACATGCAAAGAAAAGTATATGATACATGAAATAACAATAATGATCTATAATCTATGTCGCAGTTATCAGTCTTTTCTGAATGACCTAAAACACGTTCTGGCAGTAATATTTCAAGACAGAACAGCCACGTTGACACTGAAAACTCATTCAAGAGTCCTGAGTATATTTGCACATATAAGATGAATTTACTATTAATAATAGTTTTTTTTGTCGTGTCCGTGTTTCCACGGAAAGGAAGTGCAGTAGCTTTTGAGGGTAAACACCCCTGAGCACCCAGAAAGCAGAAGTCTGACTTGTAGCTCAAATGAAGATTACACACACATTCGCTTGCACAACCCCTTTTTACACGGCGCACATTCACACGCCTCACAGACAGAACACAGAGTAACAACCATGCCCGAACCGGGACTCGAGCCCGGGATGCCCAGATCACTGGGAAGGCACACTACCCCTGTGCCAGGACGCCGGCACTAATAATAGTTAATATTTTATTATACACATTATTATTAAAAAGCTTTGTCAATATTTATATCTTCAATCAAATAATCCCAAACATGTAAATAGTTTTCTCATTTATTTTAATAAGAATAATGAATAAGTCTATATTTCCTGAAAAGTATTGCGCATAAGGAAAAGTTTTCCTTATGCGCAATAGGAAAAATGAATTATATGTTTCATGAGGGTATTTAACAACTATTATTTCTTAATTCTGATTTAGAGAAGTTTAGATTAAAATTTTCTCTTTCTCGTAAATACTTTTACGAACCTTTAATGCATTTTTCCATTTCATTTTCGTTTGATTATTAGAGTCAGACAAATGTTGAATGATCAATCATATTCCACGTTGGCGACTGTTTGACGACTTAACGATGAGTTGGAAGTCAGAAATGAAAACTCAAGATATTGCATGAATTATCTGTATAAGAAAACCAAGCAATATGCAATATTTCGTAGTTGTACTGGAGAATACCATCTGCAATTATATTCTATCGGAAGAATATATAAGGTGATTTGGTTCACTCTCTTTTTGGAGGGCTAATCGCATTGTGGGTTGATGACGCTGAATATTGTTGATTGCGATATTATAGAAAGACCGGTTTTTGATTCAGTGTCTACAATATTATTTTCTACAAATGTGGTTCTTTGAATACTCTCTCGCTTTATTTTTCTATTTGCCTTTCGTATTTTTATTTCAATAAAAAATCATTTTCCATCTTACATCTCTGCATTCTCGTGGTTCAATCTCGGGACCTTGTTTCCGTAACATAAGCACTAGATAAAAATGAACAGTTTTTATATGGCTTAAGAGCTTACAACTACACATCTTACCATCACACACCATCTACTCATTCATCATAAGGACATCGGACGATAACCACAAAAACATAAAATTCTCAACGTAGAGTCAAAATGAGTTTGTATGCAATGGTATGTAAATTTCTGGTAGACATAGAGGTTATACTTTTCAGATTCTGAATTTTAATAACATCTAATAAAATGCAATATTTTGTTAAATGTTAAATACAAAATACACTACCAAAGTTTTATGATAATTCTTCACCAAATTATAGCTTTGTTTGTCAACGGTAACATAATAATCTTTTTTTTTAATTTCTAAACTGTAATTACTTTAAGACATATAACATGATTTTTATTTATTCTAAATTAAATATTCCGAAAAAGTATTTTTTTCGTTTAACCAAAAAATTTGAGTTGAAATTCTAAATTGGATATTAAAGAAGAAATTGCAAATTGCTTTTATCCTGCATTTGAAATTTTTGAAAATATAATTTCTAATACATCTACATAAAAAAAGATAAGATGCACCAAATAGAAATATGAATAAAGGTTGCGAGATTTTTACGCTATCTGAAAATGCAAACGTTTACAGAAAAACTTTAATTAATTTTAACTCCGCTCTCCAAGAAAATTTTAAATGCACTATTTTTCATAATAAAACTCTTAAAATAAATCTTCAGTAGCTTAAGAGATTATAAATTCACTTCGTTTTCTAGGATTAAAGAAAAAGGAGAAAAAATAAAAGGTGCGTTAGAAAATGTAAAATATTGTGGTTAAAATATGTTATTTACCCTGAGTTAGATAGAACGATGAAAATTTATCAATCCCTCTTAGAATGAACCTCTTTTTATTTCTTTGGAAATGAAAGAAATACTTTTTCAAATCCATACTTAATATAATCTCGTTATTTTTGAAAGGAAAACGGTGACAAAATGTCCAATGAGCTTAAAAAATAATAATAAAATTTTAAAGAATCTAGCGAATGTTATGCTTTACTGAGTGATATTTATTTTTTGTTTTACTTTGAAATATCATGTTTTATCTGAAGAATTTGTATTATACTTTGTTCAACAAATTGACAGCAAAAAATATTAAAGCGGAAAAGTAGTTGTTTGAAAATTTTATTTCATATTATGAAGGAAACATATATAATTCAAGTTTCGGTTAGTTTTACAATACTTTTTCCTTGTTACATTCTTTCATAAATATTCACTATAGTAATTACTTTATGAAAATCTTAATACATAAATATTCGTAAAAATTAGGAAGTATTCTGTAGATAATTATCTTTAAAAAATGAAGCATATTTTTAATCATTGCTTGGAGTGTATCATATTTTGAAAAAATAAATTTCACTACATTGAATACAAATATTTATTATTAATTAGAATATATATTAGAATATATTTATTCTGAAATTAAAATTAGAAGCACATATTGACGAAAAACATGTTTCTTATTTAACTTCAATAAGTGTAGATTTCATTCTTTGTTTTGTTATAAGTTTTTCGTTGAAAGTAATTCAGAATAAATTTATTGGCAAAATCAGTTTGTTTAAAAAAGACATAAAGATTTTAACGCAACTTGAATTAAATCCAATCTTTCTTTCTTTTAATTGATTTGCAATAGTTTATTATGCTCTGGTTTTTTACTGCTCATTGGCCAGCTCAGATTACCAAATGGATAGCCGATATAGTAATAATTATAAGTTTCAATTAAATATTCTGCGTAATTAAGTAATGAGTATGTAATAAAGTAATTTTTTGTGTAATAAAGTAGTGAGTATCTAATAAAGTAATTTTTTTGTAATAAAGGTAATGAGTATGTAATAAAGTAACATTTAATGGCTTCTAAAGCGGAATATATTTAAACAAATTTCATGAACATGTTGTTCAAGAAACCTTACAGAGTTACGTTTATTGTGTTTTACCCCCTCCCAAATTTCCTGACATTTCATGTGAATGGAATAATTTTGAAAAAGAAGTCATTAAATTTCTTCTAATCTTGAAATGCGTTTGTTGAATAGGAGCACAAAAGTTGTAGAATTGCAATGCTTCGTTCAATGGATTGACCTAATATTCTGCAGATATACATTATAATATCCTAAAGTAGAAAAACACAGTTTTTGTAAAAACCATATTGTCAAAACAATAATAGTAAATTTGATGCATTTTAGTAATATTTCATTGTTGAATTTTTATGAAATGGTAAATATAATTTTTGCAATAAGCTTCAGAAAGAATATTAAAAGCATATTTTAAAGCGAAACTTACTCAATAAAAAAAGGCTGCAATTTCATTCGTTAAATATAAGCCAGGAAAGTCAGAGTAAAAATTTATAGTAATGACTATAGTCAAAATTATAGTAATTATATGATAACAACTTGAGCTCCACCTCAATTATGAAGCACACAGGTGTAAAATATGTTCAAAATTACAATTTATTTTATTTATTTACAAGTAGAAATTGCAGTCACAAATTGACAATTTTTTTATGTTGATGTAATTGTGTTCAAAAAGTTCAACAGGTGTGTTATTCAGAGTTACGCTGGAATCATTATTTCGACGAACTTAGATTTCATACTGCTAATATAGACGATATAAATAATATCTTTTTCATTAATCTTCATAAATATAAAAATTATTGTTGGAAATGAATCCATATAATCAATAAATTAGACAGACAAATTACATAATAAAGATAGTGCAAAATAAATATAATCATATAGAATATTCTTATTGTTTTACAGCACATACAAGCAATGGCATATATAATTTAACAGACTGAAAGGGACATAATTTGCTAAAGCTGATTCTTAATATGCTCCAATTTTTAAATGATTCATTTAAAAGTAATTTATAGTAAATTTCTAATAAAAAACCGAAAGCGATAAGTGGAATTTATCTAATTTTGGGCAAAATAATACAACTTCAAATTTAAAAGTATTAATTCTGAATAGAAAGGTTATTTAAGTGTTACTCTAAAATTAGGCATTGGTAAAACTAACAAGACTTCAGAACTGAAAAACAGAAATGTCTGTATGTTCAAATATGTTAAATTCACAATTTTCCTAAACATACCTTTAAGTCTTTCTAAACAGTTGTCTATAATATCAATCACATTAAATTGATAAAATAGGTGTGGAAATTTTTTCATTCTACCATATAGTAAAATAGATAATACATTAAAGATGCGAATAATTAAATACAGCTATCAAACGTGTTTCCAGATATTAAATTATTAAGAATTTATCAATCGGGGATTCGCTAACGAATATTGATCTAAAACAAGCATATTCTTCAAAAAAGGATGGAAATTCTTTTTTATTACTTTTACAAACATAAAGTTAGTAATTATTTATCTATTTAAAAAAAATCCATTTTTCTGATAATTAATAATTTATTTCTCCGTTATAGTTTTTGAGAAAACAAGCCCTTATTATAATTTAATTTAGGTACTTTATAGATATCGTTTGCAACTGCTTATCTTTTCCATATCTTCCCCATTTAATTCTATTTACTTGTCGCTCCATTAAGTAAAGTTTTTAAAAAAATAAAATAAAATTTCTCTATTTGCTTTAGCCATAATTAAATATGCTCATTAGTGAAATCGTATTTACAGATTATTTTGTATTTTCTTTCAGGAATTTATATAAATTTTCATTTTATCAAATTGTTACTGCAAATTCACAGATACGTAGAATATAAAAATATTATTTTAAAAATATAGGAAATGGGATATATTTTCACAGTTTTAATGTTAATTATTACCATTTGTTTCAATATTTTTAGGAAACTTAAAAAAAGCTTTTTAAAACAAAAATGCATTTTTTTAAAAAGTGTTACAATGTATAAAATTAGTAATAATTTTATTTTTAACTTAGTTATAAAAAAAGTACTACATTTTTTCGAAAATTCATAATTTACACCCTGTAATAGTTTTTGAAGGAAAAAAAAATCCTGATGAAAAGAACCAGAATCATAACTTAATTTAAACACCTTGTAAATGTCAAATCTTTAACTTCTTATTTCTTGGAAATATTTACAATTATTACTCTTTTTTTTCTCTCAATTTAATTTATCTGTCAACAGATTAACTAAAGATAATTTTAAAATCCACTTAATTTTCTTTTTTTGCATTAACCATAATTAAATGTGCTCATTAGTAAAATCATTTTAGCAGATTTTTTTTTGTATTTTTTTTAGAAATTTGTTTCCATTTTAATTTTGTTATATCGTAAGTGCGAATTCCCGAATTCATTAAACATAAAAATGTTGCTAAAGAAATTTAGGACGTGGTATATTCTTTTATAGCTATTAGCATTAACTATAACCAATTATTTCGATAATATCGGTCTTTAATGTAGTAAAAGTAAAATATTTCACAAAAATATTTAAAGAAAAATTAAAAGATTGTCAACTTAAGGTCTTCTAAAGTGCTTGAATTAATTTTCGGATTTTTCCCTAGACTATAATTATTGAATAGAACATGCTCAATAAAACTTTTTTTTCCAAAACTGTAAAAATATTCTTTGAATAATAAAAAATTATAGAAATTTTGAATTTTTTTCTAGATAACTTCGGAGTTTTAAAGATTTTAAAACCTGTTTAATGAAGAATACTCAAAATTCCGTATAAATAGGAAAATAATCTTTATACTCTGTGTTTAGTATTAAAATTATTTAAATGATTACTGTTACTTAAATATTCATTTGCTCTGTAACATACTGAAATTTTTAAATAAAAATATTAATTTTGAAAAGTAAATTTCGTAACTGAAATTTATAATCTGAAAATCATGCTATTTGCTTACACTCTTAGACAAATACATTTCGAATAAATGAAACCTGAGGCCAAATTATCATTCTTTTACGTTGAATAGAATATTTTCATAATATAAAGAATTAAGACAGTTTCAAACGATTTTGATTTACAAATATTGTTAACCGGTTAGATACATCTTTTTATAATTATTAACATTTAATTAGATTGAAAATGCTAATATTTGAAAATCTGTCCCTACTCAGTGGTTAACAGAATTACTTTATGTAAGAGAATTAACAGTTGCCCAGGTTCCAAAATTCGGATCACCGTTTTCTCATATTTTTCCCGTTTTCTCACCATACAACAGACATTTCAGGAAATAAAATTATTTTCGAAAATTTATTTGAAAGTAAGATAATTGAAAGTCAATCATATTAGATTTAAATGGTTAGAGGTTAAGCTTAATTTTAAAATACATTCCTCTCAGTTTAGAACTTTCTTGCCAACATTTATAACTAATTTCATTTATCCAAAGAGAAATGAAATTAACCATATTCATAAATGTGCTTTATTTTTCTTAAAAATAAAGCACATTTATGAGTAGTATTTTAAAATTAAGCTTTACCTCTTTAATCATTTAAATCTAATATGATTGAATTCCCTAAAACAATGGTTACTTTAAATCAAAATTCATAAAATTAAACATTTTTGTACTCATAACTATATTACATATTAGAAAAAAATCTTGATAATTCGATAATGAATACAGTAATACCAGCACATATTTCTTTTTAAGACATATTTTATTGAACTTTTTAAAATGAAATAGTGTAATATTAAAGAAATATTTGTTTAAGAAGAAATGTTTGCTGAATCTGAAATATGAATACGATATGTAGATTTTAAGAATTGACTAAAAAATCAAGTTAAGAAACAGCACGTTAAGAGTTGAGCATCTTATTTATTAGGATATGCATTTTACATTTTTTTTTATTTCAGTCTGCTTTTAACATTGGAATTAAAAGGACAAAATTTTAAATTAGAAAAAATGAATTAAAAATCTGAAAAATAATATTTATTAATAAATATGATATTCACTTTTAAATTAAAACTGAGTCGTTAAAATTACTATTTAGAAAATTATTTAGTTTCTTTGTTTTAAGAAATTATTAATGATTTAAAGATTAAAATTGGTTTTCGTTGTGTAGACTTAGTATCAATTATCAGACCAGAATCTCAAAATACATACATAAAAATTAAATTATAATTATTTATTTTTATGTTTTAAAAACTTAACTATTTTCAATCACATTATGAAAAGTACTCTACTACATCAAGAATTTATATGTTCATGCATTGAAGAAGGATTAACAACAGCCTTATAAATTATTCCTCTTATTACATAAAATGTATTGTTAAAAAAATTAATATACTTATTCACAATATTAACCATCGTGGGGTTAGGAACTAATTACATGAATTGAATTATAATTATTTGAAAGTCAAAAGTTTGAATGACTCTTCTAAACTGTTTCAAAATCCCAGCATTCATCAAAATTTAATTTAATATTAACAGGTAACTCAAAGCACCGTATACGAAACTCTGAATTCATTCTTGCTTAAATCCTCTGTTGAATGATATCAAGCAGTTTCAAATCTCTCAAATTCATTACTCTTGCACCCTGTTAAGAGATACTCTCAAATTCTCCTTTCCCCTATTCAAGATACACTCCAAATGAAGACACCTTATCTTTAATGAAGGTATTTATTCCGGCAACAACCTGATGGAGACAACACCATTAACTAATGAAAATACAACTTATCACTAGAGTGCTGTGGAGATGTCAAATTCGTTCCGTTTACAATAGCACAGAATCAGAGTTCTTTCCTTTTCCATGGACAGTAAATGTGCATGCTTTGACTAGATCTCGAAACAAAGCTCTTTTTCTTCACTTTCTTCCCATATCACATCCTCAAAGCTCGTTTTCCTTGAACATTCTGGTATTATTAGCAGTAAGAGGTTACCTGACCTTTTCCCTCGCATCCAATGCCCTTTCGCCCGTGCATAATGTTTTGAGATACTTTGTGGCATTTTGAGAGTAATTCGATACGCTCGAAAGCGCAAGGACTCCTGTGAAACGAGAAATGATAATAAGCAATCTATGAGCGCTAAGTTGTGAAATTAATGATGGTGGAGAAATTTAAACCTGTCTCGTATTAAAATGAAAATTCCCATCATGAAATATTTGAACAGGGATATTAGCATGTTTTGATGTAAAGATTTGATTGCATTTGGAATAATAGTAAATAATTATGTGAGAGTATTAGATACCGATGTTAATTTGATAAGAAATACTGACTTTTCCACATTTGTTTAAATGATTACTTACCTGTATTTCCATTATTATTATATTTAATTAGACGATGCTGATTCTAATTCCTAATTGTAACTTAAAATTTAGTTTTGTTATATGAAGGGAAACATACAGATGCTTTTGTATCATTTTGTTCTTTCATATCTTAAAAACGGACACACGCATTTTGTTTATAAGAAATAAAAAACTGCTTAATGAATCTTTAAGGACGCTGTTAAACCGCCACAAAATTAGAGTGTAATTTCCAATTTTATGGAAATCCTAATAGATTCAGTTGTATTTTTACAACATTGAATTTAAAAGTATTTTTTTATTTAGCTTTTCTGTTATATTTTACATTCATTTGTTACAATATATGCACAAGTAGAGAATAAATGTACCCGATTTTTTAAAAATCATATTTTTGAAACTATTGCACATATTAATATAAGGGATCGATAAATTTAAATAGAAATAAATCAAGTATTTTTACAGCCGCAATTGCCGAAGGTGTGATCTGTGATCCTCCTGTTGCACAGCATACACCCAATCTGAAATCTAGTTCTTTCCAAACATTTTGTAGCATTTTGTTTTGTCTATAATATTTGACATAATCCTACTGAATTGAGTCTTTGAGAAATCTATTGTTTACATACCACCAATGACAAAAATATTGCCAGAATTTTACGCATTCATGAAACTTTAATAACCATTGACAGAGCATTATTACAAAATAACACTGGAACGAAATGTATTACAAATTGGATGCATGTTGTGTCGTGCATTGAACATTTGTTAATGAAGAAAACCTACTTTATTTCTGCCTACTTTTTTACTATTAGTGAAATACGTGCAGTACTTTCGAAAATAGAATTTTTTGAAATCGAATCCATCCGATATAAAATCCACCCGGTATAAAATTATCAGAAATTAATCATAATCACCATTTATGTTAATTTCCATATATTTAAAAATATGAAAAGAGAAGTATATTGTAGTGGATCTGTTCAATTATTCATAAGAAATAATGTATTAATGTATAAAGCTTTATAAAAATATTTTTTTATATTTTAATATACAATTTAATTTACAGCCAGCTTCCTGGCTAAGGGGTTAAGTTTCTTTCCTATGATTTGGGCGTCCCAGGCTCGAGTTTCAGTTCTGAAATGTTTGCTCCTTTGTGTCAATTTGTGCGGTGTAGGAAAGTGTTCTCCCTATAAAAAGAAGCTGTGCAGGCAAATGTGTGCGTGTTTCATCTTCATTTGAGGTAGCAATCAGACTTTTGCCTTCGGGTGATCAGGAATTTTTACCTTCAGAAGCTACTGCACCTTTTAAGTCGTAACACGGGCATGACACCAGCATTTGATTTATTTTCTTATACATATTACGGTCATATATAACAGAATTAGTCAAGCAATTATTTTAGATTAGATGATATTTTCGCTCTCCTAAACTAATAAACAGTAAGAAGGATTAATTAATTTTTTGCCAGATTATTTATTATTATCATATCGAATACGCTATAATTTTAAGCTCCTTTTTATAATTATGAAATAGTTATAAAAATAAAATGAACCTCAGAAACTGCTAATAATTTCATTCAAAATATTTATTTCAGACCCAGTTGAACTAATTTATCGTGCTTCTTACCTGCCCATTTCTATATTGTTGTTAAGTTTTTTCATCACTTATTAATTTGTTCACAAAATTAGAAATGAAAAAAAATATGCAACAATTTTCAGTTTAATAAAAACAAATGTTTCTGTGGTGATTTATTTCTGACAGATAATGAGATATAAATCATTTTATCTAGCAATTTCATATTTAAAGTAAATAATATCTAATTAAAGGGACTAAAAAGCAGAACTTTTGATAGCTTTTTAAAGGTTTTATTTAATTAAAATTAGAGGTGAATTTAAATACCTTCAAACTGATTTTTAAATCATTTTTTAAAATGCCTTTCAATGGCACGATTTCATTTTCAAAATAATCATTTTCTTGAATTAAAAATTACAAATTTACCTGAATTTATTTTGTATTATTTTTATTAAATTTAATACTTCAAACAGTTTACATTGTTTTACTAAACATTTAAATACTTTTTTTCTACCATTCTTCAAGATTATAGATTAAATCCTCTATTTTTAAACGCATAATTTACATGAGAAAATGATAAATGAAATAATAAACTATAAAATGTAATATATAAGTTGTATTGCCCGGACACTTTTGTTTTTTCTAATATTGTGACATAAGACTTGACTCCACAAAAAAGTTCGCGTACGTTATAAATTAATGAAACAAGACACAATAAAAACCAAACAATCTGATATCTATAATAATTGCACGGAAAAAACCATTCTTACAGGAAAATTATTTGTATTAAATATATGCATAAAGGACTTAATCGAAAGTAAACAAAGAAATATTTTAGAAAGTCATAATTTATTTTATGCCTAATCTTATCTTTGATGATTTTTTGCGTAAATGAAATACTTTTAGACTTAAGTGTAATTCTTCAAAGTTAGATTTTAGTCATATGTGGAAATTTTAAAGTTAATTTTATTCGTATGAAGAAATCTTTATAAATAGTTTTAGTCGTATGAAAAAATCTTTAAAGATAGTTTTAATCATAGGGAAAATTCTTCAAAGACATTGCTTTGTCTTAAATTGGAAGGGGAATCTCCGAAGATATTTCTTAGCTATAGAGAAAATTTTCAAATGTATTTCTTAGCTTTAGGAGAAAATCTTCAGATACATTTCTGTAATCATAGAATAGATTCTTCAAAAATATTTTGCATGTAGGATACATTTCTCATGCAATTTTTTTTTGCATCGCTGGGGAAATTTCCACAAATATATTTAGTTAAGGGTAAATCTTCAAAGATATTTAGTGATAATTATTAAAAATTTTTGGGTGGAAATGTGGAATTAAAAATAATTCACAGCACAAGTAATCACAGACAGGAAACAACTTCAACCACATTTCTTTTAAGTAAAGAAAGTAAGATGTGCTACTAAAATCATTAAATTTCTGTTTCTATGGTACGCTGTTATTGAAGCATTTGAAATGTTTCATGCGTTCATCTGATTGAGAAAAATGTGTTCTTACTAATTATAGAATTAAGCTGTGTGTAAATTCAAAACCTATTCGCCCTCGCCATCATAATTCAACAATTTTGAAACTCTATCATTCTATCATTTCCTTTCAACTTCAAATATTAAAGTAAAGAAAAATGTTTAAGAACTTTGGTTAAAGTGGGAAAAAATTAACTGAACACCTGGTATCAATGTATTAAACCGGTGTTTTACAAAAAATAAGATGAATCTGAACACATATTTGTTAATTTAAGTTAAAAATGTGCTCAACTTTAAATGGCTAGTTTGTAGAATATTTAAAACAATCTAGAAAAGAGAAAAATGCGCGAGCAATCATTGTTTCGGTATCTACTAGTAAAATACTTTAAAATATTGCAAGAGATACATGTAGGAAGATGAGATGCTTATGTAAAATGTAGTGTTATAATGTCAAATTGCAAAAACATTAACACAAATTTGCAGTAAGAATTTTTTCTCTTTTCCTTGCATTTAACTTTAATTTCAAGAAGAATTGTCCGTAATGCTCACAATCATTTTAAGCTGTAAATCGCAGTTTAAAAAATGTTTTTCTTCGAATTTCAATCATATTTTAAGAAAAAGATTTCATGCAATAAATAACAAAAAAAATTATTCCTTATGTTAAGAGGATGGTTTTTGCAAAGTTGCCTTTGCATACCTTTAAATTATAGTATAAATTTTGTTTGCTAAATTAAATTCTTTGCGGTTATAGACAATAGAATTGAGGAGATACATTAATTTACATTTCGAAAGATATAAAACAGCTACGAGAGCATCCTATAAAAAGTGGTGTTTCTTTCACCTCCCCCCTCCCATTTCCTTGAAGAGAGTCATCTCTCACAGATATTCTATTTCTGTTCCAGTTATGTTTGATTATGAAAAAGAATTTCAGTTTTCTATGCATTCTTTCGATGCCACATTTGTCCCAGCTTTTATTGGTTTCACCAAAGTTTCAATATTCAAGACTTTCATTTTTTTAACATTCTTTATCTGTAAATTGCATATTGAACTGAAACAAGGTATCGAATCCTTTTCAAAACATGTTTGACACATTTTATCTGAGACAGTCCATGCGACGGGATATTTTGTGTTTATTCTATTTTTTTTTGTTTAGTTTTGTTACAATTTTTACTCTTAGAATGCAAATTCTCAGCAGGTCCAGTTTTATTGCAATAAATTATTTATCTTATTATTGTTTTTTCTTAAGGTAAACGTTTTTCTTTGTTGTTGTTTGGTTCGTGTATGAAATTTACAAAGAAAAATTATTGCAATCAGCATTAAAAAATTAACTAGAGATTTTGACAAATCCTTATGTTTCAGATCTTTCTCAGAACACTGCTTTTGAAATTACTGCCTGTCTTTGAACACAAGAAGTCAAAAATTCTTTAAACAAGATGGATGAAAATTTGTATATACATTTTACCCAATATACAGGGTAATTCAAAATGAATGGAGCGATTTTAAAAGACAGCAACTATTTTATGAAAAACAATTTATCAATAAGATTAACACATAATCTAAATGAAGCCTCAAAATTTTGTATGAACTCGTCATAAATGTTCTACGTGACTTCCCTTGGTCACACGGATAATATTTACGCGGTTGTCCATTTCACATCAAACATTTTGAAGCATGTCTGCAGTCACCAACAAAAGTGCATTACTAATGCGTACTTTGATTTCATCAATTCTTTCGGGCATTAGAAGCACATACACCTTATTTTTAACATAATCCCATAGATAAAAATCGCAGGGTGTCAAGTCTGGAGTTTCTTGAGGTTCACCAATTTTGGAGGATTTTGATTGCAATTATGATTTGATTGAACTCAACAATTGTCATTTTGTGATAATAGAGTGACAATTGATTAATCCTAACACTCAGAAATGCTATATGGACGGGACTCGCTATTTTTAGAAATGAGATACTCACAATTAACAGGTTTCTTCTTGTTGTGAACTTTCGATTCACGCATGAGTAGGCTTCCGATTCACTGCACATGCGCCTTACGTAAAGAAATTTTGAAGTTCTTTCTGTTTTCTGTGTTAATCTTATCAATAAATTCTTTTCCATTAAATAAATTCATTTCTGCATATAAAGGGATAGATAGAGTTATGTTGGATTTCGAATGTAATTCATTCAAAGAAAGACTGTCCAACTCTGCAAGAACAGGAGAAAACATAAAAAACGTAAAGAGCTATATACTCAATATTTGGAGATTTGTTCTAAATATAAAATCTCAAAATCTAAAGAGTAACATCTAATTTTAAATGAAGTCTGTCCAGTAGTTGATTAAACTTATCATTCTACTATCGATTTATAATTTCTCATACCTGAAAATGCACTAATTCAAAATTCATTAGCGAATACACTGTATGAAGTTTTGTTTGTAATGTTGATGATGCTATCGTTTGATCGATAATGTAGGAGCCTTAGATAACTTTCTTATCATCTAAAGTTTCAATCAATGGCAGATAAAAAAGAATTTTTTTAATCCATTTACGGGAAAAGATAAAAGAATGAACGCCTTTTTTCATACACATTAAAACTCATCTACTACCTGAAGTTTCGAACAATTATAATAAAGAAAATGAATTATTATCGATATGTGCAAAAAAGTAAACGCATGAAATTGTAATGCTGCAAAATATATTTCTTGAATCTAGAATGTAAATATGTTATTTATATTTTTCGAATTCTAAAAATCTAATAAATAAGCTTTAGTGAACTGTCAAGATTATAATTATGGTACCTTTATACTGCAAGAGGAAAACTTCAATTTGAATCATTAGCTAATAAATGCCATTTTAAGAGTTGAGCACATTTTGCTTTGAAACAGTATTTTATAATTATTTTTTTATTTCAGTTTCTTTAAATATTGAAATAGAAAGGACAATTTTTAAATAAGAAAAATTAAATTGAAAGATTGAAACAAAATAATAATCAGTAAATTCGTTGTATTTAAGTTAATCTCAGACATTAAGATCATGATTTAAAAATTAATTTTATTATTTTGACTTATGTTTTAAAGGATTATTTAATTAAATAATATTAACCTCCTATTTTAAAGCACACTAGTTTATTTTGGGACAGGATATCGGAATTTGGAACCGATATCAGATGACTAGGAAAACACTTGAGCTGTAACCCCTATTCGCACCATACTAGGGGAAGACATATAGTCCGGACGAATTTAACGTGTACCATATCTAATTTCACAACGATTCTTCGGTGGAATCTGGTCATGAACATGAACATATCCGGTTCTGAAACCGGGAGAGTATGTACAGGCTGCTGCAGTTATGCTCTTATTAAGAATTTCTTGTTTAAAAAAATCGGCTTTCTTTTTGTAAACTTCAAACTAACTATCAAACCAGATTCATAAAGAAAAATGTTTAGAGTTTTTCCCCAAAATGAAAAATGTTCTATTGATATCAAAAATTTAACATTGCTCTCATTAGTGAATAATTAGGAAAAGCTTGTATTTATCCTCATTGCACAAAATACTTATAAGTGCAATCATCATAAATCTGTCTTGCTGTTATCATAATTATTATAACTGATAGAAAAAATTTGAAGGTCAAAGGTGTGGTTGAATCATCTAAATTATTTCAAAATTTCATCCTCAGTATATCACATTTTAATTTAATATTAACACGCATTTCGCAATGCAGTATGCAAGAATCCAATTCGTTCTTGCTTAAACCCTCTGTTGAATGATATCAAGCAGTTTCAAATATCTCAAATTCATTACTCTTGCACCCTGTTAAGAGACACTCTAAAATTCTCCTTTCCCCCATTCAAGATACACTCCAAATGAAGACACCTCATCTTTAATGAAGGTATTTATTCCGGCAACAACCTGATGGAGATAACACCATTAACTAATGAAAGTACGACTTATCACTAGAGTTCTGTGGCGATGTCAAATTTTTTCTGTAAACAATAGCACAGAATTCAAATTCTTTCCTTTTTCAAGGGTAGGAAACATACATGCTTTGACTAGATCTCGAAACAAAGCTCTTTTTCTTCACTTTCCCCCCATATCACATCCTCAAAGCTCGTTTTCCTTGAACATTCTAGTATTATTAGCAGTAAGAAGTAACATGACCTTTTCTCTGCCCCAATGCTCTTTCGCCCATGCATAATGTTTTGAGATACTTAGTGGCATTTTGAGAGTAATTCGATACACTTGAAAGCGCAAGGACTCCTGTGAAACGAGAAATGGTAATAAGCAATCTATGAGAGCTAAGTTATGAAATTAATGATGGTGAAGAAATTTAAACTTCTCTTGTATTAAAATGAGTATTCTCATCATCAAACTTTTGAATAGAGTTATTAGGATGTTTTGGTGTAAAGATTTGATTGCTTTTGGAAAAGGAGTAAGCGATTAATGTGGGAATTTTAGACAACAATTGTTTGAATTAAGAAATACCGAATTTTCTACTTTTATTGAAATTATTATTAAATAGATTTCATTTCATAGAAGAAGAAATAAAATATTTATCTAGGCGATGTGAACTCTGATGTCTAATTTTAGCTTAAAGTTGTTCTTTCCTGTCTGAAAATTTGGCACGGGCATTTCAGTTTGTACAATTTATTTTTAAAAAACATCTACACACGAAAAAAAGGACAATTTCAAAATTTCTTAAGGAATGCTGCATTGAATTTTAAATTTAATTTTCACATTTCATTTAAACCTTAATTATTTCCTTAAAATGTTTACAAGTCTGAAAGTGTAAAATAATGATGTTGAACTTTTTCTTAAACTATATCTATTTAAATAGAGCATATTTATATTATAGTAAATAAGATTAATACGATAAATATGTATTATTACAGATTATTAATCATAATAACCATTTACTTTTCTCCCCATTCATATAAATATATAGAAAGAGAAGCAGATTACAATTGAACTATGAAATTATTCATAAAAATTTCTTAGCATATAATGCTTTCAAAAGAATTTTTTTTTGTACAAACATTGGTTTATTTCGTCATTTATATTACATTCATACAAAATGAAATTTCTCCTGCCAAAGTTTCAGATAATATATTATTTTCATCCTTTTAACTTTCGGGTTGGAAATGAAGTGTAAGAAGGATAAATTATCTTTCAAACAGGAATAATTACCTCTTTTTATAATATTTATAAATATTACACATTCTAATATATATTTGCAAATCCTCGGAGATTTTTATAGCCATGAAGTACTGAAAAACAAAATAAATCTCATAAAATGCTAATAATTTCATTTAAAAGTTTTACTTCAAAATGTTACTCATGCAAGTGGAAGTTGTTAAAATAATTTACTACTTGTCTTACCTTCCTGACTTTTCTTCAACACTATTTATTTTTAAAACATTTTTTACAAACTTAGAAATAAAAATTGTTCTATAAAAAATCTCAGATTAATAAATGAGAATGTCTGCGTTTATTTATGACTCTTTATGTAAATTAAATAATTTGATCTAGAGATACCAAATTTATTACATGTAACATCTGGGTTAAGAGAGCAAAATGTGCAAATTTCCATGAATTTTCATAAATTTACTTAATAAAATATTATTATTGATTTTGGAGCTTTAGAATGATTACTTAAAACTGAATTTTAAACAAATTGTTTTTAAAAAAAGGCTTTTTAATGTTACTAATTTATTTTCCAAATAACTTTTTTCTTCAGTGAAAAATGACTAAATTTTGTTTTGCATAATTTTCAACAAAGACTAATTGATCAAATAGTTCTCCTGTTTAATTAAATATTTAAATACACAATTTTATTCAGTTCTTGAAAATTAGGGAGGAAAGACTCTTTTTTTTCTTACCTGCTTAGTTTATGTGAGTAACGAAAAAGAGAATTTACAAACTATGATAGGTAATTATAAGATAAACCCATACATTCCTATTTTTGCTGACTTTGAGACATAAGAAGACAGGATTTCATACAGGAATTTATGTAATTAGAAACTAAACAAAAGTAAAACTATAAAAATTAAGCAATATAATGATTGTAAGAATTTGGTGCATAAAAACCATTTCAATAGAAAAAGTCTTAACATTAAATATGTACATACGAGTTTTAATTTAAAGCAAGCAAAGAAATGTATCAGTGAACCATAATTTATTTTGTAACTAATCTTAACGTATTCTTTTTATCACGCATTTGGATGTTTCTTAGTTTTAGGAGGAATTCTTTAAAGATATTTTTTAGTTACAGGAGAAAATATTCAGGAACATTTTCAATCATAATGGTACCGGAGGTTCTTCAAAGATCTTTTTTAGTCATAAGGGAAGGGATCTTCAAAGTTATTTTTTAGTCATATTGAAAAATCTATTTTGTACATATTGGAAAAGTTCTTTAAAGATATTTTCTTAATTGTAGGGAAAAATTCTTCAAATATAGTCTTTTAGTAATTGAGGAAAATCTCCAAAGATATTTTTAATTAAAGGTACATCTTCAGAGATATTTTGTAATGATTTTTAGAATTTTGTTGGTGATCTGGAATTAAAAGATTAACACTGAAATGGAAAAATTTTAAACACTTTTCTTTTAAGTGGTAATCATAACAATTTTTTCGTTGAGTAGAGATGTATACTTCCAAAATCACCAAATTTCGATGGTCTATAGGAGGCCATGATCAAAGCATTTGACTATCATCTGAAATGCTTTCTTCATTCACGTGACAGCAAGAAATATTCTCGCAATAATTCTAGAATTCCTTAGTGTTTTGAATTCGAGATCTTTGATTTTGAAACGTTAGCATCGATCATTTCTTCTAGATTGTTTATAACTTCATTTGCTTCATTAGCATCTCATTTTGTTATTATATCAGGAAAGAAAAGACTATTTGTGTGGTATAAATAAAGAAATACTGTTAAGAAATGCTGAGACAGAGGTAAAGAAATTAATTGAACATTTGATATAAGTGTAGTAAATGATGCTCACTAAAAGTAAGATAAATCTAGGTGCATTTTTGTTGTTGAATTTGGGCACAACTTTAAATGGCTTATCGGTAGAAAATTAAAAATAATTTAAAGAAAGAAATGAATGAAGATGAAAATATGGGAGCAATCGTTACTTCGTTATCTACCGATAAATTTCTTTAAAGTAACAAAATATGTATTTATTTCTTCCATAGATGATAAGATGTCTATGTAAAATGTAATGTTGTGTGTTAATTTGAAAAAAAAAATCAATAGTTAACAATAATAATCTCTTTCTCATTTTCCTTATTTGAATTTATTTTTAATTTCAAAAAAAGAGTTTGCACTGCTTACAGTTGCCTGAAGCTGGAAATCAAACTTTGAAAACATGTTTCTCTCCGTTTTCCTATCACATTTTGTGAAAAATAATAAAAATAAAAAAGTAATAAATAATAATAAAAGTTTTGTTTATGATAAGAGGATGGTTCCTGCCAAGTTTCAAGAAACATTCAATAGATAATAACTTCAGCTTTCGAAATCTTGTTGCCATTACATACCTTCAAGTTATATTTTAAATTTCGTTAGATAAAATAAAATTCTTCGTGGTTATAGACAATAGATTTGAGAAGATACATTCTTTTACATTTCGAAAGATATAAAACTTCTTCTAGCACTGGAGTCGAGAACATCCTATAAAAGTTTTGCTTTCCCTCCTCCCCCATTTCCTTGACGGGAGCCGTCTCTCACAGATATTCGATTTCCGTTCCAGTTATGTTTGATTGTGAAACAGAATTTCAGTTTTATGTGCATTCTTTCGATGCCGCATTTGCCTCAACTTTTATTGTTTTCACCAAAGTTTCAATATTCGAGTTTCTCATTTTTTTAAAAACATTTTTTAACTAAAAATTGCATATTGAACTCAAAAATGTATCGAATCCTTTTCACAACATGCTTGACACATTTTATGTCTAAGACATTTCATGTGAAGGGACATATTTTGTTTATTTTATTTTATTTGACTTCTTGTCTTCATATAGTTCTTATTTTTATAATTCAAATTCGTAAGAGACGCAGTTTTATTGCATTACATTATTTCTCTCATTATTTCTGCCCCCATAGGATAAATAATTAGATTTTTTTGTTTGCCTGCTTCGTATGCAAAATATACAAACATACAGTATTGCAATTGGCAAAATAGAAAAAAAATGAACCCATTATTTTGATGAATCTTCTAGCTTCCAAATCTTTGTCAAGACACAAATTCTGGAACTACTGCCTGTCTAGACTTCTGACACTTTCTTAAAGCTTATAAAAGACATTTCGAAATCTAACTAAATTAATTCGTTCTCTATATTTTATTTTTTCATATTAAAGTTTACATTTTTGTGTCAGATTTCAAAAAATTAAGCTTTTTTTGTTGTACTACTTTAAAAAAAATTTTAATAATTTTGTTAAATCTTCAAAAATATTGCAATAGAGTTTCTGAATAAAAAGACATCTATATATAGATTTCACTATTAATTAACGTAAGGAGGATGATAAAAGTTATTACTTTTTTATGAACACTCGAAAACTGTATTTTGTTTATGTGCCACATACTAAATTATTCATATTAAAATACTTCATTTTCAGTATCTAAACACCTTAGCAGATAGTCTTCTTTTGTATTCCGGAATATTCCTTTACATCATCTAAATCGTTTTCCAGTTTACATTTTAGTTGAAGGTTACCCATACCCATTACTTGATTATCGTTTATTTTCTGAGGGTTTCAGTCTAACATTGAGTTTGGAAACTGAACTATACATATGTATATAAATGGATTAACTTCCTTTTGAATAAATAAATATTTTTTAAATAAAGATGATTTTAAATTTACATCGTGATGTTTACATTTGCATATTCAAAATCGTTACAATTTCTGAATTTATTTGAGTTTTCTTATGTTTGAACTTTTTGAAAGTATTCAAAATAAAATTTTTGAATGACGTAATAGAAGATGGGCAAGTGAAAATTATTTTTGTTAAAATTGCTTAATGTAAAAGCGATGATTTCGTTTTATAACCAGTGTCCATAAACAGTTATATTCTTTTTTATGAGTTAGAATTCGTCTGAGAAGAAAGAATAAAAAAATTGTCGGAAATTATTTTAAAATTATATCTTTATAGAAAATAAAGTGAATTATTTTATTCTGAGTTTTTCATTTAATATTAAATATCGATTATTATTTCTTCTCTCATTCAAATTTTTCTGAACCGAAAAATGATTTGAAATTATTTTTTAATTTAGGGAACCACATTAGATTTCAATTTCTTTGCATTATATATTCTCTATTAGTGTTAGTTTTTAGCATTCCAGTGAGAGGGAAAAATCTCAACGAGTTGTTTGTTAAAAAGGGTTTTTCATTTGTTTGCTAACACACTAAGAGTAAAACATACCATAAGCGTTCAATTATTAGGAATAAAGATTTATAATGAATAATTATAATCAATTCCCAACATTACTGCTCAAATAAAAAAATCGGAAAACTGTGGTTATTTGGCACACTAAGAATTATCATCAAGAAAGATAGATTATTTTTGTACGTAGTTAATTTTGCATTAGAATGAACGAAGCATTTACATATTTAGTACACCTTTAAAATAATATTTATAAAAATTCCATTTTTTAAATATTTTTTGAAACAATAATTAAACTCTTGTTTAATATCTTTTAGTTATCATTTCTCTAAGAATAATGCTCAGTAATCAAACCATGTGGTTTTCTTAGTTTTCAAATTAAACCATTTCATTTAAATTTCATTAACAGGGAGTTGCTTGAAATAATTTTCAAATTTCAGTGGATACATCAATTTCTCTATATATATCCCTCTAACCATGCATTCCAACCTCTTGAATTTATTACTTCTTACTGTAAGAGAACAGTCTGTTTAAACCCACTCTCTTTAGGAATCTCGCCAAGAGAAGGAACCTACAAAAGATGTATCTATTCCGGAAGCATGGCAAACAACCCCTGATTAAGGTAGCAACATTAACTAATGAAAGCCCGTCTTATCTCTCGTGTCCGATATAAAGGCCCAGCTACAGCGTTAAAAGCTTCAGGCATCGCAGATTCTTTTCCTGCCTCTGATAGAAAGCAGGCGCCTGGATTTCGATGCATCCTTTCTCCCTTCCCTTGAATCTCAAGATTCCTCTTCCGTGAATCGGCCGCTTTGTATTATTAGTATACTAGGATGTTAACCAAATCCACCCTCAATATGAAACGCGAGAAAATAACCAGTTCGTTGCGAAATTAAGCGATGGAGCATACACATATCTTACTGAAATTCAACAGAGATTTTGCGTTAAAAAGATCTTGTATTAAGAAGAAAGCATATGCGTAATGGATTTATTTCATTTTATTATTTTTCGAATTTACTTGAATGTAATTTTAAAAAAAACCTTTTTAATGGCACAGAGTGTGCATTCGTGAGGTTCGAACTCGGGAACACTGGGTCCACAACCATTTAATATAACCACTGAACAAAATTGCACACTCGTGTCGGAAGTTGTTATCTGGATTACCCTCATATTACTCCCCCTCTAGTGAGTCTGTTGTGAGCCGAACGATGTAATCGTACCAAGTTCTTTAGGTGGGCGACGAACCAAGTGTTATGATGACTTTTGTTACCGATAGAGGACGCCACGAATATTGTGTTTCTTAATTCAGAATCAAGGATACCAATGCTCAATTTTGAGGTTCGAACTCAGGAACTTTGAGTCCTTAGCCTTGCAACATAACCACTAGACAAATGTGCACACTAGTGTCCAGTGTAATTATTTGGCTTATGAACGTACCACCACAAGAATATTATTTTGACATTGCATGTATAAGTTTCTTTTACCCTTGTAAAATAAATTATTTAAACCTGATATTTTATTGATAACGCCTTTTATATCGTAAAATAAATCAACATCAAATCTTTAAAAATAGAACTAAAATATTAAAGGACTTTAATCTGGTGCAGTTTTTGAAATACTATGTTTTTTCAACGTGTTTCAAAGTTAGCAAACAATTTTAAATCTAAACAAATTGGAGTTACAATAGTTTTTAGCTATAACACTGACAAATCAGAATTCTATGCAAACTTCACTCTCTTTTCATTTTTAATCTTTGACTCAAGAGACATTTTTCGGGAAAAAATTGCGTTATGTTATAAAGGTTAAAAGGTTGTTGTACTTTTCTTCTCAGAAAACACCTGTTTACATATGCCCATTCATTTAAGGAGTTTTGTAGGATTTCGAGAGTAATTTGATACGCTTCTAAACAAAAGTGTCTTGTGAAATTAGTTTAAGTATTCAGTATCTTAAGATTGTAACGAAATTAAATGTAAGTAATTAAATTTAAACTACTGTGGGGTAAATTTGAGATATTAGCTATTCAAGTTTTGGAATAAATATATTGGAAAAAGTTATGTACATATGGTTTCTGCTGTTAAAGGTAAGTGAGATTTAAAATTAGAGATAGTAAATAATATTTGATGCATTAAAATATTTTAATTGAGTTATGTTTGCAGTTTTGTTTTATTACGCTTTTTATGTAATTCAGGAGAACTCTTAATTCTAAAAAATACCAGTTCTTGCAGAAATGCTACTATATATGCAAGTTTACATATAAAAGATAGATTTGTATCAACAAAAAAATCTCAATTTATATTTCAGAACTTAAGATGGGCTCAAATCGTTGCCACCGGGTTGGAGATAGACCACTCGCAAAGCTAGGTACTCCAATCAACGAACAATAAATAGCAGATGAATTTTTGTCTCTGCATTTTACAGCTCAAGTATGCCATCTACTAGAATAATTTTCCTTTTCTCAATATATGTACTTTCCATCTTTTAGCTGTGGAATTAACATGTATTAAAGATTTATTTTTTAGTTTTGAAATGTAATAATAGTTGTTTACATATAAAGCTATATATCTGCCAAATATAGCTTCTATTGATTATATAAATAGCTGCAAATCTGCTGTATATAGTTACTGCTCGTATGTATTTAATCAGTTCCCATAGTTATTTTCCAAATCTATCTTTTCTCCTGGATCATTGATTTCTCCTATATCAATGGAAAAATCGATAAACTTACATAACTGAGGGTTCACACAGCAAAATTAATGTTTTAAATTGAGATTTCTGAAAGATTCAGTGGATAAAAGCTAATTAATTTCATAAGCATGGAAATAAAAAAAACTGTAATTGTTTCTTAGGCACTTGCCATTGATAAGCCTGCTGTTATGAAGAGAGTGATTTAAGCCGATAGGGTGCCTCTCAGGTTTCAGTAGCTCCAACTGAGGCCAAGCGTATCCCACTCACATACCACTCATTCGCTTGAAGAACCTCTATTTACAGAAGGACCCATTCACACATCGCACAGAAGAAGAATAACCATGCCCAAACCGGGACTCGAACCCAGGACTCCCAGATCACGGTGAAGAAGGATTACTCCTATACCAGGATACTGGCAATAATTATATTATGCATTAAATATTATTACTTAAAAGGATATGTGCATTCCACTGGAAGGTACCCCTGATTTGATTATCAAAACTTCCAAAATATTGGTTTGCTCTCATCACTGGGTGGATACAGACATGCTGTGAGGTCAGCTACTTCCTACCGATGAAGGAACGCAATTTCCACGTGACAGATGATGGCCCTTAGGAGTCAACCTAAGTTCCCATCAATGCTTTCGCAGCTGCCTGGAAAAGCGTATTTATCTGTGTGCTTCAGGATTTCAGGTAGTCAATGCATGCTTAAAAGGATCGATACGATGAAAAAACTCGCGCAAATAATCAAAATTCATTGTAATATTACCCACATTTTTTTACTAATCTAAAATATTTATCTAAAACGTTTAATATTATCCAAAACTTACCACAAAATAAATAACATAACTATATTTGGAAGAGAGGGAGAGAAGACATTTTTCGGGTCGTCATGAATAATTAATTTAACAATGTTATAATAAATTTCACAATATAATGCATCTAACAATGTAATAATAAATTCAGAAACTTCAAGTTATCCTTTGAATTTAGTATTCTATAACCATTTAATGACTAGTTTCTAGAAACTTTAATGCACAATTATCATGCATTTTTTTGTTGGTTTTGAAATTGAGATTGATCGATAAAAAGAGGAAAACTTTAAAAATCCTCTTAGACCTATTCATTTGAAAACAACAATCAATTTCCTGATTCCCTTTAATATTAAGTGATTAAACATTATGAAAATAAATATTAAGGAATAAACTTTTAATGATATTAATTATGCATTAAAAAGCAGGTACTAATTCCTTAATGCATCTTTAATCTACTTTTAGGAAAGTTCTCTGATTTAAAAAAAAATATTTTATTCAGAGGGAACTTTACTTTTTCAAGCACTTACCTTGTTTATTATTTATTTTTAATTTATTCTGAAATTCTATACCAAGCGTAAATATAAATTTAAAAAATAATAACAAATTTTATCGCATATTTTACGAGAATGTTTTGTTACTAAGGAAACTAAATCACTTATTAATCATTAATTTTTCTTCATTCATAAAATATCAAATAATCTTTTGATTCTTAATTATAGTCTCATAAATATACTTCTGTTTGGTAAAGAATGGGTATTAGAAACGTTCTGTATGAAAAAAAAATACCGCAGAAACTTAAATGTTTGATGAAATTGTATTATTATTTCCTGATATACTGGAATCTTGTTCACGAGTATAATTCATCTCAAAATTTTATTCGCAACGCGGGGCACATATTAAGAAAAACTGTTTTTTTCTCATATGAATACAGATTAAACAAGGCGATGCGTTCCGATAAAATCATAACGAGGATTTGCTGGAACCTTTGAAGTCGAGTATAACAAAGCTATCAGGCCACAGGAGATATGCTCTCTCCTCTCCACTCGTTCTATGGAACATCGCCTATAAACTGAGGTATTTTTTTATGTCTTGTATTATTAGTTAAAAAAATCATTCGTTTTGTGATGAGCTTGGGAATTGAGGTTTGACTGTATTATTACGAATTTGTAATATTGTTTCCTTTAGCAGGTACTCCTATAATTAGGTAGAAAGATTAATAGATATTCTTATTCTATGCTAGTGCAATGGCTTTCAAACTTAGTATATCCGTTTAGCAATGAATGTTGGAGACTGTGGCAAAGAAAATAAAGATTCTAGAATGGACAGGAATTTCCGGCTCTATATGAGCACAATTCGCTTTTTACAGAAAATTCTATGTAAGTTGAGGCGTTTATATCAACATCTAGTTCCCTATTTTGAATGTTGATGGAAGAGGTGTATCTCCATTTGCTTATAATGTGCTGTTTGTTCTGTTTACCTAGCTGATATCCGCTAAACCTTAGTACCTGTAAATTCTATATTCTATGTAAGTCTCGACTTAGGTTTTGTTATCTATATTTTGAGTTTTCTTGAGAAATAATGTGAGCGATTTCCAAAGGAATTTGCCTATAAATCATTTTCGAAATTATTTTAATGATTACAAAAGCGTAAATTAATCCCAATTATGAGAAGAAATAAAATTATGAGTGGAAACAATATCTGAAATATCTGAAGAAAACTTTTTAAGTTTATTTGTTTTTATTTTCCCTTTCAGATTTTGTCCCTCTACTTTTATTTTATTGAAAGTAAGTCTATGATTCAAACGATTACTTCGAAAAAGAATTTTGTAAACTTTTCTTAGGTTTAAATAGAAAATAAAATAGTAAAAAGAATTTATAACATTTTTTTAATATTATTCATGCCACTTTCGATGAAAAAAATTGGTGGGAAAGCGTTTAAATCAAAATATTTATATTTTTTAACACATCTTCGCAACATTCTTCGTTAGTAATTTTCGAAAATGGAATAAACAATCTCTTGAGTGCTTTAAATTTCTTCTATTCAGTGTTTTTTGTAAAAGGAAATCATTTCAAATGATCGTCGAAAGATGGGACAGAGAGCAATTAGATGAGTTATTGCACATTCAGGGGTTAATATCTTTCTTTGTAAAACATTATTCTTTCTGTTAAGATTAAATTGATTTTTTTTTGTTTTTGAATAAAACATTTTGAGGTTAAAGATGAATGTTATTTTGCAACTTAATTATAATACATAAATATATATTTTTTTATTTAAAATCATGCAAAATAAATTTTAATTACAATTTATTTTAATCATGTTGCTGGTACAAAAATGAATAAAATTGGAATTTTTTAAAATTTTATTTTCACATTATTACTAAACACCTTAAAATTTAAACATAAAAAGGTTAAATCCTAGAATATATAGCCATAATAATTAATCAGACCTTATGAAGGTTTTGGCCGTAAGTGCGATATTTTCATCATAATGATTCATTAAGCAATCCTCTGGTGGCCGAAAATTTCTCTGATAATCGATAGAAAATTCACATCTCTTGATATTTAATTGACACATTAAATATCCAAGCAGTACAGAGGCAATCATTAATAAATAGGAGATAGCTCTTTAAAGAAAAGAAAGTACATAAAATTGGTTAAAGCTGTTTACTTTATTTTCATATTACTATTAAGTAACTTAGAATATAAAAGGAAAAGAGTTTAGATCTAATAACAATAGCCATAATGTATTGCTATTACATGCCAAGTAGTTTATATTACGATAGTAGTACTATTGAGATGATAGTATACATATGGATGATACCATATTATGTACCATTAAATACCCAAAGAGTTGAGAGCAAACATTAATAAATTGGGGACAAAGTTGTTTAAAGAAATTGTATAAAATTGGAGAAAGATTTTTTATTAAATTTTAACATTATTACTAAATAATTAGAATAGCGATACAAACCTGTAATTTTGCTTCTCATCGCTAATATGTCATCATACAAAAGACTGATTTACAGTCATCTCTTTTAGATACTGTCAGTTGTCGCATTAGGTATCCAAGAGCTTGGCGACGAATTTGGCGAATTCGGGGACAAAATGAACGAAGCTTTGTTAACTTTGAATGATAATTTTGTTAACCGTATGTTAGGAACCCAGATAACTCCAGATACCACTTATAGCCTAGTTACCTGGTAACTATAAAAGGCCAGTATTCTCAAGCTGGAGTGGTCTTGGAATGACCGTGGATATTAGTCCTTACTGAAGAACAGTTGTGAAGTAGCTGAGAATTGAAGTAATGACTCAGCAGATAAAGCGAGAAGAAACAAAGGAGTAGTTCAGCCGCTTGGAGAGACCATAGAACAAAGTCCCAAAGATCTCTTCTCCTGCTGAATACTGTCTGGCTGCTTTGTAAGCTGTGGACGTTGTCAGTTTTGAATTTCTATTTGGGGTTATAAACGTCGGAGTTGTTTTGTACTGAAGCCTGAAGCTTGAGTTTATGCCACGCCATACACCTAATTCTTAGGAATTTTCCCCACCGAAGGTTTCGTTCTATGTAGTAGGTGTATGGAGTGCAAAACACAATGAGAAATCCTTTATTAGAAAAACAACGATGAAGTTTATTTACAAGAAGACAGGACAGCACAAAGGTGATAAATATTTACAGTCGGAACGAACATACAGCTTCATACATAAACAGCAATAGCCGATAAGAAGAAATTCGGTAGTGTCAACGTCCACAGAACATAAAGCGACCAGATAGGATTCAGCCGGAGACAGAACCCTCAGAACTTTGCTCTATGGTTTCTCCAGACGGCTGAACTACCCCGCTGTCTCTTCTCGCTTCAACTTCCAACTCACTACTTTAATTCACGACTACTATCCATTCAGTTCAGGACTACTATCCACGTCTAATTCAAGACGCCCCAGCCTTTTATAGTTCCCAAGTGGCGTGTCTATGAATTTCCTCGACAATCAGGGCGTATCTGGACGTATCCCCGTTCCTAATACATGTATCGACAGAATTCTCGAAGTTTCATCCATTTTATTGCCAAATTGTTTCTAAGTTTGCCTGGGATTTCTGTTGCGACATCAGACAAAATCTTATATAGATGATTGTAAATCAACCTTTCGTATCGTGACACTATTTAGGCTGGAAAGCAAAATTGCAGGTTTGTAACAATATATGCATAAAAAGTTTAGATCTAAGAATACATAGCCATAAGTATTATGCTCTAATTAAGAATATTGTAAAAAAACACAATTTTTCTATTTTAATGAATTATTAGGTAATGGTTTTACAGCCGAAAACTTCCTTGTTAATTTGCAGAAAATTCATATCAGCAAATAATTAATTGGTTTATTAAATACCCAAATAATAGAGATGCAACCATTTAGGTATCCGACAGCGTTTGAAGATAAATTTTTTAAAAACTGGATTAAAAAAAAACTATTTATAGTTTTTAGATTTATTGTCGATTGTAAACACTATATATACAAAAAGATATTTGAAAATATAATATATTTTGAGAAACAGGAAAATGTGTTGTAAATTTTAAGGACATGCAATCAAAACGGTTAATACTCTACACAAAATTGTAATGCAGCAATCGTGTTTTTCCTTGTACATAAGTTATAGAATATAACGATGAATGAAATGAATTAAAATATAAGAAAAAATTTGCGATACAAAGAAGTTATGGGTAAAAATATACATGCATATGTATTTTTCCCACCAATTTTTCTAAAAACACGTATAAATGAAAATGTAATTCACCTGCAGTAAAATTCTTGGTTAATTTCATTTCCCGTATTATTTAAAGCATACGCTGAAATTTTTATGTAAATACCTCAATTATTTTTTGAGCTATCATGTTATCGGTGAAGAATTTTTATGAAAATTGAAGTTGAAAGAAAAATTTTAACTGGAAACATAGGATTTGTTTGAAATTTACTGGGTTATAGGTTAGACCTACCGTTTTATAGAAAAGAGAAACTGTTTTGTGAAGAGGAAAGTCTGAACTACTAGAAATGATATTAATAAGTCGCCAATGTGGTCGATTATCAGTGTTTTTCACGTAGTCAAATACCTTAATAAATTGGGGAGAATTCTTTAAAGAAAAGACAGTGCATATAATTGTAAAGAGTCCTTTAATTATTTTTCATATAATTAGTGTCATGTCAGTAACCGTGACACTAATAATATGAATAATCCACTCTTCACTTTCCATTCTAAAAAGGATGGGAAGTGAAGAGTGGAGAAACGGTTGCACAGGTTTGAAAGCCATGAAATATTAAGGAGTCTAGACTGGGAGAGTGCGTGTCATTTGTAGAAATCCCAAGGAGAACACTGAGTATTCCTGTCTGGTTTGCACATTTATTATTAGTAGTAAGTATATTAGAATATAAACTGAAAAAGTTTAAATCCAAAATATATATAACCATAAGAAGTAATAGGCCTGTTGAAACATCTGGTGTAAACGAAATAATTTCTTTACAATGATTTTTTAGGAAATAGTCTCACTCTCGAAAACTTTTAAAATAATCGGCAGGTAAGTAATCTCTTCAGAAATTTAACTGTCTCATTCAGTATCTAATCTTTAAGAAGCGGCAACAACTATCGTATTCAAAAAAGTTTAAAAAAATCGACCGTTGTATATTTGGCAAATTGAGATAGTGTTGTAAAAACATAGCGGAATTCTATGTTCTTTTTAATTATTGAAGATTTAGAAAATGTTCCTTATATGTTCAGGATGATTATAATCTTAATTCTACTTTTAATTTCACATTTTAAAAATATTCTTTTAATGAAACAAGAAAATTAAAATAAATATTGATGGAAAGTAGAAAAAACAAAGAGTTGCAGAATATAAAATTATTTTCAATTACATGCAACATGATAGATTTAAAACAGCAGCCTCCAAAATGATGTCTAGAAGTACACTCACACTGTTTTATACATATTTAAGTTTGGTATCCTAAAAAAGATAAATTTTAAAAAAAATTAAAAAAAAGATTCTAGCTAAAAAAAGTCTAATATTTGAACATGTTCTAACATGTTTGAAATTCGAGTGTCCATAAATAATGTGATCTACCGATTCTTTGTCAGTACTATGTTAACAGATAGCTGATTTCTCTTAGTTGTTGATGGAGCTAGATATTTTCGTGTGAACTGGGTACTTAAAGTGCATAAAAAAAATAATTGAAGCCTGCAGGCAGTCGCCTTAAAAGAATACCTATAGACAAATCTCATTTCATGTGATGCACTTCTTGCATTGGCCATTTATTTATCATCATCTTTACTTTCAATTTGATCCTTAATCTTGAAATTGCTATTAAACGGTTAATAACAATTGCTATTATAGGGTTAATTTTAGTAATTGAACTTTTAGTCATTGAATTAGTCAAATAATTTATCTGCAGCTATACATGAGCTATAATTCAGTACAAAGGATCTAGGCTTACATGTAATATTGAATTTTGTTGATAATTTATCTGTCACATTTTAATATTACTGGAAAAAAATGCACAAACTAGAAGTTCGTAAAATATATTTTTCTATCTTTTATGCCCCTGACTGATAGGACGCCAATTGCTATTAAATGGTAATTTTCAAATTTCCCAAGATATATTTTAATTTTAAATTTTAGCTATTCAATGGAAATTGCAATTTAAAATATTTAAATATTAGAAAAACACGTGCAAAAAGAAGTTATTTTAATAGCTATCTTATGTAAGTTACAAATCATATCCACTGAATTAAAGCAGAAAAAAAAAACATAAAGTGATGTAAATTAGTTAATTTCTGTGGGCAACCATTCAATGTTTTTTATTGATTATTTCATGCATCATTCACTAACTATATCTATATAGAAACATTAATTTACGGGAAAATATTATATCGCCTCATTTTCTAGTAAAGTTCATTATCTCATTATCAATATAATATCCGAGGTATAAACATATCTAAGTTACCAGATATATACCTAATCAGGCACCCGAGTTGCTAAATTATTTAATTTTTCAGTTGAGAGGTATGAATGTTATAAAACCTTGCATTTGTTTTAAAAAATCTCTTCACTTTATTTTCATAATAAAATCCTGTCGAAATGAAGTGTATTTTTGAAAGCGATTGCCTATTTTTTATTTCTTTATTTCCAAAATAAACTCGGTAAATTTCTTTTCCTATGCAGATAAACCTGCTTTTATAAATTAAAAAATCATTTCACAATAAAAATTTGTAGATTAAACTCTTCTTGACTTATCATATTTTCTTTGCAAAAAGTTCAAGTTAATGCCACCATGAAAAGTTTGTGGTTCCAAGCAATTTATGTACTCCCATTATGTACTTTCTTCGATATTTCTATCGTAATTCATTTCAAAGTAAATCATCGTCATTTTAAAACATATTACCACCATCCTTTAAATCATAAATTCTTTTCCCCAATACACTTCAATCATGCAAGATTTTAAAAATAGTTAAAAATATTCGAGAGCATATTTTCAATCAATTTTTTTCAATGTCACTTTATCTCAAAAATGTTGCTAAATCTTCCTAAAATGGATAATGAGTATTTTGATGCATATTTTGAAAATACTTTTTTTTTTTTTTTTGGATTTTAAGAAGTTAATAGTTTTTAATTTTTTTCAATTCTTTCTTTCAAAATAAAAACAACCAAGAATATATCCATCATATATTAATATGGAAAAATATAATAATTTTTATATTGAGTTATTATACCATCTTTATTACCAATTTCATTATTTATACTATTTAGATATAAAGTTTTCTTAGATAAAATACATTTTTCACTCTTTATCAAACAAAATTCAGTGCTCAATAATAATGTTGAATGTATCTCAGTAACAATATTTAACATTAGTGTATAGTTTTGATTTACTTTCAATCACAACAATTTCAGATAATAAATGCGTATTTTAAATAAGGCCAGGTGTCAAGGATGAATTTTATTTACGGTTTCTTGCCAAATGTGGTAGTATTGATAATCTTTGACATTCAACTTCGCTTGTGTTTATTCATTTGGAACAATTTTAAATTTTTTAAATTAAATTGGACTCTGTGCTGAGCTGTTACCTTTGGCTTGATAGTCCGAACTTAGTTCTTAGCTTTGTACAATATATTGCAAGTAAATAAAGAATGAATATTCGAATTCTGATAAAAATGAACTGATTCTCTGTAAATGCTGCATTAATTCAATTTTAAAATACATTTTTTGAATTTGATTAATTGTGTTAACGCTCATAATGAGATAAAGCAGACATTACGTGCCATTACCACTAATAATAATAATAAAGTAAAATGTATAAGCTTTGACTCTTTAAAGTCTAGGCAAATTGACCAGAAGAAAACAAATTTGGCACAAATGTATTTATTTTTAAAATTTTAATTATATTTTTAATTAAAAAATAACGTTGAGGCTTTTTTTTAACCTTCCAGAGGGCTCGCGTATGTGAGAGATACACTAGAGATGAATTCCTTTATACTTTTTATACCTTTAGATATGTTGGCACTGGGAACGCCTGTCCTTGGCTATTTGTCCCCCTCCATTTGACTTACTTTCAGTTGTCGTTGAAAGTTTGTGGCGTTAATAGGTCTCTGATGATCAGATATTTGTATTTTAAAGATACGTGCGACCGTTCATGTAAGTTTTTGTCACAAATGATTTTGTTTGATTTTACAAATAAATCTGTATTGTTTTAGACTGGCGACAGTTAGCAAATGCACTTATGAAAGATAATTATTACGTTGAAAAAAGACCCCCACTTCTCTACAAAGTGAGCTTAAATTAAAGGTGCTAAAGAGAAAAGCTGAACTAGGTATTGAAGAAGTTGAAGATATGACGTCAGGGATTAAAAGATGCAAATCCTGCCAAAAAGAAAAGCGAACTAGAATCACCAGGTTCAATTGTGAGATTTACCAGAAATTTGTATGCTTGGAGCATTTGCTCAAATTGCAACCCTTCAAAGAAATAACAGTGAAACTATTTTCTTCCTTTTCATATCTAAATTGGAATTACTTTTCCCTTTTTATATATAAATTCTGTATTTCGCACTTCTATATTTTATTCGCAATTTATTCTGTCAAAATATCGACCATTTTATTTTTAAAAAATCAATTCAGTTGACCCGTGGTCATTTTATATTGTTATTGCAATCTATGTTTATATTGTTTCTGCTTCTTTTTAAATAAAAAAATGTTTAAAGTAATTGTATTTATTAATCCTTAGCTATTTACAATATAATTTTATTGGTTGCACTTTTGAAACTTTGCATTTTACTATAGCATATGAGGGAAATACGTTAAACAAATTCCTTCAATATTATTGTGCAAATCTAACTTCATCTTCGTTTCTAAAAATTAGTTCTCGTGCAATTTTTTTCAGAATTTCGAAAATGCTCTAAAAATATAATTTCAATTATAATTAAATTCTTTCAATTAACCTTTCAGCTGTCGTCATACCAACATGAAAGGTCGCGCGTATTTCCCACATATGCTATAGTAAATTGTAAATTTTCAAAAGCGTAACTACTAAAATTATATTGTAAATAGCTTAGAATTGATAACTGCAATTACTTTAAACATTTTTTATTTAAAAAAAAACAGAAACAATATAAACATATATTTCAATAACAATATAAAATTTCCACAGGTTAACTGAATTGATTTAAAAATAATATAAATGATATTGTAGATATTTTGACAGAACAATTTGCATATGAAATATAAAGTGCAAAAATACAGATTTTATGTATAAAAAGAAATAAGTAATTGAACGTTAGATATGAAAAGGAAGAAAATAGTTTCATTGTTATTTCATTGCAGAGTTGCAATGTGAGCAAATATGTTTAGTGTGCTCCAAACATATAAATTTCTCTGAAATCTGACAAATTAACCTCGCGATTCTAGTCCGCTTTTCTTTTTGGCAGGTTTTTTCCTGATGTCGCATCGTCCACTTCTTTAATACCTATTTCGGCTTTTCTCTTTAGCACCTGTAATTTTAGCTCACTTTTTAGAGATGTGGGAGCTTTTTTTCAACATTTTCCTTCTTGAGTACATTTGCCAGCTGTCGCCAGTCTAAAACAATACAGATTTATTTATAAAATCATACAAAATCAGATATGACGAAAACTTACATGGGCGGTCGCGCGTATCTAAAATACAAATATCTGATCATCGGAGACCTATTAACGCCACAAACTTACTACGATATTTGAAATTAGGTCAAAGGGAGGGGGACAAATTGTCAAAAGCAGGCATTACTAGTGCCACCAGATCTAATGGAATGAAACAAAATTCATTTCTAGTGTATCTCTCATATACAATCGCCCGCTGGAAGGTTAAACTTAAAGGAATGAAATGTTTCTTTAAATATTTAATATTCTGACTTCTTTCTATATTTGGAAATCTAAGGCTGACACTAGTTTTATTTTCAAAATTTGTACAAGAAACATGGACGCGAAGTTATAATAGCATGAAAGGTTATTTGCCACGTAAAGACATAACACTGTATACAGTTCCTTGTTAAATTACACGGTGGATCACTTGGTTCCATTAAGAAGGATCATGTACATAGTAAACAGAACAGGTATACGACGATTAAATAACATCTTTTCCTATCTATCACAATTCAATGTTTATAAATTTCTTGTTGAGCGAATCATAAATTTCAAGTTATATATATGATTTTATTAAAATCCCATACTATCGAAATTATTTACAGTAAAATAATGTTATTAAAAGTAGCCAATAATACACTTAGAATGATATCGTCAAAAACATGTGGAGTAGATTAATTAGAATTCATTAGTATCTCTATGGACACCATTAGTTATAAAAAAAGCGTACGATTCATTTAAATTTAATATCTGAATAAATAATCATTATTAGCGAAAGGAATTAAAATTTAACGCTAGTTATATTTCATTAGAAGCACAGAATATTTTAAATAGTTATACGTTTATCTTATCTCAACCAAATGAACCCCACCTTCTAGAATCCGAAACTTCGGTGGTTCACTGCATAAAAGTTTTAACAATGCAGTACTCTTGAAAAACTACAGAAATGAAATTATGATGACTTTTCCACCATGTGAAATGTCTTGTGTGGAACGAAAAATTCGGTCAGAACGAGGAGAAAGAAATGAAAGAAGGAGGAAGAAATGAGAGGAAAGAAGGCGAACCTGGACGAAGTCATCCATCAACGTCACAGAACGTTTGGCATCGGTTGTCAGGGTCTGCAATTTCGAGCGGAAAAGATAAATCGTTCAGCTGCCTTAATGACAATAATTTTGTCGCCTAAGGCAGGGCATTAAATAATTTACTCCTATGGTAGTGTATTTTTTAAGACTAGTTACAGACGAAAACTTGGCCAACCTGCCAAATAACTATTAATACCAATTGATGGAAAAATGATTTGGATCTAATTTGAGGGCATCTAGCTAATTTAAATAAAAAATAAAATAAATGTTTTCAAGAAAATGTATACGTGTATATTTCAGATAAAGTATTCTTTCATGCAATGTTAATGACCATCTTTTAACAATTAACCATACTTTTATCGGCCATTTATTTCACCAAGAACACAAATTGTTTTTTGATTTCAATATCTATGCTATTATGCATAATTTGTGTTTTAAAATTTCTTCAATAAAGTATTTTAGAGCACGAAGTCTTCACAGACTTTATAGTAATTTCCGTCATCAAATTCAGACATGCTGTTTTAACACCTTTACATCATCTTGAAATCATGAACAACTACTCCTGTTTGAGTCGAGTCTCATGAGATTACAGAGGTATAAAATCTTAGAGTATCTGGATTATCGATTACAAGCTGCATGTAGTTTTTGCCAAAAGTGGTATTTTTCACTGTAATTCCTTGTATAAATTTCATATAAATTTATCAAACTTCCTTTCTTTAATTTCAGTCATAAAAGTGCCAACGTCCTGACCTAGAGGTAGAGGATCTTCCTAGTGATCATGACTCCCTGGTTCGCACAGGGCTGTTTTTACTTTGTGTTCTGTCTGTAAAGTGTATGAAAAAGACCCTTGTTAAAAGGGATTTTGCAAGCGAATATGTGAGTGTCATCTTCATATCATAAAATTCTGATATATGCCCTCGGATGCTCAGGGTTCTTACCGTTATGAGCTATTTCACCCCTTTCCGTGGCAAGGTTTTCGTTTTTGATCATCATTAATGATAAAAGCGAATCTTATGATCATATACCTGAGGTATGAAAAGGTTTGAATTTCAAAACAACGATGAAAATTATAATTAAGAACTGTTCAAATTATATTAAATTTTAAAATTAGAAAAAATAACAAAATAAAGTAAATAAAAATAATTTTTATAACTGTATAAAAATCAGTTTCGTGTATTAAAATTTTCAAGAATCGATTAAAAACGTCAAAGCGTTCTTAAATCAACAAAAAATGTGATTAAAATTTCAAAACTATGCTATCTGATTTACACAATTAAAGCCCTAATGTTTATTTGTATAGCTCTGATTCATATTGTTTGCCTTATAGACCACCAGGGCAAAAGCATAGAAATGTTTTTATTATCAGTAAAGAGATTTTTCAAACCAATATAAGGGTTTTTTTCAACCTTCAATCGCACATTATGAAGGCCAGGTATGCGACAGGTGGCGGGTGTACGCAGTAGGCGACTGCGCATCTCCTCTTCCACACGCTCTGTCACTGACCATTCCAACATGCCATTTCTTGTTCAGCTGCAGTCACGTAAACGTGCCTGCCTCTATTGATTATCTCACGAAGTGTGAATTGCGAAATTTTATTCGCTTTTTGCAGGCAGAAGGGAATAGTGCAGCGTACATTCATTTCGCACACTCTTGCTCATTGTGAAACTTTGCGACACTTACGGAGAGCTATTCAAAAGAAGAGAAGAGGCATGCTGACGTCTGGAATTGTTCTGATCCATGACAATGCCCGTCCTCACAGCGCTCGTGTAAACACAACGACTCCTTAAGCAATTTCGATGGGACGTTTTCGAACACCCACCATATAGTCCCGACCTAGCACCGAGTGAATTTCATTTTTCCTTTGAACTGAAGAAGTGGCTTGGAGGGCTGTGGTTTCAAACTGACGAGGAGCACAAAGAAGCTGTCACAGCTCACTTCAAATCAAACTCGTTTTTTGATAGATATGACAAATGCTTCAATCGTCATGGTGACTATGTAGATAAGTAACATTTATTGTGCATTACTTTTGGTAATAAAATCATTTTTTATATTCACCCGTCTTTTATTTATAGCCCATCGGAGGTTGAAAAAAATAGCTTTCGTATTTAATCGAAAGAAGATATTTTAATCTTAATTAGTTTTGACTAAGTACAAAATAATCTATTGAAATTAAAGCATCAAAGCGAAGAAATCCATCTCTGTAAACAAACTATTATACAAATTTTGACTGATTAATTAAAATCATTTAATTATTCTTCAAGGAACATCATTTGAAGTGTCATTATTTTAATAATATTTTGAGGAATGCATTTTAATTATTTTTCAAATTTAATTAAAGTATTGTTTCTAATTCATTACAGAATTGATGGCAGTTGATTCAAGTTTGCATAAAATTAATATATCTTTGAGTACGAGATATTTATTCAAACATGATTTTCAGTAATTGATTGAAATTCAAAAATTAATGTTTGAAATCGAATTGCTTGATTGCTTTCAATTACAATATCCGGCAATAATGAGAAAACTTTGAGTCAAAACTTTGTTAAATCAGTCTGTTATTCTGCTAGATAACAGAGTTATTTCCAATTCATGGAATTTTTATCGAAGTCAATTTCTACTTGAAATATTTGTTTGTAAATCTTGTTATTTGTATTCAATGAAGAGTGGAAACAATTTTGTTGTAAATAAGCTAATACTATTCTAAGAAATTTGCATTATTTTTAATTTTCCAAATGGAAAGTTTTGCGTCTCTTGTATTAATTTCCCAGAATTGGACACATAATATCTTCTAAAGTACACTGGATTTTAGAGATTCTACTGTTGGAAAAATTCCTTTCATTTCTTTATGTTTTTTTAAAATTTATATTTTAAAAAAACATCTCGATGGAATTATAACCATAGTAAAAGATTATGCTTCATAATAATATTAATTTGACAGTTAATAACGCAATTTTTATGAGAGTGACTTGTTGCAGAATATTTTATCAAACTTGAATTATTACTTTTTTCAGCCCTTTAGAGTTCAATATGGGAAGTTTTCTTTTAGTTCACTTGAAGATATTTAGTAATCGAAAGATTCCACCAAATTACAATTTAATTTTTAATCAAAAATTTTTTTCCTCCTAATTAAGTAATTAGAAACGCCTGGCCAGTTAAACGGCCACATGCAACCGTAATAAGCTTAATTATAAATTTAAAGTGGTCTACAGTTTCTTTTCGAAATACATTTATAGATAGAAAATCAAATTTAATCCTGTCAAAAAATATTTGCATTAAATTCTTGTCATTAAATATTTTAAATTTTACTGGAAATATTAACCTATATTTTTTTACTAATTTACAGTAAAATTTTACTTTATAAAATACTAACTGGTACCCGGTGCGTTGCTACCGCAGAAGAAATAATCTTGGAAATGTCATTTGGAATTTGATATAATTATCTCGTTTAATTAAGAATGATATTTATTTTCTTATCGGCAATGAATACATTAATTGAAACTGAAGGATATATAAAGGCGAAGCATAAATACTATTCATTCTATTTTTGGTATTCTTTTCTACAGACAAATAGTGTTCTTTCTGAATGGTAATAAAAGAAATTATTTATATTACATCTCCTGATTCGTTTTATATTCGTTCAGTATTCTCAAGTTTAATATTAGAAAATGTTTTCTTTTAAAATTGATTAAACGTCTAAAATATATTTATGCCATAAAACTTTAATATATTTGAAAAGACAATTTTTTTAAAACTAATATAGTGAAAAGTTATTTGTACTATAATATTTTCGCAAGTGACTGAAAAAACAGTAACATTTTATAAATGTTTAATTAAAATTTCAAACTTGTAGGATTGATTCCTCTAAAATTTCCTAGCACACTTTCTAATAAAACTATTACCACAGAGGGAGACTCCTTTCCTACAACTTATATTGCATTTACATACAATAACAACGAAATATAGCTTGAATTTAGCATCTTTACTGAATCTGTTGTGTCTCCATGGCGAGTTATTTGGTGGTTAATCTATGGTTAATAAATGTGGTAAATATATCTGAAAATATTTTTTGTATATAAGATAATTTTAATAAGCCTATAACCATCCCGAAAGTGTAAAAAGTTTTATCTGAATTAGATGAGCGGTACGGCAGCGCATAAGAGACACACAGACAAACATAATTTTTCTTTATATAGATTTTAATTTTATTATGCTTAAATAAGTATACAGGGAGAGTCTAAATTCATGGGACTAACATTGATGGATAGTAGAGCTCACTATAACAAACAATTATTGTATAAGAGTATATGACCAAAAGTGATGCGTTTATTCACAATTAGTGATTGTTTATTTACAACTTCATCCCTAAATGAATTTTTAGAGCAAGGTCTACAAAAAAAATTCTCAGAGTTGGTACCAGCAACAGTAATGCAAATTTTGTAGAGTCGATGGAGTGATTGTCGAACATATTCCCATTTCGAACATTTTTGTCGAGCATTATCTAACAATTATCCGGGTTTTTCAGGTACGCAAGCTGAAAGTCATTAATTACATGATTTCAGTATGGAAGTCCGCAATTATCTGGATGTTATTTTTGGGGTGTGCTGTATTGGGCATGGTAAGCCTGTCCGATGGCCAGATTTATCGATACTCCTATGTGTGCATTTGAAAGCCTCATTTACGGAATTCCAGTTGACTCCATTGATAAACTCGATGCTTGACTAGTCTGTGCGGTTGCATCAAATTCGTTGTCAAAGTTCGTTTTGACTCACCATATAGATAATAAAACAATATACTTTTTCTACAATAGTACCAAAATTATTATTGTACAAATCTAACTTCTTCTCTATCTCAAAAAAGAATTTTGAAGTATTATTTTTCCTTCATTTCGAAATGTTTTTAAAACAATAATTTTAATGACAGATACATTCTTGCAATGAATCTTAAAGTAATGAAATATTTCATCAAATATATAATCTTCTTTTGTCTTGCCTAAATTTACCATACTGCGAAAGACTACGTGCAACTTAAATATATAGTTGCGCTTTTAATTACTTCACTATGGCACGTCATTCATATAACAAACAGTACATATATAAAATCATTAAATAACCCCTATTCTATGTTTACAGCAGTATGATGTTTATTAACTATTTGTTGAAAGAATTATAAATAGCAAATTAAGCATGACTAATTTGATCTAAATTAAACACAACTTAGTATCTCGTAAATTAACTTATCACTAAAAATAGCTAATATTAGACTAAAGAAAGTGATGATGAGACCATGAAAACGTTTTATCTATATAAATTACTAATTAGTATACATTACGAAATACAGCAATGTTTGTATATAACATTTTTTTAGTTTCTCTGTGAATTCCAATAATTATGCGAAAAAAAGCTTATATTTCAAATTAATTTAAATAATCCATCATTGTCAAAAAAGCATGACATTTAAAAGTATTTATTTTTCATTAGCAAAAAGAGAACATTTTCTTTAAACGGTGTGCTATTCATTGCTCTTATCCCAACCAAATGAACTACTCTTTCCAGATAAGCAATCCAAAACATCGGAAATTCACTGCATAAAAGCTTCAACAATGAAGTATTCTGAAAAGCCATGGAAAAGAAATTATGATGACTTTTCCAGCATGTGAAATACCTTGTGTGGAACGAGAAATTCGGTCAGAACGAGGAGAAAGAAATGAAAGAGAAAGGAAGAAATGAGAGGAAAGAAGGCGAACCTGAACGAAGTCATCCATCAACGTCACAGAACGTTTGGCATCGGTTGTCAGGCTCTGCAATTTCGAGCGGAAAAGATAAATCGGTCAGCGGCCTTAATGACAATAATTTTGTCGCTGAAGGCACAGAATTAAATAATTTACTCTGATGGCTGTGTGTATTTTTTAAGAGTAGTTGTGGGGTAAAACTGGTTAGTCATAAGATTTGAAAAACTGCCAAAAATGTTTAATTCCAATTGAGGAAAGGAGTAATTTTGATCTAGTTTGAGAACATTCAGCCTAAGCAAATTAGAAGAAAAAAATAGTTGCAAGAAAATCTACTTATATGTATACATATTTCAAGATATAATTCTTTTACATTGAATTATAATTGTTACGTTAAAAACATATTTTATATTTGGTGGCCAACTAGTTCGCCAAGGATATTAATCTATTTTCTTCCATTTCAATTAATGTTGTTAGGCGTAGTTTGTTGTTTGAAATTTCATCAATAAACTGTTTTTAAACAGAAAATTGTAGTACACAATAGTTATTTCAAGCGTCAAATTCAGATTTGCTGTTTTAATACTTTTACATCTGTTTTGTTTATTGTGCACATGAACAACTACTTATGTTTTAGTAGAATTTCACGAGGTTAGTTAAATCTTCTCGTTAAATTTTCAAGTTAATGGAAAACCGTTTATAACCTTTTGCACACTGTTTTTAACGGTAATGGTGTTACACTCTGTAATTCTTTATATAAACTGCTTAAATAATCGTTAATATCTCCCTCTCTTGAATTTAAACATTAAAAGTGAATCTTATGATCAAATATCTGAGGTATGAATTGCATTGCAACTATAAATTTTAATATTATAGACAGTTAAAATTATATTAGAAAACTTTAAATTTTGATAGAAAAAATCTATTATTATGTAAAATTCAGTCTGTATAAAATTTTTAAAACTTAAAAAAGCCAACGTTCTCTTAAAACAATAAAATCTGTGATTAAAATTTTAAAACCATTTGCATATTGACAACTTCAAATAGTTATTTATATCAAATTCGGTAGCTCTAATTTATATTGTCCGTTTTGTAGAAAGCAAACACATAGAAACGATTTTATCATCAGAGAAATATTTTTCAAACACACATATTCAATGAAATGGTTATTTTATTCCTAATTAGTTCGTACTAAGTACAAAAAAATTAAAGCATTAAAGGGAAGAAATCAATCTCTGCAACTGATCTATTGCAGAAATTTTCAGCGATTGATTAAAACTGTCTATTTATTCTAAGGCACGAGGAATTTACACAAATGTTCAGTTCTGTAATAGCGTGAAATTTAAAAAAATGGTATTTGAAATCGAATAGCTTGATTTCATCCTATTACAATATTCGGCAATAACGCGAAAATTCATTATTCTGGACAATAGAATCAATTCAAATTCACACAACTTCAATCGAAATCAATTTCTACTTGAAAGATTTGTTCGTTAATCTTGTTATTTGGTATTCAAAGAGTAGTGGAAACAATTTTATAGCAAATAAGCTTATTTTGCAAATTTTATTCAGTGAAGTTTGCTATTATTATAAGGTCATCCAATAGAAAGTTTTGAGGCTTTTCAATTCATTTTAAAGCATTGTGATTTTAATCTGTTTTAAAGTTAGGAATAATTCTAAAATCCAACTGTATCATGAATAATTCTCTACTCTAGTTTTTCTTTGTAATTGTATTATTAAGAACTTTGATTCAATTCTTTTCCCGTTTAGATTCAAAATAAAATATTTTATTAATTTAGTTTAACTTATTAATTTAATAAGTTTTAGATCGACTTTTATGGAAATGATAAGTTGCAGAATATTTTAAAGACTTCTAAATATTACTTTTTTTAGTTCTTTATTATGGGATGTGGAAAGTTTTCCACCTCCCCTCTTTAATTTAATTTAAAACCTAAGGGGTCAAAAAATTTTAAATTTCAGTTTAATTATTTCTTTAAGAAAGGGTTTTGATCCAAATTAAATAATTAGAACTTAATCTTCTGAAAAGGGAATAAACTGAAATATAAATTTCAAATGACGAGAGTTTTCTATTTTTGTTTATTTATATTGTTATATGTTTAGGGAAATGCAATGCAATTTAATTCTATGAAAAAATATTCGTATTCAAATCTTATCATTAAATCTTGCAATTGTAGTAAAAATATTTATTCTAAAAATTTTCTACAATTATAATTTATAGTAAGATTTTACTATTACAATTATTCATAATAAAATTATACAGCGTATTATTAATAGTTTTGGGCTAAGCTGAATGTTGATAACAAGAATTTATTCTTATTATATATTTTATCACAAGTGAGAAATGTGTATGGGTAGAAATTACATTCATAGTTTACTAATTTGTTTATGGTCAAAAAGTTTAGTCAGAAAACCTTTCTCTGTCCCATTCTTAATATTGGTATATGTATCGTCTCTCAGTATAAACTCTCTATAAAAGAACATCCGTTTCAATTTCAAGTAATTACCAAACTTTTAAGAAATTAAGGAAATTTTACCGAATTTCTGTAGTGTTATTCAAGCATTTTTATGAAAATATAAGGAAACAATTATAACATCATCTAATATAAACTACAAGAAAAAATCATTAAAAATCTGAAGAAGATTGGACTGTTTCGATAGTCTCATACTTTAAAGAGAAATCAGTAGGGAAACGTAATAGAGCTCCGGTTTTGGAAATAAAAATAACAGTTTTGGAAAACTCAGGCATTATAACCGCTTTTAAGAACTGAAATCTGTTGATTCTTCTTAGAAAATCCACATAATTATCAAATTAAACAGCTCCGTGAATCTCGTTTTGGAGTTAAGAGCAGAGCTAGATCCAAGTTATAATCTCTAAGCGTTTTTACAGTATTTAACAACAGATATAATGTTCATGCTGTTAGTACAAACAAATAGTGTTCTATATGTGCACACATTGATTATGTTTTCATTTCCTGTGACTCTTGCGATAATAAAATCCAATAAACAACATCATTCCTTGTACTTAGTTTTCTTTGGTACCTTCGTAGAATAATGAAACTTTCATTATTACCCAACATATCACTCATATATTACTTTTGTCCTCTGGGTGCTCAGGGGTCTTTACCCTCAGAAGCTACTGCACTCCCTTTCCGTGGAAAAACGGACACGACATCATTATCATCATCACTCATGTATTACTGCGCAATCACATAATATTTCTATAATAATGTCTAATTCGAAACAAAAAAATTTTTATGGAAATGTATGAAAAAAATTCTTAGTGAGGAATATAACAAATGGTTTTGTAATGGGATGAAATGAAAAAACAAAATGTATTTGCAAGAGAATTGGGAGCATGCCGTGTTTAAATGAAGTATGTAATAATTCTTCTTAAAAGAGGACAAAATATATGTTTGGGAAACACTATTGAAACTTTTTAATCACTTAAATACGTAATAAATCTTCATAGTTTTAAGCAAGATGCTATCAAACAAAGTTAAACTTAATAAAGACAAGTTTTGTTTTTCTGTTTTTCTCTAATTTTTATACTTTTTCAATATTTATATCCATTTTTTATCTAATCAAGTTCGAATTTCTGACTAATAAAATAAAAGTGGTGATAAATCCGTGCAAAGAATAAAATATGAGAGGGCGGATAAAATAGTAATAAAATCGGAAATAAGATCGAGGAAAGGAAATCTTCTCCACCTGTGGCTTAGAAAAAATACAAGAAGGAACGACATTGGAATGTTAGAAAATCCGAGACGAGCGGTAGAAAAACGTCATAAACTTGTTATGTAAAACACACAGTAGACGCTTGTGTTTTGAAACGGAATTTACATACAATTCTTGAATGCTCAAGAAAAGCATATAAAAAAGGGGATGGAACTTTAAAGGAACGGTGCACGGATTATCAATTATATCACTTAAATATAATACTCATAAGAGATTAATACTCGTGAAATTGCTTCTCGATTTCCTAATAATTTTTGTTATAAACTTTGGGAAATTCATTCTTATCAAATAACTGTGTAAGTTTATGAAGGTAATGTATGATTCATATATGTTTTAGATATGGACCAAGATAGCCTGGTTTATTGGGTGTTGGACTCGTGTCAGTAAGGTTGTGAGTTCGAATCAGCCAGACTAAGATTTCCAATGTGTGGTGGTGACTGACGCTTGTATAAATCTGTCATGGTCACAAAGTCCTCGATGTTGAAAGTAAGCCCACTGAGGTTATTGGTTGGGCGGTGATCATTCTCTGACCCAGATCTAAATTAAGATTTGTGGATGAGAATGAAACATATGATTGAAGTCCACCCCGTAAAAAGGGTTTTGACGAATGAGTAACCAAGTCTTACTCAAGCAGCTAAAAATAAACAAAATACGCACAGTTTGAATTAATTGTTGACAAATAGCACAATGGCTCTTTAGTTAGAAGGCTTGACGATGACTATTGCCATTCGAAATAACAACACCATGTTTTATATCTTTTAAGTTATAATAATGGTTACCTTTTATTAGCGTTATTTTATTGGAAAATTTTAATTTAAAAGATTTTCTTTTTTTTATTTGCTGGAAAATACTTTGTTCTATTTTTTGTCTTTTTATTTTTGTATTTTCTTATAATAAATAAAATACACCATTTTCTAACCACTAAAAGTGGAACTGAAAATTTCCATTCGAGTTAACTTTGGTGGCATCCATACCAGTATGCTAAAATAAATAAAATATTCAAAGGGATGCCCATCATCCCCTTTGTCCTTTGTGTGCCCTTTCTCATTTTCTTTTAAAACCATTTTTAAACATGATATAAATGACCAAAGATAATCTGATCAAATTCATCTGAACCGAAGTTTTTTTCTTGGCCATTTCTTCTGTTGGGACGAGTTTTTGATATTTTAGAAATTTGTGACGTATTCTGCATCTCTGCAATTTTAAATTTCGTATATTGTCTTGAGAAGATATAATTTAATACTTTACATAAATCCTAATTTTTCGACGGATCTATTCGTTATTAATAAAAGTAAATAATATTTTATTCAAAACTTTATCATTAACAAATAGAGCTTCCATAAAAATACAGCATCATTACTCATTCTCATTCTATCCTTTCTTTACACCTCAATCTGATGAATTAAGATAGGGGTAATTGCTTCAGATAACACCAAATCCATGCAACACGATATTCCTCAAAGTTTTATTCTGAGAAATTTTATTTCTGTCAGGAAAAGAATTTTCAAATTATTATATGTTAATATTTATTTTTAATTAACACTCATATGGAAAACAAAGCTCAGAGGGAAAATTATAGGGTGTACATTTATTTTAGCAATGAAAATTTTATTTCCAAGATTCCTTAATGTATCCTTCTAATCTGTTTTTCAAATAGTTGTAAAATTTTGTTAAAATAATTCCTTTAATATATAATATATATTATTAAAATTATTAAAAAATTCTTATTAAATCTAAAGATATTTTACATGCATAATATAAAAAAAATTGTGAATTTTTAATTTTGACTGGGAATTTTTAAAACTGACATGATTTATTGTGAATTTTACGATTATCAGAAATAAAGGATATTAAAAAAATATTTCATGTCGCTTAGAAAAATCAAAAATGATTTTTTGACTTTACCCTTAGTCCTTTCATTTTTTACTTTAATAAAAAAAGTGTTGCCTTCGTAAAGAATATCTTTACACGAAATACTAATAGTATATTTTTTGTACTGAATATTTTAATCTTTTATTTGACCAATTACATTATCCTAGTAACCTTAATGGATAATTAATGGGAGCTTTTTTTGTTTTTCTTATTCCTTTTAGGGTGAATTATTCAATCTTTAATAGGTTTTTTATTAGGTTCGTTCTGCATAAAATATTTCTCTAAGTAAAAAATTTGCTTTTACCCAAGACACTATCAGAAAGGGTTCCTGGTAAAAAATTGTGCAAACATTAATGTAAAGGGTAAGGAATTAATTCTGTTTTCGGGTGAAAACATAAATATGTAATAGATCATTCTCTACGTTAAAAAAGCTGCTTTTAGAAGTTGATTATTTAAATAACAATAGCATTATCATCAGGTCGTTTAAATAATTTTAAAAATAAATTCTATTTTACATTCTGAATTGAAAGAAAATAAAAAGTTGAAAAGTAATAACGAGCATGGGAATAAGTATATGAAAAGATATACAATTACTTGTAAGTTTCCATGTTCCAAATAATTCAAATTTTAAATGATGAACACCTGTTTCACTTGAATTGTACAGGGTGTTGCCAAATTCGACCGACAAAATTTAGATGGGGTGAAAGTAGACATCAGCAGGATAAAAAATCACCATACGATATGGGTCTCAAACGACGTTTAATAGGTGAAAGTTACAAAAATATAGGGAATCGGATTACTGTTGGAAATTTTAAAAATTTGCAAAAAGTGTTTCAATTTGAATTTTTTAAAGTCAGATTACTTTCTTAAAAGCTTCGTTTCATGTTCTTTGTGAGCATTGATACTGATGATGCAACAGCGTTTTCCATTGGTTCCCATTTTAGTTTTTCTTGAATAACTTTAAAATTCCCCATTTCTCACATTACATGCTTATACCAAACTAGAGAGAGTAAAATTCCTTGCATTTTCATTTTTCTTTAAGTTTTAATATTTTTGTAAATATAGGTTTCAAACTATATTTCGTTTTCAGTAATTTCCGTTGCCCTAGATAAACAAATCTGCATGTTACAAACATGAGAAAAGAACTTTTAAGAATATGCTTTCACTTTAAAAAATCATAATTGAATCACCATTTTTTATTTTTTTATCCTTATATTTTTGTGATTTTAATATATTAAACGTCATTTGGGACCTCATATTGTATAAAAGATTTTTTATCACTTTGATGCCTACGATTACCCCCCTGTGGAATTTGGCAACACTTTATATATCATATTGTAATGAAAAGACATGATGATGGTTTCTTATGAATTTACTGAATTCCCAGTTCGCTAAATTAAAAGTCTAAGAAGTTGCTTGCATATTAAAAATTTAGTGTAAGTCATATAACTGCCCTCCGACCCGCACAAAGGCACACGAATACACCACGTAAAACTGAAAGACCGGATGCCAGCTCCAGAAACGCTTGCAGAAACTATGGTTAAGTCCTAATAGTCCTAATAGGTTGGCAACTGTACAACCCCTCTGTAGGGAGAACGTCCCGCCTTCAACGGTAGGGTCAGGCCCCCATCTATTATTATACCCACCGAGTTGGCGAAATCCAACCACCATACTGGAAGCATTTCATACTCATTCCGAGGTGCCCCCCCCAGGAAGGGGAGTAATAGATATGGTTTAGAATAATAAATAAGATTATATAGAATTAGTGCATCAAATTGGTAATTAGATTTTGTCACATAATTCATTGATTGGATTTTTATTCAATGCAATTTGTGTTCTGTTTCCCTCTATAAATACAAATCTGGGTGTGGCGGACATCTTTTTCAAGAATACATTGTGCCTGCAATAAAGTTTCGCAGAATTGGAATTATTGTCTGGCGATGCTTCTCAGGAACTGGAACTCTTTATTCTAATTCATGTTGAGCTTGAAACTGAGTACTACTCTTCTATTCTAGACAAAAGTGTGCTTCTTACGCTGAGTCAAATTTACAGATTGGATCATTATTATTTCCAGGATGATGACGCCGCTTGTCATGTTGCGACGGCCATCCTGAAATGGTATGCTACCAATAGAATGAACTGACATTACTGACCTGCCCAAAGACCAGACTTAATTCCTATTAAAATTCTCTTTGACGAATTGGTAGATTAAAGGGTGCAGCAACCGTTCAAAATAGGAGAGTGAACTTAAATGTATTCACCTTAACTCAATAGGAAAAAAATACTAATCTCCATCATCCAAACACTTCTGAAAAACATAGCTAAGGCTGCAATTACCTCAAGTGAGGGCTCTGAAAAATATTGAATATGAATAAATTCTATTTATCACTTTTATTACTGTGCCCAATTACTCGCATTTAACGCATATAAGATATATGCCGAAGGGAAAGTAATTTTAAAGTTACTACATATATTTGTGTCTGGTATTTCCATTTTTTATTATAACCATATAAAGATTTGATTCATTTTCCAATCCTAGTACATCATTTAACTTCAAAACCGATGAAGCAAGCGATTTTTCAAATACTAACGTATATTTACCCCCCCCCCATTCTCCATGGATTAATGTACGTATGTTTTTATATGTATGTAATACTTATGATGTTTAATGTACGTACGTTTCTAATTTTTGCGAAACATTAGAAAAGAAGCAATAGACAATCAAGATACATGAAAATAATGTTATACATGTTATCAACAAAATTATATTTCACAATTAAATCGAAGAAACCGGAACTGTAAAATGACTACAGAATTCTACAAATTTTCCTTTCTATAATTCTGATATAAATATTAAAATAGAAATACAATAAATATAGATACGCTAAAGACTTTTCTTTTCTATGCGGAAAACATATAATTTCTGTTTTCGTGGTCATCATTGATGCAATTCTTAGTAACAGGACATACGTCCGAGTAAAAATGTCTTCAACATGAAAACAATTTAATCCATCAAATACTTCGAAAAGATGGTGCATTTTATGGTTTCAAAGAATACGCAAATGAAAAGGTGATTATAATTGGGAAAATATCGAGCTGCTAAATTTTTACTACTGAAAGATTAAGAGTTTGAAATAAATAAACACTGAAACAAATTTTTAGCATGAGGTTTGTTATACTCTATCCAAGTAATTTTAATAGAAAATCAGATTTTCATTTCACTTAATGTATTTACCAATTCTTAAGAGATTTTGTCAAAAGCCTAAATAAATTCACTGCAAGCGAAAGTAAGAACACTCAACTGTTAACGCATTATTTCCGTAGCGCTATAAATATTTAAAAAATTTCCAGCGAGCTAAGCCAAGTAAACAAGTCTAGAAGTTTCGTTCTAAAATTAAAGAATTCCTGTTAATAGAAATGGTAATTCTAATTAATAATGACATTTATGTAAAATCAAACTTTATGAGAGCAAGCAGTTCAAGTGTTGATTATAAATTCTGAAATTTAATCATCAGCGTGAGAGATTGTTATTTGGGCAAACATTTTTTTCAGAAGTTATTTGATAAGGATGATTCAACAACCCCGCAGTTTGGTTCAAACGTTAATTTTAAACAATTTTGTAGTTTTACATTGAAAGTTATAATTTGTGGTATTACAAAAAATTTTCAACATACAAACATTAACTAAAAAAAAATCGAAATTTTTTTTATTTAGATCAATTTTAATTAAACTGAAATACTACAATATTCATCAGTAATTTTATGCCTTTATTATCAGTTATAAACATATATATATATATAACTGATAATAGTAGTATAAATTTTAATATTTAAATAAAGCATTAGAGTTATTACTATCTAGCAGATTTTTAATATTCTTGCAGAAAATCTGATCTATTGGGTCTATTTCGATATCTCTAAAAGAATCTATAACAGATAACGACATTTTCATTCATAAGGAAATTACGCACTGAAACACAAAGTAAAAATGTATACAATGACAAAAATTAAAAATTCGCCATAGATTTAAGGTATCCATATCGCCATACCATAGATTTAAGGTATCCTACAACGTTAATAATATTGCTTACAGAATCAGATGGTGAATTATTATTTCTTGTAGTGCAGACTTTTTTTCTTTCTAAAACAGTTTGTTTTGTCTAGGAAAAGGAAAGCTGACCTATTTTCCAGGGTCACATATTTTTGCAGCTAAAACTTATTTTTAATGTCAATTTTCATAAAAAAGTTTCCACCGTTAACATGATGTTCCAAAAACTAATTGTGATATTTACATAAAAATTTCAGCTCGTGTTTTAAATAATATAGGCAATGAAATGAATCAAATGCTGGTGACATACTTTTTCATTTATAGGTGTTTTTAGAAAAAGTAAGCTGTAAATGAAAAAAAATGCATATGAATGTAAACATTTATCCATAATTTCTTTGCACCTCAACATTTATCTTAGAGTTTGGTTCATTACATTCATCTTTGTATTCTAAAACCTGTGTACTAAGAAAAATAGGATTGCTGAAATACAATTTTGTGTAGAGTTTTAATCGTTTTGGTTATATTTCATTAAAATTTGTTGATAACTTTCCTATTTCTTAAAATATATTACATTTTAAAATAATTTTGTTGTATTTATAGTTTTTGTCTCATAATTGACAATACATCTAAAAACGGTAATTTTATATAGTTTTTTTAAAAATTCACGGTTTCAAAAATTTTCTTCGAATGTAGTTGCATACCTCAAATTTTCAGCTAGGAATCTCTTTCTAATTTTATAATCCGAATACAGAACTCACTTGACTTGACTTGACATCTCTCCTTATGCAGTTCTTTTCGACTGGTCATCAAACAGCCAGGGTTCTGAAAGAGGTATGAATATACATCATTTTTCATCTAGTAATTTTGTCGGCAAAATTCGTTGCCAAACGGTTGGAATTATTAACTTATCATCCATCAATATATTTGTAAAACTGCTCCCTTTCGATAATATTAGCTGTCCAAGGAAGCAGTATCGTAGATTTGTAGCCGTAATTTGTAACAATACATGAAATCATAGTTAACACTGACAGAAAAACTATGAAGTTTCTGTATTCAAATATAAGACAAACAATATTGCACTTCATAAACTCATAAAAATAAAATAATGATAAATTATAAGAAGAATGAATTGAGGTTAATATTAAACTGCCCTTTTTTCGATTTAAAAAAAATCTATTTTATACTGCATATTGTCTTTTGCTGTCATTTTTTATTTAAGTAATTTATTTTAAGCTACACATTGTCTTTTGCTGTTATATTGTTTCCAATTTTATGTAACCGATGGTGTAAACTATGACTTTTTATTAGGGTATAGTGTTATTACTCCTTGTCATATGGGTAAAAGTATTTCTCTTTATGATTTCTAATGTAAACGGCATAATTATTAAGCATTTTTTCTTTTGTTTACAAAATATTTAAAAATAGTTCTTCCGTTTATAAAATAGTTAAAAATAGTTCTTCCGTTCATAAAATAGTTAAAAATAGTTCTTCCGTTTATAAAATAGTTAAAAATATTTCTTCCGTTCATAACATAGTTAAAAATAGTTCTTCTGTTTATAAAATAATAAATAAATAGCGTTTAATAAAATGGAAGAAAAAATTAACGTAATTAGTGAAAATAGTGAAAATTTTGAAAATGTTTTAAATTTCATTGTAAAAACGAAATATACTAACCAAAATTTTCAAAATTCAAGAAAAGTTGTATAATAAATAAATTAACCTCGATTTAACAGGTAAATTCTTGTAGGATATAAATATATATGCAGTAATTGGGTTATTACAACTTTCATAACTTCGAAAATATGACGTTTTTAAAAAATAAATTTAAACATGGAAAAAGAAATTGCGGTATGTTCTACTGCCGACATTCAAAAATATGTTTGTATCAAATTTGTTACTCCGTGTAGAATGATTCATAGAATGACACTAAACATGCACATGCTCTGGAACATTTTTCTTTCTTTTTTTACTATTAGATATTTTCGTATAATTAATCGTTCCTAATATCCTGTTAAATGTGAGTGTTTAAAATACTCCTTCTTAAATGACTTATTCTCAATATTATGTTTTATGACAGTGACAAATTTTTAAATTTTCATTGTAATTCATTGATTAAGATGCTTCGAAGTTATAAATAGAAGAACATTCATGACAGAATATGATTCTCCTATATTTGAATGACAAACGTATCAAAACTTTCTCGTAGTAGCTTTTGTCATCTGAAATGTGCGTGATTTAATCACTTCTAAATCACGCGATTTTCAGATAACTCTTTTTTGAAAGATTAAACTTTAGTTTACAAGAAATTTAATCGACGATAAGATGAATAATAATGAATGGGTTTTGGTGTCTTTTAAATATGACTTTTGATGAATGTTGAGTTTCTTTGTCAAAAAAGATTTTATCGTGAACGTCATATTAATTTTTAATTACTAGAGAAAGAAAATTTAATTACTAAAGAAACGTCAGTCATAGAGATATATATGCATGTAGCTGCCAGAAATAATGAGATTTAATTCTAAAAGCATCAACTAATTTGATGATTTGGTTGCTACGTGACTTGCATTTGATTCGCAACTATTATCTAATCCGTTTATGTTTGTTATCTAATTAGAGGATTCTTTCTTTTGTATAGTTAAGAAACAACAAACAAAAGATAATTGTATTTATTAAACAAACCGAACAACAGGAGAGCATGTTAAATGGTTTACCTTTTATTATATGTGTATTTGATAGCAATTTTATTTGGCTTAATTTACTTTAATAGTATTAAAATCCGAATTGCTGGAAAGTAATATTATAAATAATATAATATTCCCAAACTCTTATCATATATTTCATCAAATAGGAAAAAAAGGGTTTAATAACCATACAACATATAAACTGCAATTTTATGAACCATTAAATGCAAAATTTCATTTTCTTGGTGCTTTGATTATTAATTTAACATACTAAATAAAATTGCTGATAAATGCTTGCTAAATTTTCTAATAATTTTTAATTTTTTTTTCATTCCTGACTACGAAATGCAGAAAGATATTATGAATTAATTTTCGACGAAATCTTCACTTTTCAGACCTCTCTGCATCCAAAAAACATATATTTTTCTAATTTTGTTGTTTATTTTTCTCTCTGCGAAAATTGTAATTGAGCAACACTTTCAGATTAGCGTAACTGCATATCTTGTCTTAACAAATAAATTATAATTTTAATGAAATCTGTTCTGGTGAAGTTTATTTATTTTTAGACTATAGGAATGCATGATAGTAACAAAATGTATATGAATAGACTTCTAAAATTTCGAACATATACTAAGCATGTATTACTATGTAGAAGAATATTAAATGTTGAACAAAATCAAACAATAAACATGATATCTTTTTTTGTAACTTTATATTTTCGAATGCATATAAAAGCGATAATTTAGAAATAAAAATAAGCGATAGAAATTTAGAAACAAAAATAAATGATCCTTTAGATTAAACAAATGATATTTGAAATGTGATTGATATGACGAATATTGATTTCAATTGATGGCATAAGATAAGTATAAAATGCATATTTCTATTTTCTTTATTTTACTACGAAGCATGGAAAGCTCATATGGACATTGAAAATACAAATAGGAGTTCTTCTGGTATTCATGGCCTTGACCGAAATCTACAGTTTTATGTGCTGGGTGGATAGTTAATACTTTTATTAGTAAACTTAGTTTTGGTTAGTTATATTAAGTTCCGTTTTGAAGCAAAATTAGTACTATTTTGTGACAGATCTCGTAATTTCGAACCGCCGTCTGATGACGCCTGAGCTGACATCCCCCTTTCCAAACTTCCACATCACACCAGGGGGTGACATTTGGCCTCGCGGATTCAGCGTGCACCAGAACCGCTTACATGGCGGTTCTTCGGTGGAAGCGGGCTTCGAACCTGCACCCTTCGGGTTCAGAAGCTAAGCCCTTACCACCAGGTTGCAGCGGCCGTTATTAGGGAATGTGCAAAACGAGTTTGGAGAAGATAATTTTCGCTGGTATATTATAAATTAAAGTAAATAAAATAATCCTGTAAATTTATTTATCTCAACATTTAATACTTTCTTTTACGCCAATACAGATATCAAAATGCTTTATTCGTTTAACGACAGTTTTTAGTCATTTAAACTAGTAAGAGGGGTTTCCCCATAGCTTTATCGGATGCTTGCTAATAAAGCAAAGTAGAAAATATTAACCTTTTATAAGAACTCTGCATTTTTACTGAGTCATTCGTATCATCTTTAGCGAGATTATTGAGAAACCTGTCATGCATTTAATAGTACCCGAAAATAGAGTTTACGTTTCAGACGTGATTTTTCATAACAGCTTTAAGGTATCAGACTACGTTCGGAAGAAAATTTTTGAAAAATTGAATTTAAAGAAAACTATTTAAAATTATGGTTTTTAGATGTGTTGTCAATTATAATATAAAAAACTGCAAATGCAACAAAATTATATGTAAATATAATATATCCTGAATTATTCATTAAAATTTTTAAATTTTAATAAAATTTCACCAGAGGGGTTAACCCTTTACACAAAATTGTACAGTAGCAAACCTATTTTTCTTAGTACACAATCCATAGATTATAATGATGAATGAAATGAACGAAAATCTGAGAAAAAAATTGAGATGCAAAGAAGTTATGGGTAAAATTGTACGTATGTATGCATTTTTTTCCATAAATTCATAATTTAATTTTTCTAAAAACTCCTATAAAGGAAAAAGTATTCCATCAACAATAAAAACTTTTGGTTCATTTCATTGCCCATATCATTTAAAACACACACTGAATTTTTCAGTTAAATACCTCTTTTATTTTGGGAAATATCATGTTAACGAATATTTATGAAAATTAATATTTTGTGAAAATTGAAATTAAAGAAAAATTTTAGCTGAAAAATAGGTGACCCTGGGTTATTGGTCAGGCCTTAACTTTCCTAGAAAAGATAAACTGTTTTGGTAAGAGGAAATTCTAAACTACACGGAATAACAATGAAAAAAATAATTTGCCAATGTGGTCGATCACCAGTGTTTTTAACGTAGGCGGATACCTTAAAAAATCTTGACAAAAAATACACTTGTACCAAAAACTCCTTTAAAAAACTGGTTAATTTAAGTCGAAAAGTTAAATAGCGTTAATATTTCTGAGAGTACAGACATACAAACGACAAATACCTTGTTATATTTAGCTCAAAATTAGATAAGTATTTTCACTATAGTTGTTAAATCTGCATACTAAATTTTATCCATCAACTAATCTTCATTTTGTAGTTTTCATGCTAATTTAAATTTGGTCATGCTGATTTCTATCAAGCATAAATATGTTGAGTTAAATAGTTTAATATTTAATAGAAATCTACAATTTGGGTTTAAAAAGTGTATTCTAAATTTCATCTGTCGAGTTCAAAGCTTTTTTTATTATTTTTTTTCTTATAGACATAACTCAAAAATGCTATTAAAAACGCATTTTTTAAAAGCGATTTTTTAAATTCAAGAAGGTCAAAAACATAGAAATTCTTACAAATCTCTTTCAAATTTTCGTAACACTTACAATACTTTCTTTATAATGTGTATAAGAAAGATATAATGAGAAACACATTTCATTAACACCATAATATTTATGCATTTAAAATTTATCTGAAACTAGACAGCTAGAAATCAAACAATTCAAAATCTTATTCATCTTTTTCTGAAAAAGATATTTGTGCTTGAAGCTTTCGATCTTAAAATAGTAATTGCTTCATTTTTAACTGGCGATTAGAAACTAAGAATTGTACAAACTCAGAATGTCTCTAGATATCGAGCTAAAGTTGTTAAGCTCGTTAAATATTGAAAATGATCTTTATTCATTTTTCCAGAATCGTTTAAGGAGCTGTCACTGGTATTCCTGGCTTTCGAGAGCATTAAAAGTTACGACTCTACTTCGTTTAAATGTTTACTGAAGTCGAAGAAAATATTTGGAATTTCTTATCGCAATAAGGAATGGGAATAATAATTAAAGTTCGTGTTTTATTCTGTAACAAATTCTTCGATTAGTCTGGGAAACTCGATTTCCCAAGGAAGAAAATTTATTTGCTGAGTATGCAAACGATTTTCTTTGGAGTTCTGATGAATATGTGCAATATGTGCAACCAAAATGTCTTCGAGTTTTAATTTTCATCATTTAAATTTAATTAGAATAATTTCAGTCTATACCCGTGAGACTGCAAAGCATTTTTAATCGATATGAAAGTAATTTTTGACTAAAATAATTGTTTGTTATTGCAAATTTTTGACCATTTTTAATTTTATAAGCATAGTTTATTGTGAATCGCTGACACTGGGATTTGCAGGGTGATCCTAAATTATCTCGACGCTTTTCTAGATATGGTCGCTCAAGTCAAAACGAACAAATTTTGTAAAAAAAAAATATAATTACTAAGCATTAACGTCTGATGAAAATGTTTAAATCTGAATGACCGGATCGTCCCCACAAAATTTATGTAAAAATAAGTCTGGGTCCGATAGACCAACACTAAATGCGATACAACTCTTTCGAAGTAAATTCGTCCTGCCATTGATAAGGGGTAATCAACCTCATATTATTTCTATACCCCCCCCCCCCTCAAACGGCAAGAACTGATCACAATACCGCAAGGTTCTCATCCTCAAATATAAGGTGCTCTCGGTTGGATGCGAAGAAATAGAAGGCTCACATACAAAAGTCTACCATTATGAGAAGCCTATTCACAATGAATTAAAAAGAAGGAAAGAGAGACGAGACGAAGTTTACAAATAGTATCTAATAGAATACCGATTAATATTAGTCTAAAAGCATTGCTTTGAGAACATCCTTAAACAAATTCCGTGCGTTTCGAGCACCAAGCTTTTTGAACATTTAATTTTGTCCCTTTTTTGATTCAATATTCAACTTATTAAATCTGTCATAGTTTGTAGAGCATATTATGAAGTTGAAGAAAACTCATTGGTTAATTTTCAAAGCTTGATAGTGTGTTATTGTGAATTTCCACCAACTTATGTTATTTAACTAATGTGGATAATTACTTTCTTTTACACATTTTACAAGCAAAATTCTCCCAGTAAAACTGTCATTCTTTTATATTTTAACTGCATTAGTCAGAGGAAAAATTGTCTCGATTTGTGCATTCACCTCTAAGTTGTTCATCTCCCTGTATAACTCATTTATTGAAAAGGTTCTTTCCATTTTTCTGTCATCAAATCTACACTACATGAACCTTCATATCGTAAGTGCGAGCAAGAGCAAAAATTGTATCGCTTTTTGAATTTACCTCTAAAAGTGAATTCACCTCTAAAAGTTAATTCACCCCTAAATTGCTCATCTCCCTGTATATCTCATGTATTGATCTCATGTATCATAAGAACTCCAACGCATGAGCCTTCATATAGTAGCTGTCAAGCAAGAGCAAATAAAGAAGTCACTAAGCATTGGGTAAATTTGGAATAACTTGCTAAATTAGACACAAAGTTATAAAAGGTAGCGACTAGTTGACTTTGTGCAAATACTAATACAAATTGATAATTTGTAAATGTTTATACGCACTTTCGAGCAATTATTTCTTGAACAATTCTATATAGAAATACCTTTTACGTAAGTTTCTATATTATTCTTTATTTAAAATTATTTTTAAAGCTTGAAAGATTTAGTCCACTGAGAAATTAAACTAAATATTTGTTTTCTGATTTCTTATTTCCCAAGAGGAATTTATTGAACATGGTGGATTCCCAATCTTTAGTTTTAACTTTAATTAATATAATCAACTAGATTTCATATATATTTAAAATATTTAGGAAAGCCAGACATCCTGCTACATCCTTTGTTCCTGATTCTAGTAGTTTTATTCATATGAAAGTTAATAACAGAGGAATTTGACATCATGATTGCCAATCTGTTATCACTATTCATTTTCGAGGGATATCATAAAGGGCTATTCTAGCACAATCTTAATCCCCATTCACTTAACCAACTTTGATCGTTCCTGCTCACCTAAGCAAATAGAGTACTATAGATTATAACTAATATTATGGCAGATTATCATAATCTATATATTGTTGAAAACAGATTATATTTACTTTGCAAGTAAAGGTTTATATATAACTCTCTTATAATGTAATAAAATTTAAAAAATTCAGGTTGATTTTACTGAAAGAAGGCTGTTGATTTGGAGAACGAACAATTTATTCCCAAAGTCAGAAGCTGATAAATTTATCCCAAATGTTTGTTTCAAATCTTTCAAAATAATCAAAAATCTTTCTAATAAACCAAGAATATCAGAAATCGGCCAAACGACATTCGACAATATTAATTGATTGTAAAATACAGAGGAATATAAAATTAATTACATATCTTTTATTATAAACTAAATATATTTTATATTAGTAGTATATTTTTTAGATAACATCTTTTTTAAGGTCTTTGATTATTTTTTTCATAATCTTTTGTAGTTCTTACAATGATAATTATTACTGACTAGCCGCCTTTGGCGACCAGCTAGTTCGCCATGGTAATGCGTTCTAAAATTTTCAATTAAATCACATATTCATTAGCCTTGAAGTAATTCCGGGCGTTGATTGGCCTGAAATTAATATTTTCTTGAAGATGATGAACGGAAAGTTCTAAAAGAACACGTTTTCTAAATAATAATATTTAATTTTAAAAATCAATCACTTTTAACTACCAGTTATGCTTTCAAAATATTAAAAATGTTTTTTTCGGTGATGTTGCCCAAATATTAAATATGTTTTTTTAAAGAAAGAGAAAAAGGGACAAAATTATTGAATTAATGATACAGATATTGCAAACGATTATAAAAATATGCCATTAAATCGGAATTTCAATGCATAGCCTGTCTAAATTCTATCAGGTTGACCGTAAATAAAGAAGATTTATTGAATTAATGATATAGATATTGCAGACGATCATAAAAACCTTTGCTTTGCATTTATTTTTTTGGAAAATATCACATTTTATATTTCTTTTATTTTATCCAGTCACGTGTTAAAAGTAACATTTCTTTAGATTTATTTTGCGATGATAGTTTTTTTATTCGAACTTCCGGCATTCTTTTATTTTATCCAGTCACGTGATAAAAACATGGTTAAAATATTTCTTTAAAAATTCGTTAAAAATAGAAGCTTACATTATAAATTTAAAAAAACTAATATCGTTAGAAAGCTAATTTTTTAATCTTTAAACTGATATAAAATTCATGTTTGTGCAATAATATTTTCGGAAGTTATAGTGGAAAAACTTCGAAGTTTCGCTTAAATTTTAATTAATTCAAATTCTACTTAAAAATTCGAAAAAAGGGCTACGAGGTGCACATTCCCGACCTCCAAGGTATACATGTACCAAATTTGGTAGCTCTAGATCAAACGGTCTGGCCTGTAGAGCGCCAACACACACACACACACATTGAGCTTTATTATAAGTATAGATAATAATCTTAGATTTTATATAAATAAAATTATGAAAATTGCTTTTAGCAGTAAGGATCTTTATAGTGACTCTAATTTTGACTTTGTGGCAACAGGCTTATAAAGAACTTCAATATTTAAATTATCAAATTGCTATTACATTAGTTATTATACAGTACTTTATTATCAGATAATAATTATATTAGAAAGTAATTTTTAATGAAAAAAATAATTATCTTTCAGTAAATAATGTTTTATTGAATTATGTATTGCCAATTCAATATGTATTGCAATTCATTAACACCTGCCATCTTTCTGGCAGTAGTGTGATTCTACGTTCATTAAATCTGTTTCTTTGCTGGCAAGAAAGACATATTGGTGATGTTTGATCTCCTTATTTGAAATAACAGTTTTATCATCTAAAATGAATTTTAGACACCACTATACATAATAATCCATGAATATGGTGGGTGGGTGAGGAAGTGTATGGTGAAAAATATGGTGGGTGAGGAAGTGTAAATTAACCAAATCACAAAATCAATCGTATCTCATCATAGGTAAACATTCCTATATCATCTGACAAAATATATAACTTAGGCAGCTTAATTAAATAGTTGGTGGTGAAAAATTAAAATTATCTCCTCTGCTGCGAAAAAATGAAATTACTTTCTGTACAACATAGCATCATAATGCAATATTACAAAAGATTTAAACAATATTAGAAGAAACAACTGTGTGGTATACTTTGGATCTCTACTCCTTCTCTCGGCATTGAATGACATAGATGGTTTTCCATGCACAAAAATCTTGTGTCATACATAATTTTATGTATACAAAAATATCGTGTACAAACTTTAGTGCTATTCATACAAAAATATATAATATTACAGTTTATAAATAGTGAAAACTAAAATTAAATAAATCATACTTAATATAGAATACATACAGAATAATACATGTAAATTGCTAAATTACATAGTTTTTGATCGTTTTATTAAAAGAATGATCTAAGGTTCAAAATTCTATTAATAAAATAATCTTTGTTAATGTACATTTTGAAATGTTTCACGGCGTATTAAAATATTAGTTATTAATACCATAAGATTTAATTTTTTCTACTTAGTTTGATATATTCTATAAGTTGATATTTTCTTTTAGAAATACATGTACCTAATTGATAGGTATCCTTCTACGTTTAAAGGAAAAATTTTGAAAGTTTAGATTTTTAAAAAAACTATTTATGTTTTTAGATGCATTGCCAATTATAAACACTATAAATATAAAAATATAGTATATTTTTTTAGAAGTAAGAAAATTTGCAATAAATTTTAAGGAAATTTAACATTGAAACATTTAATACTCTACAAAAAATTGTAATGTGGAAATCCTATTTTTCTTTGTACACAAGTCGTAGAATAAAATGGTGAATGAGATGATCCGAAATCTAAGATAACTTTTGAGATGCAAAAAAGTTATATTTCAAAATATGCGTATACAAGCATTTTTTCCATAAATTCACAGCTAAATGGTTATAACAACACATATAAATGAAAAAACATTTCACCAACAATAAAACTTTTGGTTCATTTCATTGTCCATATTATTTGAAACTCACGCTGAAGTAAATACTTTATTAATTTTTGGGATATCATGTTGACGATGGAGAATTTTAATGAAAATTAAAGTTTCTAGAAAAAAAAAAGAAAAATTTTCATCAAAAAATATATGACCCTGGATGATAGGTCAGGGATTCCTTTTCCTAAAAGGTTAAACTGTTTTGGGAAGAGGAAAGTTTGAACAAAAAGAAATAATAACAATAATAAAAAAATATCCAATGTGGTCGATAACCAATGTTTTTAAAGTAGTCGGAAGCCATAATCTAGAAAAGTTCAAAACAAGAATTTAGAACTTAAAGAAGTAATTTAAATTTTTCCTCCATCACTAATCATTTATGGCTTGTACTTAAATAGAGAAAGAAAAATAAATAGAGCAATGCTAATTTTGGCTATTTGGAAATAGGTAAATGTATTTCAAAATAAGAATAATAAGAATACGCTTATTAAATTTAGATTCATTTCTGTATTATCATAAGCTAACCCAAAACTTATAATCTTATAAAAATACCCTCGTTTAAAATTTAGTTTGAGAATTCCATACCAGACGAAAATTCACGAAAGTGAACAGTAAAATAAACATGAACATGGCTGTATTTTTTTAAGAATAATTTTTTTAATGTCAAAAGCAAAAATAAAAGGAATAGAATTGCGTAAAGAACATACCTTGCTAAGGTTGTCAAGGAATTGAAAGTATGTTACAATTCTGCTCTGAGCACAGAAAGGCAACATATTTCATAACCCGCATCTTACTAGTCTGCATACTGAATGCGTACGCTTCAAGTGGCTTATGCCTGAAACAGAACCGAAACCAATATATCGAATTTGAATATCCAGGCAAGAAATGGTAATGCAAGGAATATTTTTGCATGCAACCAGCGGAGACATATTTTCTCCCAGCCATGCTGTCATTCAATATGCGCAACAAATACTCCTTGTAATAAATAGATATAACAGGTTCAGAATACTCTGATATCGGTCGGGCAGATGTTTTCCATTGGAGTTTTATTCATTTCCGCGTATCTTATATTCCGTTAGAGAAAGTGGTAGGATAAGTGTAAGAGAGTGAATTTGAAACAGATAGAAAAATCATTTTTTTACGCTTATTTCTGTTTATTTGTTGCCATTTTTATTGTTTAGACAGCATTATTAACAAGATATTAAGCAATATTTGCGAATTGTATATTATAATATATCTATACTATAGTTTTCGTTCTTCATTATTCTCCTGAAGTATAATATGTTTAAAATATTTTAAAAAGTATCAACTGGATGTCAGATCAATAAATTTTTCGATACATATAACTAACTTGGAGATGAATTTAGCGAATTAGATGAAAAAGTTATTGAAAATAGAATAATTATGTTGATATCATAAATATTTTTGTAAATTCTATGCTTTGTCAGAAAACGTTTATAAAAGCAAGAGAGTTAAAATGGTTTTGTCGAACGAATTTTCTCTATATTTGGTTAAGGAAAAAGTTTTTAATCTTCGTTCTAGGCGTTGCTTCATAACGATTTACCGCATGCTTATGTGTCTGCAAGTGCTAATTCTCAAATATACTTTGGTTTTGTACTCAAAGTCTCAAATAGTTCCCTATTCCGTTATCGTGTTTTCTGAATATTTTGCCTGAAAATAAAATGATTTTTGCTCATTTACACTTTTGCATGCATATAACTGAGAGAATCCAATCACGTAATAATTTAATGTATACGACTACGTTAAAAACACTGCTTATCGACCACACTGACGAATTTTGTAATTGTTAATTCTTGAAATTCAGACATTTCTTTTTTCAAAAGAATTTATCTTTTCTAGAAAAAAAGGGAGGGCTGACCTATCATCCAGGGTCACATATTTTTTGAGCCAAAATTTGTCTTTCATTTCAATTTTCTCAAAACTCTAATGTTCATAAAAATTCTCCACTGTTAACGTTATATCTCAAAACCTAATAGAGGTACTTATATAAACATTTCAGAGTGCAGTTTTAACAATATGGGCAGTGAAATGTACAAAAGGTTTTATTGTTAGTAAAATAGCTTTTCAATTATAGATGTCTTTAGAAAAATTAAGTTTTAAATTTATGCAAAAAATACATATGTTTGTATATTTTTACCCATAACGTCTTAGTATCCCAAGATTTATCTTAGATTCTGGCTCATATGATTCATCATTGTATTCTATAACTTGTGTACAAAGAAAAATAGGATTGCTGCATTACGATTTTCTGTAGAATGTTAAACATCTTGGTTAAATTTCATTAAAATTTTCTGCAAATTTCTCAAAATATATTACATTTTAAAACAATTTTGTTGTATTTACTATATTTTGTCTCCTAATTGACTATACATCTAAAAATGGTAGCTCATGATTGCTAAAAAATTACTTTAATATTAGAAGGTTATGAATTTGCTAAGATACCTTCTGATTAAAAATGCTGTTCTTTAACAAATTTTGATGTCATTCCGACAATATTTTTTTTCCAAATTATGTATTTGGTTTTCTGGTACTTACGTAACAGCTATATCATTGATTGTAAAAATATCTCTTGATTGATTGTAAAACCATGTCCTAGTATGCTAATATCCTTGATGACACTAAAATGTCCTTGTATGATAATACCCTTGATGACACTAAAATGTCCTTGTATGATAATACCCTTGATGACACTAAAATGTCGTATGATAATACCCTTGATGACACGAATATGTCTTCTTATGCTAATATGCACTTTCTAACTAAAATAGGGTTTATTAATTAGAAAATTAACTCTCAGTGTCCACAATTTTATACTCCTAGTAAAGGGGATACACTTTTACTAATATCTGAGAAAATTTTGGTCATATCGCTCCTTTTTCTCTTTTCTTATAGCTATCCATCATAAAAATCAAATCAGATCTGTCAATTATGAAATTTGTAAGGCTGAAGCAGTAAAACGAATAAAATACGAAGCGAAAAAAATAAGGATGAAAATGTGTGGAGGACCTATAAAGAAAATGAAAGAAAAGAAATAAAGAAATAAACTAAAGCAGTTGTATGAAGAACTTCTAGCTAAAAGTACACGGTCTATGAAATAAAATCTCCCCTGCGAAAGATTCTTGGCAAATAAAGACAAAAAGCCAGAAAGTAGAGCGAATGAAAAAAAAAAAATGACAGACGAAGTAGAATAGAAGCAAGTTGTTTTCAAGCTCATGGTGAATAAGCTTCCAAATGGGTTTTCATTCAGTGCAAAAGTAGGAAGTGTTCATTGAGATGTCGAATGAATCAAAAATAGTAAAGATGATAGGAAAGCACATGTAGCATCAGAGGATTGTACTTGTAGCCATAGTTTCGATTCTCTAGCCATACGTAATCGAAATACGAGTATAAATTGAGAGAGGTTAAAAACTTCTCCCTTCGGGAATAAAAGAGAGTAAAGTAAGAAGTGCAGTTTATGGATTGATCCTTATATAGTTCCCAACTTGGTTTTATCCTTTTCTGAAAGTCAGATGAGAGCCCTTCCACTATGGACTGCGATTTGACTAAAATAAAATATTATTAAAAAAAGAGGTGAAAAAGTGAGATAGACAACAGTGTTCCTGAATTTGGGTACTGGTTTTTAAAGTATTATGTGCAGGATGATTTGGTCCGTAAATAGTGATAGCAAAATTAAATAAAATATATTTTAGAAAAATGTAATTTAATTTAAATCAAACTATATAACCTAAAACATAACTATATATACTTATAGCTTAAACTATATATTCTTATAACTGAAAGGAATTGCCTAAAATTCCACTACAAATAAGTAAATCCAACTAAAGTACAAGTATTCTCACTCATTTTGAGAATAAAAAACTTCATTTGGCTCTCAACTTAGTTTAGTTATATTAATTTCTGGTTTTAAAGCAGCATCAAGGCTATTTTGGGCTGATTGATAATTTTAAACCATTTGCATATGCCGAGGACGAAACATGAGCTGGCATCCCATCTCCAAACTTCCATACCATGCCAACGGTAGGACCTCTGGTTTAACTCTCTCTCTGACGTGCAGTAGGCCCGATTAAATGGCTGCTATTCTGTGGTATCAAGTGATGAACCCTCAAGTTGCAAAACCGAGACCTTCTCACCAGGAAAAATGTCTCTTGTCCTTAGAAGGCAGTTTCGACTGAATGGGTGTTATTGATTTGAAACATGATTCCTTCAATTCCATTTTATGTCATACTAGCTGGTATCAGGCGCGTTGTGTCTCAGAAGAAATAATTAAGGAGGTATCAGTTGAATTTGATATAGTTATTTAGTTTAATTAAGAATGATAGGGAGAATGGTATTTATTTTCATGTCGGCAATGAATACATTCATTAAAATTGAAGAATAACTAAAGGAGAAGAAGGAATAATATTTTTTGTATCTTTATTACTCTATTCTATAAACAAATATTCCTTTTCATGTATTAGATTTGTGAATTCTTTTATAATTGCAAAGCTTTAGAATGGTAGTAAAAGAAACTATTCATTGCATCTCGGGATTTGTTTCAAGTTTAATATTAAAACATGTGATTAAAATATTTTCCTTTAAAAATTGATTAAACGTAGAAAATATATTTATACAATGAAACCTTAAAAACATTTGAAAATACAATTTTGTGAAAACTAAGATGATGCAAAATTATTTGTACTATAATATTCTCGGAATTTACTGCAACAGACGCTAAAATTTATTAATTACTTATAATTTCAAACCTTTAAGATTGGCTCCCCTAAACTCTCTCGCATAATTTCTAATAAAACTATTACCTGAGAGAAAGACTTTCATCACAATTACGTACAATAGCTTCGAAATATTAACGTCTAGCTTGAATTTAGCATCTTCACTGAACCTGTTGTGTCTCATTGGCGAGTTATTTCGTGGTTAATCCTTCTTTAATAGATGCGGTAAATAGATCTGAAAATAAGTTTAGATGATTGTATTATGCCTATAACCTTCGCGTAAGTGCAAGCAATATGTTGTCGAAGTTTCATCGGAATCGGATGAGCGATACGTCAGCTCATAAGAGACTTACAGAAAAACATTCATTTTTATTTATTTAGAGTAACGGCAAGATAGACATTTTATATGTTTTTCTTTACTGGCCTTACTTTAAGATGATACAAAATAAACTGTCCTCAGCAGATTAGGTGCGAGTTTCTCTGGATCATGTTGTGCAAAGTTATATTTCTTTTTTTTTTTAAATCGAAATCAGGTATTTCTTGATCAAAAACTTTAATTATCTCCGAGACTTCACTTAATTAAGACTTTATGTCTTAATTATGGCATAATAATGACTATCAAGTCTTCAATGCAAGCCGTTTATGAAGTACTGACATAATATAGCATAAACAGTTAATAACATAGGCATCTCGGAAGTTAATACTATAATTATCTCCGAGACGCTTAGATGTCTAATAGATAATTATCTCACTCAATTAAGACGTCTAGTCTCAGGCATTATAATGACTAACAAGCCGTCAATGCCAGCCGTTTAGGAGGTATGGCACAATATAGCGTAAATAGTTATAACATGGGTATTTCGGGATCTAATACTTTAATTATCTCTAAGACCTCACATAACTAAGACGTCAAGTCTCAGGCATTATATATTATAATTCTAGTCTCTGTCATTATAATTCAGACACTAACAAGCTTGCAATGCAAGACGTTTATGAGGTACTGGCACAATATAGCATAGACAGTTAATACCAATGGCGAGTTGTTAAATATCCGTATTTCCATTGCAGGTGTTACCAGGTGACACCATTTAGCAATATACAATATAATCTTCGAATCTTTACTATTGCAGATAGTTCATAAATGCATCTGTTCCATTAATAGCCTATCATATTTTCAAAAGTTTTAACGATATTTCTTTAAAAGGATGATGCTATTTTTGTCCTTATTCTGTTTAATACAAAAATGCATATTAGACATGAATGCCATAAAAATGCTAACCAGCACTTATGTCCGCATACGTGCACATGTAATAAATTATGTTGCATCTCAAATGAAGTTAGTATAGTCACCCATGCTGTTTGATCTTTAATAGTCTGTCCTATACGTATCTAAATTTCAAAATGGGGCTTAACGTGTAAAAATGTAAAATGGAAACTTGAAGTAATTAATTAAGCATAAGCATAGATTAAAAATTCATTAATTTTTTAAATTCATATAACACTGGATACTTATATTTCTAACATAACACCGGCAAATATAATTTAAATCCAAGAATGTATAAGAATTGAATTTTGTAATAAATCTTAGGACAATTTTACATGAAGTAAATATTTGTATGGCATTTTTATTTTAAACGTTATATTCAAGCTAAAATTATTATTTTGTCAATTATAATAATTTCTAAAATTTTATATGTAATAAGTAGATAAATTGTATTTTTATTTTATGCAGCAAATAATGGTAGCAAAGAAAAGAAATACTCATTCAAAAACTCCATTCAAATGAAATGAATTTGCTGACAAGTGACTTGTTAAATATTATTTTAGTAAATGGAATTCTAAAACTTGTCATCTTGTGAAACGAAGATTTCTTATCCTAATCTAGTAAGAAGACATGTGTATTTATTTTGGTTCCTTGAAAAATCTGTTTGGATACTTTTCGGAACTGATGTTGTTTAAGTTTCATTAAAAGTCGTTTGCTCGCTCTTACACATAAAGAGAAATGTGTAAATAGGGTAAGGGTGTAGTTTATTCATGGAAAACGCTTAAATAAACATAATAATTTCCTATGGTAACATTTTTTTTCATATTTACTAAATGTGTGAATAAATCATAAAATAAGTTTGCTTAAAAAAGTTTATCTTCTCATATATTCTACAATAGATTTAAATTAATTTTCATAAATCTGTAAGACATATAGAATCATGCTTTAATAATATTGACTCTAAATATTCAATATTTCATTGTAAATTATACGAACACTTTAATTTATTTAACCAATTTATATTTATGAATCGCTCTCAGTAATTCTATAAGTTTGTATAAATATGCTAATAAGTAGATAAAAAATAAACACTCAAAAAATGTTTGCTTAAAAAAAAGCACAAATTTTCAATTAAACACCAAGCATTCATATGCTAAACTGTCAATTATACAAAAATAATTTACTCTTCCTTCGATGTTCATGAAGTAATAATTTTATTATTTGCTTTATAATGTAAATTAATTAGAAAGGAGAGCAAAAATAATATTTTTGCATCCGATGTTTATCATGGAGAAGAAAGAAATATTGAGTTATTCATAATAAAAGTACATAAATATATGTTTTATATTCATTAGAATAGTCAAATATGTAGATAGTTATTTTTAATAATAAAATTTAAACAATATATGTATGTCGAGATGTGTATGAAATGGCATCTATGATAGAAAATTAATTCAAAAGGGTTTGGAGGTCATATAGTTTAGTTGAATAATACTTTTTAGCATATAAATGCTTTTTGGGGAATGAAGGTTAAATCAAAAGGGACTTTTCATATTTTTTTTTTACATTTTTAATTAAATTTTAATCTTAACTTTAAAGTTTCTTCTTTGAACTGGGTAGAGTTTTATTGAGAAAAGGTTTATTTTTTATATACTTAGAAGTTAATAAATTAAGTATTTTAATGATGCCAGCTTTGCATCCACAAGACTTTTCTTTTAAATTCAGTATATTTTAGTGAGCTTGAAATAGAATACATTCTTATGGAATGGTGGAGTTTAAAATTTAATTTATTCCTTTCTCTGTCTTCATGATTATTTTATATTAGACAATCTTATTTGAATAAAAACAGCAATACTTTTTTAAAATGCATTTTAATTTGTATAAATTATAGAAAAAAATATTTTTAATATTTCTTACTTATAAATGTATATTATTTCTTATGAAATGTGGAGTTTTTTGTTAAATATGGCATCGTTCCTAAGAAATTAAAATTTAATTCTAATGCTTTTTTGCATAAATTTACAACATATATAAATTTACATTATCATGGTAAATCACGTCATGTAAATTTGAATGAATAAAAACCAATTCCTAAAGATGTACATTTAAAAATATAAAGGAAGTATAATAAATTTTATTAAATTAGTGTTCGTTTCTGAAGCAGGGTTTACTCTGCTCTTGTTTCTTATTAAATGATGACAAGCTTCAGTTTAGATTTCGGTCTTCTCATCGTGCTAACTTCAGAAAAGAAGGAAATTTGTTTAAATTTTTACCATTCATAATGCCCTAAAATTATGTCTCATAAATGCATTTATAATAATTTTCTTTTTTATCATAAGAAAGGAAATATTACTGAATAGAACATACTTATTATTTATGAACATTTCAAATACTTGCCAAAATAACAATACGACCAGATTGCAAATACATGTTCGGTGAAGGCCGTACATAGAAAGCAATTTTATTTGAAACTAACGATACTACGATATTTTGGAATCAAATTAGATACCTAAACTTTGATTCAATATTATATTGAAGTCATTTTAAGTTAAATTACAGCTCATATATGTTTCAGCATGATTGCAACAAGATGATAGCATGTATTTATGTCCATTAAAAGTATAAATAAAATTTTTAAAAATTCTAGACTTGTTGGTACTAGGGATTATTGTTTGATGCTTTTCATATTAAAATGATTGATTACTTTAGTCTTTGACCATGGAAGATATTGGTATTGTTCACGAATATGAGCATTTCTTACATACTGAATTGTAGCATTATCATGCATGAAATACTCGACATATTTGGATAAAATATGCCTACTTTTCTGAAATACCAGGTGATCAAAACAATATTATGAGATGAACTTTATTTTAAAGAATATTGGTACATTTTAGCAGGCTACCTTACCTACCAGAAAGAGCAGACCAATGTTATGTAATGTTGTATGATAAACTTGATATTGTATTGCTTCCTTGTCCCGTTAAGGATATTTCACGATTAGAGGTATTTCCCAACAACTAAACCCATCCGTCAATGCCCTCCATTGTTAAAAGCCTCCAGATTTGAAAATGAGGAATCTCCTTATCACCGACTACTCGCATCTAGTCAATAGACCACACGTGAGCATAGTGGGTTATTAAACCTGTCGCTTCTTCAAAGGAAAGCAGTGTCCAGCAGTTGAATGCGGGCGGTCCCTTTGTGAAGGAATATCACGTGTTCCAGAGTGTTCAATTGCTAGGACGTATCATTGAGGGACAGTCCGACGCCATGAAAGTCTGGTGCCTCAATTGAGGGAAATTTTTGCTAGATGATTGGCAGAGGGAGAACTGACGTAGTCGAATAGAGATTAAGGAGGCGAACTTTGGACAGCTATAAAGAGCAGGTCTTGCTGTGGAAGAAGGAGAGTTAGCTTTGAATTGTGGACTGCAGCATTTCGACGTTCCACCCTGGTAGCGGTTCTGGCTAATACCCAGCTAGCGTGTTGAGGTGCCATTTTCCGAATCGATGGAGAACTCTTTCCATGAACTCTTTTCAGTATAGATCTTCAACCTTCGTCTGTCGTATTTATAGCAAATATTTAACCTAGATTAGTGCAAATTGCTCTTCTCTAAATATATATGGCTATAAATAAAATATTTGTCTGAAATTACACTCACGCTTTTGATCGGTCAATATCAAGTCATTACATTATAGAAGAAAGCGTCTTTTTATTAATTATAAAAAGACGCTTTATCTTTCAGAAAGAAGAATGGCCCAAAGCAAATCAATACAATTTTGTAAACTGATATAAAAGAATGTTTGAATATTCATAAGGGGGAAACTTACCTTTCAGAATGAGTAGAAGACCAGTATGAAATCAATGAGATATAAAATCCCCTTGATATGGAAGAGCGTTTGTAAATTTTTAGTATGATATCCTATCTGCCAGAAAGTAGAGAAAGCCAGTTCAAATACTATTTTGTAAGATGGACTAAATATGGAAATGAGCTTATACAAACATAAAATGACACTTGAAAAGTGTGTGGATGCATTTTAATGATGGCATCTTATCTTCCAGAATGAGCAGAGGACAAATGCCTTACCAGTATGATGTCATTTGATTTGAAGTTGGATTTGATAGGAATAATGGTGGAACATATTTAAAATGATACATTTACTCTGAGAAACTGTATGTAAATAATTCCGAACTTGTGGCACATGCTTACCTTTTAATGTGTATGCCAGAACTGTGTAAACATAAATTTTGTTGAGAAATAATGCATAGTTCACTTAATAAAAATATCATTTTCTTAAATGAATTCGAAAATAAGTTATTTTTGAATGCAGTTTCTTAAAGATACCTTTGTTAGAAGTAAATAATTATATTTGTCTCTAAACATGTTGGAATTATGAAATTTAATTATTGTTTAACTATACACATTTAAAAAAATAAAATAGCGTTAATGTGACTAGTGATTAAAATGATAGTAATAATTAGTTTATATCACATGAATTAAAATCATTAACAGTTTTGAAAAACTGTATAATGACAGCTAATAATATTTTTTTAAAACTTAATTCATTTCAATTAAATAAAAAACATTGTAACTTTTGCCCCTCAAAAGTTAAAAGCTCATGAACAAATAAAAATCAAATTCAACATTCAATAATATTTTGTTTTACTTTTGCCTTAAAGCTGCCTTCCTTTTCTGCCGCTTCGACTTTTAATGCTCAAATGTCATTTACACATGGATTATTAGTACCATTTCAATTTTCTCTTTTATCATCAATAATATAGAGATATAATTAATGGAAGATTAAGGAATTTTTTTACTTCTGATGGAATTTTTATTACATTATTGAAAGCTTTTTATTAGAATTTAATAAAAAAAACGCGGTGGAATTGGTAACAAAATTATGGCAAATATCATGGTTATGGTTCCTTTGTGTATATTAGTGAAGTGCTATAAACCAAGAGAAAAATAAGTATTTGAAAGTTACTACTTTTGAATGATTATTTTTTTATTCAAATATGAGTATTTAACTGATGATGCTAGAGATAATTTGAACAATGATTTTATGGCCAGTTTGTACATTTCTTGAATAAGTGCAGCAAAAATGTGTAGAAAGGAATATATATACATCAGGGCAAGGAGGCGACCCTATTTCACCATCGCGATATATCTCCCAACATCTATCAATATTTTTCGATATCTCGTGATATCGCTATTCATTTACAACATTTTATAAATTATAAAATGTGTCTCTTAACATATTGACAAATCAGAAAGAATCCAAATAAATTTAAGTTTCAATTTAAATAGTAAAAATATTTGCTTTATTTTGTATACAGATATAAAATAATTCTGTTAAGAGACCTTCAATAAAGTGTGTCAATATACCAAAGCAGGTATGATGGAACTTCTTTTTTCATGCCAATACTCTTGAGTATGAAAATGCGAACTGCGAATAAAATTGAGGATTCAATCTGATTTTACCCTTTTTGCTTTTATTTCTGAAGATGAATAATTAGCACTACAGTCAACAGTTTTAAACAGTCAACAACTTTCTGATAACCGAAATTATTTTTCCAGAATGGTATTTTTCAGTTCGAGAACTAAAGGTAGTTATTCCAAAATGACATGATTAAAAATATATACTAGAATATGACAGCATTCATAGAAATATCAATAAAAATTATGTATGGAGATCAATAAGAATGACGAGTAACAAAAATAAACTTTAAGCGGTAATCAAAAGGGAATCAAAAACGCAAATAAAATGTGAATATCAATTTATTCATCGTGAACTATTATTCCATGTCAGGATTTGGATAGCGATATTTTTTCGTCACCGACATTAAAATATCGACTTTTTTCTATAAACCAAAAATCGGCACAACACTAGCATTGACTTCAATTTGTTCAAAAATTAATTTCACGAATTTGTCACATTTATTATTTTAATTTATGTATATCACTTTTAGAATTTTATGCTATTTACATACATTAGATCAAATGTTTTTCAAATCAGTTTTATCTTTCCTTTAAACGCAGCAGCATAATAAGTAAAAAAACCTCAAAATCGTCAAAAGTGAAATCCTCAGTATTTTAATAAATCTCCGCCTGATTTTAAAAATCCCGAGACTCTACATATGATCTGGAAAGAGTAATAACAATTAAATATAAACATGATTTAAGCTTGGATTTTTTATTTAATACTTTAATATCATTGCACTCAATAAACCTACATTTGTTGAATTAAATTTCATAATAGTATAAGAACTGTGGTTTGTTAAATTGTATAATTCAATAACGCACGTGTAAAATTCCTTCAATGATACATTCAGGAAAATGTAATTTTAATAAATCATCAGAGTCCAAATAAAATTATATTGGTTTCCACCACGGTTTTTAATCACAAATTCGATACTGAAATTAGACCTCCAGATTTCTTAATTTGCAGAGAACAATTTATAACTGCAGAAACGTATATTAGGTTGTTAAGGATTATTAAGTTTGTGCAAGTATTTGATGATAAAATATGAATTTAATTTACGACAATATTCAAACATTTGTATTTTGGAAGTAAGTGACAAAAGTAGCTTTATTTCAAAGAAACATTTCTGTTTTCTTTATCTCTATTATTCTCATTGCAAATAATATTTTTAAGGAAATCATAAGCTTTTATCAAGTTCTTGAAACTTGAAATATTGCTGTGCACTAAATAATATATTGGACATAGTGTATATCATTCATTAACGTGTTCATAATATGACATATTTTAACAATAGTACACAATATTTTAAATATTGTGGAATACTAAAATATAATGATTACAATATTGCAAAATATGTAACAATATTTTCTTGGAAATTATAAAATAAGAAATTAAGCGTATTTAGATTGTCTCATAGTGTATTGAAAGTAGAATGAAAGATCACACATACATTGTGTTCGGCATGAGAATTACAAAACAAAATGTCTATTAAAAATTAGGAGAAAATTTGTAATTCTTCAAAAAAATTAAAATTACAAATGAAACTATTTTATTGTTAATAGATAGAAGCACAACTCATGTAATAGTGTATCATTTCATGCTATGATGACCTTTCATTCACTGACTACTTCTTCTTGCAAACAGCCAACCACCCGAACATCAGTGAACGTAGCAATATGGACAGGATCATTTAATGGCTACTCATTACAAAATAGGTTCATTTATCAGAATTGTGAAAGATGTACAGAGTACCTCACAGTCTAAGAACACTTCTAAAGACATTCTTGTATTTTTACAAAATTTGACTTATATTCCAATATTAGATAGATAAAAATAAATAATTTAATTTCTTGATTGTTATAATAATTTAAAATTCAACTTTTTTACTTTGTGGTACAGTAGAAAAAAAACAATTTTATCGAGGAAAAGGTAAGATATGGGGATTGATCATTAATAATGATAATGTTATCAATTTATTCAGAAAGTAACGTTATTTCTTTCTTTTATCTTTTTAGCTTAAAATAGCTGTCTAATTAATTTAGAAATTATTTAGTGATCTTATTTTTGCTTTCTTTGTTTTGGAGTGGATTTAAAAACGTTATCACGGTAGTACATATACAGATATATATAGGAATGAAAATTGGCCGATGAACTGTTTGCAGGAATTAAAAAAGTAGCTAACTGAAATATTACATCATAATAAAGTTAAATTAAAATGAGAAAATGAATAAGACAAAAAAAACACAAGTTTGAAAGAAAAAAATAAAAATGGGAAAAGGAGATCAAAATACACAATTATTGATATTTTTTTTTCTAATTTTAAATAATTTTTTCTACATGAAAAATGATGTTGAAATAAGTTAGCATTTATCAGAACTCATTATTTGAACCAATATTGTGTCAGTCAGCTCATCAGATCAACTTATGCATTTATTAAGTTTAATGACCAGTTACTTTTAGATGTGGGATTTGTTTTCGTTTTGAGGAAACAAGGGAACGATTTGATTCATTATATATGACGGGTAATATAATCTATAACACCTTTTTCAAAAACTTTATTTTTTACAAAATTTATCACGATCCAATATATTTTCAATAAAAACTAAAAAATACAAGAGGTGTTCAAATTATAGGGCACTGCGGACATAAATGAGCACTTTATTCAAAGTATACACCGTGCCTTAGTACAAAGATCCTATTGATTGGCTAACCAAATGATTCCTTGTAACCAGAATTCCCATCACCGTGACGAGGCCCAGTCTTCACAGCGTTCTTGCGTTCACAGTCCCAGTTGAATCGCTGATTTCTTTTTCAGAGTACCAAACACATAAAAATTACAGGGTGACATGTTCGGGCCGTAGGGTGGATGGTTGAAATGATTCCATTTGGTCAGTTCCATGTGTGTGGCTCTGGAGACGTGTGGTCGAGCGTTATCACGAAGCAGATATAGAGACCCTTTTATTCTTGATGGGCCTGCGTAGTCTTAGGAGTGTCTGGTAGAACACATCCTAATTAATAGTTCTTCTTTGTTCGTGGAATTCAACATGCAGCGAACCTTGAACTGCACTTTTTATGAGAGCCTTTGCACTCTCCTACGCATGCTCCGATCTATGCCGCAAACTCTAATCTCATCCTTAAATGTTTCGTTACTGTTTTCCATAGCGGCATAGGCAAAGATATTAACAGTTACGCTGTTTCGTTCATTTACATTTGAATATCTATTGTTTTTTAAAAAAAATTTTTATATACCAGTTTAATTAACATTTAGAGGGTTTTTCAAAATCAGTTTTAAAACCTCCCATTCTTAAAAATGCATTTCTTATTGATCTGTTGAAAAAATAAATTAAGTACGTAATTTATAAAGCGAAATAAGTACAGCATGATGTACACGAAATTATCAACTTTCAGTACTTGACAGAATTTGATAAAGATTTATAGGAAAAATGTGCATGAGTAAGCTATAGAGTCAAAATTAATTACCGGTGTTGTGTTCAAAGTTGTAAAATTAAGGTATTTAATCCTTCAAACTGAGGGATATTTTATTATAATTATAATCAACTATACATGGAGGAATGAATAAAGAATAATTAACGAAAAAGAAAATGGAAGAGTGACTGTGGGGAAAATATTGAGAAAGAAAAGTCGAAGGAAAAGAGATAAAATAATAAATAGAATAAAAGAAATAAAGAGTTACAAACGAAAAAGAAAGAATTCTTCACGAAAATGAAAACGAAAGAGATGACAAGGAATAAGAAAAATAAGAATAAGAAGGGCTGCAATGGAAAAAAGAAAATACCATGTATAAGGCAAAAAAAAAGTTGTTGTGGAAAAAGGAAGATATATATAATAAAATAATTAGAACAAAAGAATAAATAAATAGTTAGAACAAAAGAAAGAAAGAATTACGTTGGTAAAAGAAAGAATTCTTCATGAAATTGAAAATGAAAAGAATAGGAAGATAAGAAAGAAAAATAAAGAAGGGTGGCATTGGAAAAAGAAAATGCCTTGTAGCAGAAAAAACAAGTTTTTGCGGAAAAAAGAAGATCTATATATATATTAATTCAAGAAATGAATGTGCATTAAATAATTTGCGTAAATTTTGAATGCAAAAAATGGATTTCTTTTACTTCCATTCATGTGGAAAATCAGAATTCGTTGATTATTCATACCTTATTAATAGTAGTTTTGTTCATGATTATTCATTCATCACTTTCTTGCGCTTAGGCATCAAACATTTCATGCATATTGATTATGCTCGCTTATGACGTACAGATAAGCCTGAACTTAACCCATAGCGTGCCTTAAACCAAAATTTCATCAATGGCATGTGATCCCGGTCATTGATGAATCAAACAGAATTTATGAGTGAAATACAAGCAAATTACGAAATAGACAATCCTGGATCACCTTTGTGTGCCTCAGGTGATTCGTTGGCCTGATTTCACATATGAGCAATATTTAAGGTAAAAATACAGTAGTGCTTAATTTGAATGACCTCAACCATGAAAGCATTAGTAAATAACTACGTCGTGAAAAGCAATTCATGCCTTTTACAAAACATTCAGAAGAAACTATCATTGTCAATTAGGTCAATACTTATTCAAAGTCTGAAGACAATGTCGTTTGAAGGTTAAAGACTTATTCTCATAAAAAATTAAATAAAACACAAATGTTTTTAACCAGTATCAAGAATAATTAACGTATACCGTACAAATAATGGCAACATTCGAAAAGTCCATGCCAAAGGACTTCTAGAGAAATTGTTTGATCTATACAAAAAATTCCCCATCTGAACTACCTTTCCAATAATAGGCTCTTGGTCATACAATATCTATAAATACAAAAAAATTGCTACTTTTTTACTCCCATATTAAATATGAAAACAAGGAGCGGAATAATGGTGAATTTTTTCCCCATTTCGCATCGATTAATATCTACTAGAATGATATCGAGACTCATTATGCATTATCAGCAATAATTTTCATTGTAATGCATCTCATTGTAGTTCATATATATGATCTGAACCTGATATCTGGATTGTGGTATCTAATAATATGTGGCATCTAATATCTAGATTGTGATATCTAATTATGTATGGTATTTAATATCTAAATTGTGGTGTCTAGTTATGTATGGTATCTAATATCTAGATTGTGGTATCTAATTATGTATGGTATCTAATATTTAGATTGTGGTATCTAACTGCGCATGGTATCTAATATCTAGATTGTCGTATCTAGTAATATATTTAATCATATACATTATTACAAAGTGTAAATTAATTTGCAATTTCTAGATACATCCTGAGCTGTGAATTATACTCTATGGTGAATTTTTTTTATATTATCTCTTTTATAAAAGGAAAAAAAATGTTCATTGTTATATGTTACAATAAAGCTTATAGCTAGTTATGAAGTTAATGATATGTTATGTATTTTCTTATATTCACCTTCTCCAGCTTGCAAAAAAGCAGGATTGAGTCAAAAGGCTCAAGTGTGTTGTATTTTGACCTGTATTTCTAATAAACTATTTCGATTCCGTTGTATTTTTAAACTATCAATCGTTCTTATCTTTTAAATATTTAAAATGAAGCTGAGCTTAATTTTTTTAATATCATGATTAAGCTTGTAAAGACAGGGTTATCAAAATAGAAACATTATAAGTAACATTAAAAAATAAATTTTAAATTTTAAAATATTTATTTCTCTTGAAAGATTTTATAAATGAACAGTAACACTTCTTCTGCATTCTATATATAAACAGTAATGTATCTTCAAGATTCTATAAATTGACAATAGCACTTCTTCTGAATTCTATAAATAATTAATTGTTCCTCTTCTAGATTTTATAAAAGAAAATTGTATATCTTCTAGATTATGCAAATAAATATTACTGTCTCTACTTTAATCTACAAATGAAAATATCATCTCTTCTAATTATATTAATGAACAATATTGTCTATAATCTACAAATGGACCAAATAATCTGTTATAGATTCCACTTATGAACAATACCGTCTCCACTAGATTCTATAAATGAACCATATTTTCTTTTCTAAATTCCATGAATGAACAATAGTGCCTGTCCTAGATTTTATAAATGATCAATAGCTGCTATTCTAGATTTTATAAATAAGCAATATAATCTCTCCAAGGTTCTCCAGAAACATAAATGAAAATTTCGAATGGTCCTCTATGCGGTGATATATTCGTACGTCTGTCTATCTTGTTTTCTTTAGAAATAGACATTCGAAATCTACTTCTTCTTTTCGAATGATCTTGTGTATGGTAAGATATGTCAAAATTTTCCTTTATTTAATTATATTTAAAACATTCTTTAATATGAAATATAACTTTAAGCTAGAATAAAAATGCTATAATAAATAAGAAAAATAATGAAAATAAAGAGTAGGTTACAATAATATTTTTAAGTTCCATCAGAAGAAAACTTCGCTTGTTTGACTGCGGCTCCATATAAAGACAGGCATCCATAAATTTATATTATATACGATCTAAGAAATTGTCTTGTATTGTAAATACCGCGATCCATAAATTTCGTTGTTTAAAGGTTATTCCGATCTTGAAAAACACACATTTCTCATATGCTCCTACTCGCCTTTCTACACGAAAGAAATTTCGCATCTATCTTTATTTTATATCATGAAGAAAAATACATTGTTCCCCACAGTTTGATTTCTTCAAACCTCCTTTCAGATAAAACAAATAAACCACTTCTCGAGGCCCTCAACTCAATCGTGCACACGGCGTAACTTTAAAATAATGAAAAGAAGTTTCCAGAAAACTGAGATGAGATCTTATCCATTCTTCCGAATATCGAAAAGATATAAGACTGGAGATAGAGGAGTGAAAGTGGATGTCGTTTTTCTTTCGAAAGGGGAAGGCTCATAAAGTAGTACTATTTCACTTCACTTGCATTTCGAACTTAATTAGAAAGAAAAACGCGGGAAGCATTCAACCGAATTTACAGTCCTTCTTTTTCTGCTTTAACTCGTTTCTGTTTCTATACTCTGACTCTTTCCTCACAATTTTTTCTTTTCTTTTCTTTTTCCTTCTTCTACACTTATTTAATGCCGCCTTTTTATTTGAGGCAAAACCGAATGTGGTAAATGCGAGATCGATTCGGCTTTCGAAGCGATCGAGTTGAGTTGATTGAGTGATTCGAGCGACAGTGGCGCAAATCGAATTCGAAAGTTCTGGAAAACAAATAAATGAGTTTCTACGAAATATTTTAGCATTCGTCACCAGAGCCTTTCTTTAGCGAAGCTTTCTTAATGACTTTCTAGGAATCTTTCTTCAATTTTTAAAATAATGAGTATAATTATAATTCAATAACATGTTTTTAAACTTAAATATCCTTTCAGAAATAAAATGAAACCAGTTCTTGTTTTATTTGAAAGCGAATTTAACTCTATGTTTTAACTGTATATTTTTGCGTATCTATATATATATTTTTTAAGTTTATTGTAAACATCCATATTAATATCATTGAAATTCAATATAAAATATACAATTTTCAGGATCAAGCGCTTTTTGCATAACATCAAGATGTTAAAACAGTTCCAGCTACTTCTGAAAAACTACTATTAAATACTGAATTTTCATAGTTTGTCTGTCTGCCATTCTTTTTATCTGTAAAAACAATATGATAAATATGCATTGAATTCAAATTTGGTTATTTTTATCAAAATTTACAAGAAATCTGTTGGGGAAAATTTAAATTCTGCCCATATCCATTGGTATATGATATCAAAAAAGTCCAAGAGCTATTCTTATGAAATTTTGTATACTAGTTTTACAATATAAAGTAAAGTATGAACAAGAGCAGAAAATAATATAGGAGAAAGTACAAGAAGCAATGATTCATAATAATATCTTAAAACAGAACATCTAAAAACTTTGTTGGTAGTTATACTTTATTTTCTCAGAAATTAACTAAACCATAACACATTCAACCGCTCCTTAAGAAATGAAAATGTCATGTTCTAGAAGATTGGATGTTGCATAGATAAGCTGTCCAATGCAAACAAGACTGGTAATATTTAGTAGTTCAGAAACTTATCAATTTGGTTTGATGAAAGAAACAACATGAAAAAATTTCCACAATATTTTGGGGACTTCACTTAGTTCTATCATGTAATAAATATTATTGAAACTGTTTGTTTCAGCATACTAATATGGGATATTCTTTTCCACAGATTTACAAATTTCGTTTTAAATTAACACACTCCGATCCGCCCATTTTGCTTGAAGTGTTTTCAGCTTTCTCTTTTCACTTGAACTTAAAAAAGCAGACAATTAAATTTTTAACATATTGACTAGGTTTTTCTAAAATATGATATTGATTTATTATTCAAGTGATAAATTTTTTCCGTCCTTGACTATAATTGCCAAGTTATGGTGAGTGGACAGATTTTGCAATTATTTAAATTATTTTTCAATTGACAACTGAATTATGATGAATGAATATGGTGAATGACATTCATTTTGCTTGAAGCGTTTAGAGTTATCTATATACTTTTGAGTTATTTCACTTATATTAAAAAAAAAACAGACCAATAAATAGTTAATATATTGACTAAGTTGTTCTAAAATATGGTATAGATTTGTTATTCAATCGATAAATTTTTCCATTCTTGAGTGCAATTACCAAGATAAGTTTTGTTGAGTGGAGGGATTTTGCAATTATTTAGAGGATTTTACAATTGATGTCTTATTTACGATGAATGACGTTCGTTTTTCTTGAAACGAATTGAGTTATCGCATTTCACTTATACTTAAAAAAGCATACCAATAAATAGTTAATATATTGACTAAATTTTTCAAAAATATGATATAGATTTATTATTCAAGAGAAAAAAATTCTGGTCTTGAGTACAATTGCTAAGTTATGTTGAGTGGATGTGTTTTGAAATTATTTAGAAGATATCTCAATTAATGACTGAATTATGACGAATGAATGTATTTTAATATTATTCAGTTTATGAGTAGATGATGAAAAAATTAAAAGAAGGAATGAAAGAGGGAACAATCAAAATCTTAAATTCTTTGTTCGAGGAAATGCCTTAAAATATAGAAAAATGCATAAATAGATAAAATATTAGATCATACAATAAATTTCATTTATCTAGTTTGATATATTTTGGAATTATCAAATTCACAATTTAACACACATACATAATTAAAAATAAGATTTAGGAACTCTGCAAACAAGGATCTTTTAAATTACGATGTGGATTATTTCGATGATTACCACTCAGCTTTCTCTTGTTAATTTTTGTATGCAAAACTATAAATGACTTACGTTTACATGAATGAATAGAAAGACATTTATAACTTTTGTTAGAAGGCATGAAATGTGATTATTCTCAAAATGAAATTTAGAAATAGGTTATACCATATTTTAGCGATAAATAAATTTAAAAAAAAACAATCCTTCTCAACCGAAATGTGTAAATCAAGAAATAATAGTCGTTTAAAAGTTGAAAGAAATACTTTTTTTATTTCTTTAAGCAGAAAGTCTTCTTAAAAAGAAATCATATAACACCTTATAATAGATTTCAAAAAAAAAAATCGTCTTTCTTCATTCTTCTACCTAAAAGTGATTTGAAATCAGAGTACTGACGGATTGACATATATAATTCCAAACCGCAGGGATGTCCCTTTCAAAATTTTTTTGCACAAGTTAGAAAAAAGTAAATTAATGATTTATTCTTGTTTCCTTACAACCTAAGGAAACCAAAATTTAACACAGAACAATAATTAAAGTCGAAAAATCACATGCTAAATTTTGTTATATTTAAATATCATGATATTTTTGAGTTACTTCATACCTCTGAAAGCATACACCGACGACGGTGTATACTTACAGATGTAATGTTAGATTTGGATAGAAATTTGTTAGGTGCAGGTAATGTAGATGCTACGCCTGCGTACCGTATTTTATCTATCTAGCTTCCTTTGTTTTGTTATTATCTTGTTAACTTATATTAAAACAGACATTTAAACTTATTTGTTTTTTAATTATCTTGTTAACTTATATTAAAACAGACATTTTAACTTATTTCTTTGTTTTTTAATTATCTTGTTAACTTATATTCAAACCAGTAGAGCGACAGATATTTCTTGACCCTTTTATTGCCGAATGATGACATATCACCGTTTGATACACTAACGAAAAGTAAAATTATTGAAAGCAAGTATCGAAATACAATCTACAGTACTTTACTATTACATTCTTCCCCTTTATAATGCATCTTGAATTTTTTAAATATCATTCTTAGTTAGGGTTTTATGGGCTTTAACCTAAATAGTAAGAAATTCATCCGGTTATCTTCAATATACGAACTTTGTTGTTCGACACAAAAATGGTTAAAATTTTTTTTCATGAAATCTAAAAAGTCTAATATGCGGGAAATCATCATTATCAAGTTTCAATCTTTTTGATGATACCAACACCTCGTATGCATACGAGAAAGCGAATTTTTTTGTATAAGGGATACTTGAATTTTGGAAATCATCTAAATCTTAAATTCGCAAATCTTGACGAGTACAATAATTTCATTTTGCAACTTTCCCATTGGACAGAATAATAAGCCAATAGCTTTGTTTTTTGTGTAATTATTGGCCCAAAATATAAAAATGTGTTACAGAAAATGTCTTATTCACTATACATGGAGCTAACTACTATCGCCTAAAAAAGCTGCAAAGTCACCGGAGCCAGATATATTAATGCCATTTACGGAATCCCTCCTTCGCCATCAATAACAGCATAAGTTGCGAAGCAAATATCGTTCTTCATCGCAGGTTGTTATGAAAAGGATCATCAGACGGAAGGAAGGGAAATAAGAATGGGCAACACAAAGACAGATTGACGCTCCATTCTATACGCCTAGAATAAGAAGAGAAATGCACCAGATGCTGCATTCGGTCAATCGATGGTGCTGACCCTTTGTCACGAGAGCACGAGAGTGGACAGTGGTCAATCGGAGACGTTAACTCATACATGCCAACTTGACCATCTGCTTCGTAGAGGACCTGATCTTACCGGAAGTGTTTTCCAAACACAAAGCAATCTAAAAACTTTTTTTTACTTAGAAGGACAACTACCCATCTGAAATGTTTAGATGAGATTTATGGGTAGAAGATAAATCGGATTGTTTTATTACATTGATTTAATTACATTGAGTTATTTGATTATTAATAATGATTATTGTCGAGAGAGAATGCTATCGTTGTTTTTGTATTTTATTGATCAGTACTAATAACTGCAATAAGAATCTCAATTTAATGTGAATTCTGTGATATTGAAATCTTTGAAGTGATATCTTGCAAATAAGCCATAACACTATCAATTTCGATTGAACATTGATGTTCCATTCCTTACTGGAATATTAGGACGAACTATTTGCTGCATTTTGCAATCTTTTGAAACATAGCATCACGTGAAAGTTTCAACCTAAAATACCAAATTTCTTGAGTTCAGGCTTGACATGCATATTTCATGATTGGATGAATTTAGTTTCAAGTCTACAAACATCTCATATCGAAGATTATAAAATGGTTTAATAAAAATGTTTGCATCAAATATAAAATTACCGTTGTTATTGTGACTTATGGCACTTTACAAGCCTGCTGACAGCTATCGGTCAGTGATATAAGCCGAGTAAGCGTCTCTTATTTTTTAAGTAGCGCCAACTAGGGCCAAGAGTACGACATTGTAGGTTTCATAGGAATTTTGAATCATACCTCACTTCACAAGCGCGTTAATTTATAGAGTTTTCCCACTAATTTCAAGCTTTAAATTATTTCTGAAGTAGATCGCTCATTACAAGCCGCAAGCTTAGATCAGGGAATAGAAAACCAAGCCCAATGACTTGATAAATACATGAACCCTTAAAAGCGATTGTTTCGTAATACAAATATGATTGTGCATATCTTCGGGTAATTAATTAATTTTTTTCTCTTTTTATTTTTTTTTTCAAAGGAAGTGGGAGTAAAATAGCTTTTGCGCACGCATCAAGATGATATTAAAATATGGAAATCATTTTGTACCTAACTTAAGTAAATTAATTTAAATAATCTTATCTAGGAGTACGAAAATATTACCTTTATGTTTGAAACTAAGCTGCTTTCTCAGCTTTATAAAATTAAAGAGAAGTCTAGAAATATTTCTTTTTCTAAGTTCCAAAACTAAAAAAAGGAATATAACTGAGAAATATATCAAGAACTTAAATCGGCAAAAGATAAATATCACTATTTAGGTTCAAGTTATGCATGATTTAAAGATGTTATTTTCTTAAATCGATCAAAATACTTATTAAAAATTACTTTCTCTAGGAGTGTAGTTAATTTCCTTACTTTACTCTTAAAATAAATTAGTTTCTATTTATTTTGAGAGAACTCCTTTTACAATATTATATCTGAATTTGCTTGTATGTTTGGATAATTTTCATTAACAACAACTCTCACCATTCCGGCTGTTTTTAATTTTTGCTTTAGCAGGAGCAATAATTTTTATAGAATATTTTTATTTTTTATTCTTTTGGCGGCTCTGAATATCAACATGTTGATACACTTGTTTTATTGGTTTAGGAATATTTCTCTCAATTATACTTCACTAGACTGAAAGAGAGGAATTGCTGCTTGCAAAGAAGCATTTGTGATACAAACATTCGAAATTAGGAATTAGTCGACTGTATCAATTCCAAAGCATTTGCGCAAATAGTTACAAAGTATTATTTTTATTTTCACGTATATGTAGGTTAAAGAAAGTAGAATAATCATCAAAAATCTTAAACGCGAAATTTAGACGATTTTCCTAAATTTCAGTTTTTTTCTTGAGTTCGAAATAATGGATAATACCCATCTGTCTGTTAGTGACAAAAAAACAAAGAAATAAACAAACAAAAACATTTACAGCTAGAGGAATGAACTTTTGTATATTGTCCTTACGCCAAATTTGTAGATGTCTGATCAATTTTGAACAATATCCATTCAGAGAATGTTCGTTTGTATGTATGTGTAATATAAGTTACGACAGTTATTAAAAATGATGAGAGATAGATGGATAAATTTAATTCACAAATTAAACACCTATTGTATGTACATCAATCAATTTTTCTATCAAATCTGAGAATGTGTCTGTATGTTTGTACATATCCCCGGAAAATGCAGATGTAAGATGTTGCATGACATCTTTGGCTGTGAAGATTCTTGAAGTCAAAAGTGTACTAGGACCAACCGCCATCACTAAGAGCACTGAAAGATACTATCCGCCAAAATGTGTCTGCCATAACTCAAGAAATACTACTAAATGCTGTGAACGGTATGGTGACTAGTCACACAACTGCATTTCTGAATGATGAACAGCACATTGAACATTTAACTAATTAACTGCAGTTAAGCTGTCTTGAAAGCTGTCAACATTTTTTCATGTGACTATCATCTGTTGCTGAAACAAAAACTATAGCGTCATCTGTTGGTTATCAAAAGAATTATGTTTCGTTGACACACAAAACTCAACTTCTTTTCCATCCGTTTTGTTCAAACCACATCTTTTTATCTATATTCGTTTTTAAAGTTCGTCCAGACTTTTGGATCACCCGGTACTTTTTGCTTTACATTGAGATATATATTTGTTATTAATATAATTTTCACTAAATTCATATAAATTCAAATTTGTATTTTGTTTCATTAAAATTAATCGGTTTTGCTTTCAGCTTGCTTACTAGTTTTGGATGCAAAACTAGTGGTTAGACGAAAAGGTGGGGGGCTCACTCCTCCCTTCGAAGACTGGACGCAGTTCCTTAGGGAAAGGTTGAACCGTGGTCGGTGAAGGTACTTAGGACTCAACTGCAGTTCTAGTCAATGCTGCTGATTCTGGGCCAGTCATTCAGTATTTATTATTCCCTCGCCTTCGAGTGGTTTGGAGAGTCAATGATATCACTTATTTTATTTAGATTTAGATCTTTGCTGGCTTTCAAAAAATAATTGTGATTTTTTTAAGTATGCCTTATAATCATGAAGTATGAATTTAATGAAATCGATTCCTTACATTTCACCACCTAAATTTTTTTTTTAAAAAAATATGTCTTTCTATGAAATATAAGAGAGTGAAAATCGCTCTTCTTAGTAAACAATAAAAGAAAGTAATTTAATTTTAAATTATCGATGATAAAACATACATTTTTATAATTTGATAAGACAAGGAAATTAGACTAAAATATTGAAAAAAATAAAACAATAACACAAATAGTGCTGTAAATTAAATATTAAAATATTAAAATTAAAGAAAAAAATAATATTTGAAGCTGATATCATTAAATAATTAATTGTTTAAATTTTATGATAGGTTAAAAATATTTCTCTGGGATTATTCGTTTCCATTTTAATGGTAACAAAATTTCAAAATCTTCATTATTTTTAAATTTTTTCCTAAATTTTATAAATGTCAGCTTTTTTTCTGTTGCTAATAAGATCACTTGTGCCTAGCTTCATCGAATTCTCTTGAAACTGTTGATTCAATTAAAAAAATGAGCATGTACGTAAACATTTATCTTTATTTACTGTCGCGAATAAACTGTAATTAAAGAAAATACAAATAATTGAAATGACTCTGTTTATTTTTAAAGAAAAACTATAAAGTAAACGAACGAAAGAATTAAAAAAAGAGACGTCCGTGATGCTGTTTCGAAAATAGAGATTAAATATTTATATAAAAATAAAGTATAAATATAGTAGTTTCTGGAGCTTTCTAACAGTTTTTACATGATGTTGAGAACAAATGTTTGTATTCCTTTATTTTTCAATTTGGATATTTGACAAATTTAAGCTAATTAATGTTGTCCCAAGTGCGTTTAACCCCTTTAAAATAAGAAGTAATTTTTTCAGTAGAAATTTTATAGTTAAACTTCACGATTTTGAACCGGGATAAACTAGTTGGTAGAGCGTTGGATTCGCATCACTTGAATTGCTGGTTCGAAATGCTAAATTTTTATATTAAGAACTGAAAGAAACAGACTGTGTTAAAAAATCACAAATAAAATTTAATATTAAAAATTATATTTTAAGCTGCTAATCGTGTAAAATATTTTGATTTTTTTTAAAAAAATTCATTACTTATTATATACTTCTTTCACATTAAAAGAGATAATATAGCCCAAGTTTCAAATCTTCCTTTGATATAAATCCGAGAGAAAGATTTTAATCCTGTAAAGATAGTAAATGAAGATTTTTTCAATCACTCTAATTAATTTATTGATTAAAACAAAAAAAACTATTATCTCATGTATTTTTTATAAAGATATAATTAAAAAATTCAAAAGAGCCTTTCCAGTTGCATTGACAAGTGCATTAGGACTCTTCACTTAATTTGCAAAAAAATCCCTTTAATGATTAAGTACAGTTAATAACTTCAATTCTAAGTTTTTTAAATACAAATTGTGTGTATTCAAAAGTTCATTTAAAGCACGAAATAATTCTTTTTTTCTGGTTACAGTATTAAAATTAATCAATGTTTTTCATTTACTTTGATAGATGTACGATGAAATAATTATGATAGGAGGCATTAATTAAAGTCTTTTTAGGGAAAAAAATTAAATTGCATTGTTTTAGGGGTAAGAGTAATCAAAGTCAAAATTATTAAGTTTTTTTTTAATAATTGTTGCAAGGACTCATAAATAGTTTATGGATTTTTTAATTAAAAATCTTCTTTATACCTGACAAACCAACACATAAAATACTTGGAGGATTAATTATTTTAATAAATAACGTGCCTGAGTATTTAAAAGCAATGTTTCATAACTTTATTCCTATTTTCCTTAAACAGTCTCATAATAAAAATATATAATAAATAAAATATATATATATAAACATATATAAATACATGTATATACATATTTAATTTATTTAAAACGATATTTTAATTCGATCTCAGGAAGGCATGTCATACAGAAATTTAGCTTTGAAGTTGGGTATACGTGTAGCAGAAATATATGTCTGTTATCAAGTAAATATGTTAGAAGTTAAAACAAAGACTATATATGCTTTTTTCGTCTTTTTTTCCTTTTTTTCATTTATTTCATCAATATTCAAGATATTATTTTATGTGTAATAGAGAAGTCATTTTTAAAGAGAAAGCGGTTTTTATCAACGATCTTTAAATAAATTAATCAGTTTATTCTGGCATTGCACGCTTCTCCAACATTTGTTAACAGTTTCATTCAATCAGTTTTGTTCAGCCAGGAAAAACTATTTAGTTGTCTAAAAAAATACCCCTTGTAGCACACAAACATCGTACAATAATGTATGACATTAATCAATATTCGCAATAATGTTTAACATTATGGAATATTGTTTAATATCATAAAATATCGCACTATATTCAGTAACAGTTTGTGCTACCTATGACAGTATGTGTTTTAGTGTAGAAACTATAAATTTGATTCTAAGAAACATTAATATATAATTACTAGATTATTACAATCATATATTTCATGCTAATTTCTCAAAATAGGAATGCATCTACTTTTTTTCATGGCGCTAGACCTACTTCTGACTAATTTCACCATAATTTGCGGGGTTTATTTCCTTTTCTACAATAACACGCATTCTTAAAGAGAATGCAGATTTTTCAAAGCTGAGATAAAATAATTCCTATCAGCTAGTTTGGCATTCTAATTTTCTCTATGGTTTGGTAGCAATTTAATTCAATAAATTTATTTCAAATAGGACAAACACTTTATTTATATAAAACGACGTTCTGCCATTAGATGTAGGTGGGTAAAATATAATACTTATCGATGGACAACAATATGTATATTATTTAGTAACATTATTAAAATACAATACCGTGTAGACATGTCCTACAAAAATATTTCTGAAATGCTGAATCGCTTTTTAAATTTATATGTTTTTGAGAAACAATATCAGTAAAAATTATTCATCAACATAACTGTTTGTAAAGGAGGTAACAATTAAGGTTTTTCTTTATTTTTAACAATCTGTAATAAATTAATTATTGTAATGTAATAAATATCCAACAGAAGTTAAATTAAAATTTCAGACAAAAGAGCTCATATTATAGCAAATAATTATGAGACACGTTTTCATAATGTTTTGAAAGTTTATTTAACATTCAAATATTTTGAATGTAATGATATAAACCAATCAGTTTCAATATAATTTTCAAATCTCAATGTTTTTCACAAAAATTATATATATTTTAACTTTATAATGATTCGTTGTTCGGTGTTAACCTAAACATGTAAAATAAATATATAAACAAATATAAAATAATTAACTCAAAATATAATAAAATTTGTGAATCATTTATTTATAAAAATAGAATAGGAAAATTATCGAATATATTAAACAGATACTAGGAATAAAAACTTAAGATGTACATCTTTCTGATAGTGATAAATCTATTATTATTATTATAAATACATAGTTAAAATTATTAATTTATTCATCACAGATTCTAAATAATCAGAGATTAACCACGTTGAGCCTAACGTACCCACAATTTCTGTTAGTTGTATTAATTAATTGCTATAAAAATTCAAACTTAATTAACATTTATAAGTCATTTAATTAACATAACTAACATTTAACATTTCAATAATTTTAAATTTAAACTTAACTATAACATTTCCTTAATAATATTTTCTAATTTAATTTCATTCAATTAAGTCAATTTTAACTGTAACTTTGAATTTAACATTAATCATTAACTTAACTTTTTCGTTAAATTAAATTTAACATTTTATTAACTTAATTTTATAACATTTCATTTTTTAACGTATAATTTCATTGATTTTAAGCTTAGTATTTCATTAACTTTGATTTTAAGCCTTTCATTAACTTTGAGCTTAATTTTAAAATTTCATTAAATTAGTTTTATAACATTTCATTAATTCTAAGTTTAAACTTACTTTAACTTGGATTCACAACATTTCATTAACTTAGCTTTAAAATATTTCATTAACTTAAATAGCATTTAAATGTCATTTGATTCTTTTAAACATCAATTACTTTCTATTGCTTAAAAAATAAATGAATAAATTGCATTAGTTACTTTTTAATATTAACATATTTCTGAAATTGTACATAATTCTAAACTCGGGTTCATAAATATACTTTTTCCCCATGAAAGTGTGAAAAGTCAGCTCATTTCTGTGAAAAAATCAAGACTAAAAGTGCACTGAAGGCGTATTTGATGATTCCGCGTATTGCCCAGCGTTCAGCATGTTTTAATCCCTTTCGGTAACTGGATCTCCATTCCTTATCTTTAATTCAAAAAGCCGAAACTCTCTTTTCAGCATCTTCTCTCGGGCTATTTGTGTCGAAAATGGGTCGTTTCGAGAGGAAATATCGCCCTCCCAAGGAAAAAGATAAGAAATTCCGTTTCTATGGTAACCATACTTCATATTTTTGTCCATTTTCTACTCGGACTTCAGAAGTACCGCCAAGGGCTATCTGTGTATTACTTAACCATAAATCTAGCATCTCGCCGAGCTATTGAGATTTCTGATCCTTCGAGGAGATGCATTCCACTTTTCCAGCTTCTTCCCTTTTTTTATTTATTACTCATCATTTTATTCTTTTTTTTTTCCCCTGGAAAACGCAGGAATGCTGCCGCATATTAACTGCAAGAGCTATCTGAGATTTTGCTCCCAACAAATAATCCAGCTCCAGTTCACTTCAGTGCTCGTGGAAGTTCTGCACCCGAAATAATCTGCGAATCTGCATTCATGGATAGTTCTTTGCAGTCGTTAGTTGAAAGACTAATGTCGGTTGCCCCATTTTAAAGGAGGCACGAAGCCGTAAAGCGCCAAGTGATAGTTAAAAAGTAGTAAGTGGAGTATGTGTGACGGTGAAAATCTTTTTCTTCTCTCTCATTTTTTTTTTAATCTTTTTCACACTCTTCTCCAAATAACTGTGGAAAAATCGATTTAGATGGAAAATAACTCGGTGTGAAGTTTATAAAGAATAAATATGAGGAAGAAATCTAAAATTATATTTCTGATGGTGAATACAATGCCACCAAATTTTCTTTGAATCAGAATACTTAAGAAATGATACTTTTATTAGTGTTGTTATTATTTCTATTAAGAATAACAATAATACTGTCGAGGGCCGCGGTGTCCTGGTGGTAAGGCCACGACTTCGGAACCAGAGGGCTCTAGAGATCCGATTTCACCGATTACGCCATATAAGTGAGTCTGGTGCTCATTAAATCCATCTGGGTTATACGTCCTAATGCTGGTTTGGTGTTGAAGTTTAGAAAGGAAAGGGAGGACAGCTTAAGTGTTGTTCTCGTCATCTGCCTACAATTCAAAATTACTAGTTCCATCCCAAAATAGTACAAGTATTGCTTCAAAAAGGGACTTTAATGTAACTAAACTAAACTAAAATCGCAATACTGATCGTTTCATCAATCTCAAATGACCACTTTTCGACGATTCTATCTCATTAAGGGTAGAGATGTGGAAAGGAGAGTGTATTTTCGGAGTATTTCTTCATTTTTTGACCTTGATTTTCACCCTATTAATTACTTTTTTGTGTTTATGTTAATATTGTTTCATTCCTGTTATATATAAACATCAATTTCTATCATTTTTCTTCTTACCCTTATTTTGACAAATTAAACCCATCCTAAAGCATGCTCAAAAGTCATTCTGAACTAAGAAATTTTAATGATTAAAATTGATTTTTTATACTATTTTAATAATTAAAAGAATACCTATTTAATTATACTAATTTAATTGTTGTGTTATCAATATTTAAATTTTGGCAGTTTCCTAAATCTTTTTTTTTTGTTATTTGTATGTGATAACACTTTTACAATAACATTTAAAGGTTTTTTATTATTTAATCTAAAATTTTATCTGCGGGACTTTTTTCTTCATTTTTGAAAATTAAAGTAGAGAGTCGGTGTTTATAATTAAATAGTATGTTTGGGATATTAAACAAAAGAAATTCTAATAAACCAAAAAAAGAAAGAACGGTTTAAAATAAATTATCAAGACTTAAATTTTTCATGTCATTTTGTTACATTTGGAATTTGCTTCCTTGTGATGATTTTTTCCCCTCAGTAATAGGAAAAAGCATGAAGTGAATAAACTAAAGCCAAAAAGGATGAAGATATTCAAATGAAACTGAAAAGTTTCATTCTCCATTTTTGATAACTAAAAAAGATAAACTGTGTTTATTATTGAATTATATGCATGGGATATTAAAAAAGAAAAATTCAAATATCAAAAGAGAAGGAATGTTTTCAAATATATTATATATACTCTTAAATTTCCCATGTCACTTTGATACAATGGGAATCTGCTTCCGTATGATGATGTTTCCCCTCAATAATAAGGAAAAGTAAAAATTGAATAAAATAGAACCAAAAAGTATAAATATATTCAAATGAAATGGAAAGCTGGCAGCTCTATAGCATGTTTTTAACATCTGTTTCAAATTATGCTAAAAAATATTTTGCTGATGAATCAGAAGCATTAAATTATATTTTCCATTGATTCAGCATAATGTCATTGATTTATTACAAAAAATCCCTAAATTCTTAATTTTGGAACAAATAATTTATAAATGTTAATTTTTTTATAATTTTTCCTCTTAATCATCACTTTATATGTTATATTAAAATCTTATCACTATAAAATTACTACTAATCATTCATGCTTTAAATGTGTGAAGACAGCTTAAAAAACATTCACCTTCATCTCCTAATTTAGGTGCATGGTGATAATAATTCAGTCCATTTTTTGCTTTTTAAAACATAAAAACTTGTTTTTTATTTATCATTTGTATATCATACACTAATTCAACATAGATTTATTGAGTTTGTATAGAAACAAACATTAACAATTAACTTTTCTTTAGGCATAATTAGTCCTATTGTTTATTTTTTTACCTTTTAAAAAGTCATAACTGAAATCATAAGTTGAGTAATGTGAGAATCAAAATTCGATTTCCATTTCATTTTGAAAATTCAAGGTTTAGTAAGAACATTTAAAAAACTTGTAATCTTTCTCTCAGAAGATATGTTTTATATGAATATTATTTTTAAAAATATTTAAGTTTTCTAGAATATTATATATAAATATTTAAAAATATTTAAGAAATGCAATTTTTATGTTGCTTATAGGAAGCGATGGCTTAAAATGCTCCCATCCCGTTTTTGTCACTAGACAAGAAAAATAATTCAATCTTCTTTTTTAAATTATCAAAATTATTATATCAATTATAAGTACTACTTTATTAACTCCTTAAACTCATCATGAATGTATGGAAGAAACCAATTAAAAATAGCAATTTTCAAGAATAAATCACTAAAAAATAATTTTGCATAATTATTTTCTATATTTATTTCTTATACCTCTAAAGAATACTACTTACGTATAATGATATCTTCAGAAAAAAGTCTCGAATCAAATTTTTAAGGAGAAAAAAGGATTCCATTCTGTTTCTTCTTATAAGAATAAACAAATATTTTCTTTTCATTACTGATATTTTGCATTCTGACAAAATATTATCATGTATACCGCACAAAAGTCAATACAAAAGGCCTTTTTTTCTAGAATAAAACATATAAAAAAATTAATTTTAAAATAATTTTCATCTTGTTCATTTCTTGAAGCTACTTAAAAATAATGACTGAAATCAATAGACCTGATTATATAAGAATAAAGTAAACATTTTAAAAAAATATATATTTGTCGAAGTAAATCAGATTTAGCAAAATCTCTTAAAAATAACTGAAGGATCTCTCTTGGCGGTTATGTCCCCTTTTTATATGAATAATAACTCTAAAAGAAATATCTCATGAATACTTAACGTTTCTTGAAAAGGAAATACAAATAAAGATACAGCATTTCATGTTGCTTATGTGTAACAATGGATTTAGAAAAAAAAAATAAATAAAAAGTTTCTTCCTTCACCGTTTAACATAAGACGAAGAAAAATAATTCAGCCCTACTCCTATTGCTAAAACTAAACAAATATTTTTTCATTCAATACAAATATATCCCTCTGACACTGGAAAATAACACAAGTGTATGTTTCTTTACAAATGAAAAAGAAAACACAAGAGGTGGAGCAGACATTCTTTATTTTTAATATTTTTTCTGTTTCGTGGAGGATTCTAAAACACATCCGGAGAGAATGTATAATTTATTTTTCAAAGCGCTTTCCCCTTTTACACAAGAGGAATTTGACTTGGTACGACACAACAAAAAATTTACTCAAGGACTGAATGAATGATCACTGTTTCCCTTTACTTTTATTGCATGCGCATTCTTTAAAAAGAGCAACGAAGAATGGGGCGTGTTGACTGCAAATCTTGTTGTTGATATTTTGAACAAGAGACTTTGACACTGCAGGTACCTTGGAAAGCAACACATTTGCCTAATTCTGCCGTTTTGATCGTCTTCCGACAAGATGTAACCGGATAATATATCACAGCCGGACCTGAAATAAAAACTGAAAGTTTTTATAACTGCAGTATCATTTAAATTTTCTAAATAAAGTCAATAAACATTTTCTTTGACATTTTTCTTAAAGTCATACAAAGTATTACATTTTTAATGAAGAGTATTTAGAATTAATATGGAATATTTTACAGAATTCATAACATGATTTAAATCAAAAAGTCAGTTTAATTTTCAAGGTATTAGTGAAAGTCATTCAAAATCAAACAAAGTATATATATATATATATGTATATATGTATATATGTATATGTATATATATATATATATATATATATATATATATATATATATATATATGTATGTATGTATGTATGTATGTATATAAATATATATTAAGGACCTGAAAAAATGTATTTAGAATTAATATTTATTTATTTACAAAATTTAAAAACACAATCCGGATCTAAATTAAATAATCAGCTTAATTTTCAGGGTCTTGTGAAAGGTCAATGAAAGTCCTAACAAAATCAAAGAACATTTATTTTGACAACTAAAATAAGCATATAAATTATTAAGATTTTGTAAAAAATGCTTAGAATTCACATTTTTTTTAAATAATTTATAACAAAAATCAAGATTTAAAAACAATAATCCTATCGAGTTGCAAGTTCATAGAGAAGTTAATTATCAAAGTTCAAACAAAATAAAAGGGCGATTTATATTACAATTGAAAAAAGAATATAAATATATTAAGATTTTAAACAAAAGTACTCGGAATTAATATTTAACTGTTCACAATTCTGTAACAAGTAACTAGATTTAAATTAAATAAATTTAATTTTTGTGGTTTTGGATAAGGTCATGAGAAGTAATAACAAAGTCATAGAAAAATATTTTTTACAATATAAAAAAGGATATAAAATATTATGATTTCAAAAAAAAGTATGAGAATTAATATGTAACTTTTTACAAATTCTGTCTAAATTAAGTTAATTGTTCATATTATATATCTAATCAACTTATTTTTTTAAAGTTCTGTGGGAGAAATAATTTCAATATAATACGGATAGCTTGCTTTCACTTTGAAAAAATCTGCTTTTAGTCTAGTAAAATATAGGATATTTCAGTCGATAAAGTAATATAGTATGATTATAGATTTAAAATTTTGAATCCTATATTAACATTCAAAAATATAATTAACTCAAAGTATTGTTTAGAAATACATTTTTTTTACTTCCATCTCAAATTATTTTACGTTTCAACCATTGATAGAAAAAAGTAAGCATTTAATATTATATTCGAAGTTAATTTATATATTTTTTCAGCTGTCTAATTTGTTTTTTACTTGAGTCACATAAGTCAAACCTTCTTTTACCGCTTGAGATTCTTGTCTCCTATTATCATTAAGTGAATTATTCTTACCAAACTGGAATTCTTTTGGTGATTTAAATATAAGGTAAGTTAAATATTCCCTGCATTCAGTCTCCTGGAATAATTCTGGTTCATGAATGATAGATAGATTGACCCTTTAATTTTACCGTTCGATTTCTTCCTCTAAAAAAAGGAAATATCATTAATTCTTGCAGTCACAGTTCTTCTTTTTTTTTTTTTGAACGTACTATTTTTAGTTAATGCTTTTTGTCCAACAATAACAATAATTTTGTGTTGTCTAACAATAAAATTTGTTGAAATAAGTCTGACAGTCTGCCATTTCGAATTTGAAAACATCATGAGAGGAGTATTCTTTACATTCAAACTGCTGAAATTCATGTGGCCTATGAATGATGGAATGATTCTACAAGTGTATCAATCGAAGTCTTTAATTTAATGAGCGAGACGAAAACATCTTTGATTACTTCAGTAAAGATTATTTTCCTGTACTTGGATTTCTTTTCTATTTTGTTTTGTCCATTACTGAGATATGTGGAAATATCTCTGTCAATCTTCCATTTTCAGATTTGGAAACATTAAGTGTAAGAGTTTCTGACTTTTAGAATTCTTTTGAACTGTGAATGATAGGGCAACTTCTCAATATTACCAGTCAAGGTCTTTGGCCTGATGAGTCAGACTGAAACATTTATTACTGTTTCAGTCAAGATTACTTTCAAGTATAAGGAATTTGATTAATCTTCAGTTACCAATTATTGTCTGTCAATAAAAAGTGTAGAATTATTCCTGCCTATCTATCATGTAGTATTTGGAAACATTTCTTATAACCTGGAATTCTTTTGATTTATAAAGGAGAAGTATATCATTATTTATATTAATGGAAATCTTTATGGATTTATGATTGAGTGGGATGCATTTTTTTATTCTTACTGTCCAGGATCTTTTAAGGTAAATGGGTTCTGATAAATTCAGTTTTTCTGTATCCTTATGTTCATTTATAAAATATATTTTTTCAAGTCAAAATTAAATTCGTACATCTTAATTTATTTTATTCTGTTGAATAGAAGCTTTGAGGGTCATTAAAAAGTATATAAATTTAATTAGAGCTGATGGTTGCCATTAATTTTTTTTTCACTTGCAATTAACTCAGGTGAACAATAAGAAGAAACAATATCTATTTGTATTATTAGCATACAATTGATTGATGATAGGTTTTAAGGCCATAACGTATCTCTGTGTGGTCATTTTCTGGGGCATAACATTGTGGCAATGCATTATTGTAAACTTTTAAATAAATCAATGTTTCTGCCCAAGTATAATAAATATTCCCTGCAATTTAAATAAAAAAGTATTTATCCATTTTTTTTGAGTAACAGATTTAGTTAGTTTCTAAAATATTTTTCTTGCATTATTTTCTTTCAACCAAGCAATTTGGGATCGATCCTGGAACATTTATTGAATTTATTTTGAAGTATTATTGAAATAATGATTGAATTTTTATTGAAATTGAAATTACACATTATCGCTAATTTCTTGAAACTTTATGAAGTTATATATATTCTGAAGAAAATAATACGATTTTTTGTCTCTAACTCTTTCTCTATCTACCATTTGAAACCGACATCTTAAATTGTAAATTATTATTTTCCTTATAAAGCATCTATCTTTATGGTGATTTCAAAAATATGTCTTAATATACTTTTTATTTTATATGCCTTTCTTTATAAAAATATCTTTATAGTGATATAAAAAAGATGCATTTGCTTAAAAAATGTTTTTGGACTGATTTTTAACAAGAAAGATATAGTTCATTATATTTAATGATCAACTTAATTAAAATTGGACATAAAAATGTAATTTAAGTACTATCAAATTTAAACCAAAAAAATATAGATTCAGCTATTCTAAACGATCAGTTATTCACAGGATTAAAAATGAAAAATTTATAAAATAACTTTAAATTAAATTTGAAACATGATTACATTATACTTAAATTCATTCATTGACGATTCTGCAACGATTTCAAAATGAAATATGTTCTGTTTTTTATTTTTTTCCAAATAAATAGAGGACTGACATTCAACGGTTTTATTTCCATTTGTTCCTTTGTAAATATGTGTTTTTATGTGTTATTAATATTTAAAAAAAATTCTACTTGCATTACGAAACAATAGATGCGAACTTGGTTTGTTGGTTCTTACATAAGATTAACGACTCAGGACATATTTTATTTCAGTTCTATGTGTTATTCTTCTTACTCTAATTTTGATATAACAAATACCATTATATTTGAAAAGTCTCCTTTTTGTTTTATTTTATTGATTGATTATTCTATTTTGATTTCAGTAATAGCAACATGAATAAAAATGAATGCATTTTTTCAAATTACTAATGAAGACTTTTCAACAAACTTTGGAAAAATAAATGAGACATTTCTTAAATTTTATTAAAATTTGAATGGATTCAATTAACTAATGACTATTTTAAATGATTTGGAATATTTTATATGATTATAATCCCCGAAATTTTAATTTAAAATAAAAAGTTACTTTCTTTTAATAAGTATATGTATTGAGCGAAGTGAAAAAGAAACGATTGTTTTCATTTTTTTTTTTTTTTTGAATTTGTCTCTAAAATATTTCCTGTAAAATAAGAAATTAAAACTTAGATGTAAGATTATTATATTTAGTTTCATGACCACAAAGGGGATAGAATGTATTCTGAATGAAATAACTCTGAACTTAATGCAAGTGAATATATTTTAAAAATTATTGTGAGCTTACTTTCATTTAAATAATAAACAAAAATATCGATTTCTTAAAATTTGCAAATCTGAAGAAAGTTTCTATTTTTCATTGCAAATTGTGCCTTAAGTGTACCGTATTGATTAGAAATACATACATAATATTTAAAAGTTGAAAAAATGTGAATATTACATTATAATTTTTCATGTGAATGCAATGATTTTTCCACCTAAAACCAAATATGGAAAAATCTTAATTATGAAAAAAAAGGATCATTCTATTTTAAGACTTCTTTTTAATTTTTTTTAGCTAATTCTTGACGTTTTGGTTTTTCTAGGCAACACATATTGTATATTTCTATAGTGAATGTTGACGAGATAAAATAAAAATAAAAATGATTGATAAAATAAATTAAAGATATACTATTTAGTTATACTAAAATATGCTAAATTTTACTCATTTAGCTGTTAGCATAATCAGTTTATCCTACTTAAACACAGAAAATTTGGCTTAATTTTTGAGTGTGATATTTTTTTTTTCTTTCGGAATTCAGTTACATTAAAAACTTGACATTTAAAAGTTTGATTAATCATTAATAGCAGTAACTTTTTATAATAAAAAGTATTATTTTCTGTAAACTGTGCCGGCGAGAAGGTAAACAATTATAGATATTTAATGGAAAGTCGAACAAATCAGAAATTACTACGTCTTAGGTGTGTACATATAAGTGGTAATAGCTGTATTTACTCTAAATTCTGTATTCATACATAAAATCGGTTTAAGGGTACAGTTAAACTAACGGATTAATCCTGTACCAACGCAATTATTCACACTGATACAATCTCATCAAGCCAGTCATATTAATGGCACAATTAATCATTCGTATTTCAATGATAGATCACCGAAACCAAATGTGTACAAATTACTCAGACCTATATATTTGATTTTATTCTGAAATTGTAAAATTTTGCAGCAGAAAGAAAAATATCTGAAAACCAATTTCTTTTATCTGTTTTAAATTTTTATCCTTCCTTTAGGTAATAATAATAATAATAATTGTTTTCCAGAAATAATGAATATAAAGAAAAAGACATTTGTAGCCCATGTAAACAGTTCTAATTTTATTTTTGTTCTACAACTGGGAGTTAAAAAAGTATTTAAATCGCAATGATAGATCAAAGAAATGAAATTTGAAAACTCACTCAAAAGTCATATTTGACATCATTCTGAAATTATAATATTTTGCTGCAGAAAAACAAACTAATAATGAAAATGATAGTTTTGACGAAAAATTCGTTGTATAGAAGCAAGTATTCGAAATCCGGGAAAACATTTTCATTTATTTATCTTATGAAATATTCTTTTTCCTACTACTTTGTGTCTAGTTATTAGATAGACCAGTTAAATTGAATTTACAAAATTCGTTCAAATTTGCATCTTTAACATTATTCTGAAATTCTAATGCATTTGCTGCAGTAAACCATTCTAATTATAATTATAATGATAGTTTTACAGAAAAATTGGTTCTATAGAAATAAATATTTGTAGACCAGGAAGGCATTCATGAATTTATGTTTTTTTCCCACCATTGTGAGATCAGTATTCATTCATATTACAATGGCAGATCAGTTAAACTGCATTTTTGTAACTTGTTTAAATCAATTTAACTTATTACATCATTTTAAAATTCTAACATTTTTCTTCAGGAAACCGAAATAATAATAATAATGATTTCTTTGCATAAAAATCAATTTAAAAAATTGAATTCTCAGCCAGAGCAAACATTTGTTCTTTTATTTTTGTTCTATTGCAGTGAAAATAATTCGTGTTATAAATGTAATCAATTAAATGGAATTTATACAATTTGTTCAAATTTGTATCGCTTATATAATTTTCAAATTCCAAAATATTGCTACAGAAAAAGAAACCAGTTACAATCATTATAATCGTTTTGCAGAAAAATTGATTATATAAAAATTAGCATGTGTAATCTTGAGAAAACATTTATAATGATATATTTTTTCCACTATTGTGGGATCAAGCATTCATTCATATTATAATGATAGATCAGAAAACTGAATTTTATCCAAACTTATTCAAACTCAATTCAACTGGTTATATTATTCTGAAACTGTAAAATTTTGTTGCAGAAAACCAAAATGATAATAATGCTAACCATTTTTTAATAAAAATTAATTTAAACAACATTTATTCGATTATATTTGAACCAATAGTAGGAGAATTATTGCAATTGTAGATGAATTAAATAAAATTTATATAGTTTCAAACTTTTATCCTTAACATGATTTTGAAATTCTAAAATTTTATATCAGAATGCCCAAACATATTTATAATGATAATGATCGTTTTTATGAAAATTCTAATTTAAACAAGTAGATAGTAAATTTAAACAAATTAATAAAAACTAATTTAAACAAATAGCCCAGGAAAACATTTCTTCTTTTGTTTTACATAACCCATTTCTGTGGAAATCATTCATGTTGCAATGATAGAACAATCAAATGAAATTTATATAATTTGTTCAAACGTGTATCTTTGGCATCCTTCTCATTCGCTGACATTTGGCTGAATAAAACCAAAAAATAATGATTGTTTTGAAGAAAAATTCATTTAGACAAATCAAAATTCTTAATCCAGGGGAAAATGTATTCTTTTTTTTTAACATTACTATGGGAATAATTTATGATGCAAAGGTAGATCAATTAAATGAAATTTAGACAATTTGTGGAAATTCGACTTTTTGAAATCATTTTTAAATTCTGATATTTTGTTGCAAAAACCAAACATAATAATAATAATCCTTTTCCATGAAAAATTGGTTATAAAGAAACGGACATATGCCCCAAAAAACATGTTAACTTTTATTTTTGTGTGGCTGCTTAATTTATGAAGTGTAAGAGATGTCTGAAATACACACCACTGTAAATAAGCTTCATTCAAACGTCAGAAGAATAAGCGGGCTTAATAAATTGTGACTTTTGTGTCGGCTTAATAAGGCAGGAAGAAAAAGACATTTGTTCCCGCCGGCTACCATTGTCATTCTATAAATGCGTCAAATTGCATTCTGTAGGGTTGACAAGCGGTTGTATATCTTTTAAAGGAAAAAAAAAAACTTTGAAAGGCTTGTAAGTTGAGCTTAAACTCATAAAAAAATAAAAGTATTTCCCTTTTTGATCATGTGAAATGAAATATTATTCGTTATTTCTTATAATTTTTATTTACTTAAATATATTTTAATAGATGTGCTTAAATTAAAAATAATTTTTTTAAAGTTTTGAATAAATAAGATTTGCAAATCAGTACTTAAGAATGCTTTCATATAGTACTAATGCTATATGGAAATACTGTAAAGATTTAATTTAATTTTGGATTATTATTTTAAGCTTAGATTAAGTATTTACGAATGATGTGCTTTAATATGAATGACACTATACATTATTACAGAATTATTACATTATGTATTCATATTTTTGATTAATGTTTTGGGAAACCTTGCAGAATGAAAAAAAACTCAACTTGAAAGCTAAGCATAATAAAGTTTACTTATGATTTAATTAAATTTTATTCCAATGTATCAATTTTCTACGGAGGCAAAGCAATTTTTAAATCTCTTTGAACATTAAAACGTGAATATTGTGGTTGCTTTTTCTCTGAGCAGTACATAATTTAATAATATTCGGATCTAGCAAGCCTATATTGGAGGACGAGAATACGAATTACAAATAAACTTCAAACAAGTTTCAAATTGTTCTTAACTACAAATTAAGCAGTACTATCATGAACATTATTCTAAAATTAAATTGTAATGCTGCATGAATTTTGATATTATTTACACAATTTTTTAAAATGTATATTCACAATTTGTTTTTACTTTATTTCAATCCTTTTTTATGATTTCTGTACAATATACACTAAAATATTAAGAACTTTATCCAAGTTAATAATTACTATAATTTAAATTGCGGCAGACAATAATTTATCTTCCATACAGCTAAGATGTTATTCCTCTTGCTCATTTAAGTAAACCACATTATTTTAAAATTATAGTTTATTCCAGTTGATTGACCCTACCTTGAAGGGGGGGGGCTTTTCATAATTGAAGAGATGCTTCTGGTATAGAAGTTGGAATTCGCCAACACCGTGGGTACAATAAAGGTGGGGGATCAGACTCCACCCATAGATGACGCGAAGTACTTCCTACTAAGAGGGTTGTACAATAACCGGTGATGGCCTTTAGGACTCAATCATAATTCCAGCCAGTGTTGCTGTGGAGGGGGTCCGATCATTCGGCATTTATTTCCGAGTGACTTCAAGCGGAACGGAAAGTCAGTAATATGGCTTATTCCTGTTGACAGAGTGAAATATTTCACTTTACCATCTTGCATTTCCAAGATTTTTAGAAAAATGTACGGGGAGTATAAAAAGGGACTTTTGCAAGTATAGAGACTTTAGGTTTCCAGCTCTCTAAATTTTTTTAACTTGATGTAAAATGAACCAGCATTGTTGTCAATATTTTTTATATCTAGTAAGTTCAAACTATACGAATGAAGTTCGCAAGAGCGAATGTAATGAACATTTAATAGAATCCACGAAATGAATATTTTTCATTATCTATCTAATTATATTTATAAATCTTAATTTTAAATTTTTTTTAATTCTTATTCCTCATAGTTTCACCTTTTAAATATCCAGGCAGCTTTCGAAAGCCAAGCAGAACAATTCATTTGTGTCTCTTTCATTCAAAGAATCCGCAAAATGAATATATTGTTTAAAATCAGTCTAAATTGAATGTCCTGAAAAATGCTGGCTTAATTTTTCTGTACTTATTCCGCGCATGTTTTTGTCTTGTGAATGTACAGCCAGGTCCTGGCAACAAACACAAATCAGATCAAAGTCTTCTGTTCTGTCTCATTAAAAGAATCCATGAAATACCGTATATTCACACACATAAAACTCGCAGATTAAATTTTTTTTATAATTAACTCAGATTTTTTTAACCTTCTGGATATATTCAGTATTCTTTTGGTAAGAAAAATGACATCGAAACAATATCTCGAAAGGAATATCGCCATGATCTATGTGCCTGAAATATTTTATGAATCCAAAATCATAAACTTTTTTTTATTCTATACTTCTGAAGAAGACCTTTCAGGAACTGTTTTACTAACTTTAGATTTACATATAAGATGATAAGACTAACGAATAACATTTTCCTCTTCATATATCTGTTATCTGTATTTTTATACAATGTTATATTATTTAAACCATTGATATTGTTTGATTTTTCTCTCTTATATGTAATGAAATAAAAATACTTTCACTCTATCCTGTCATTCAATATGAAGAAGTTAATCGTTTTTAATAGCATGCCCCTTCAACTATTGATGATCGTTACACTAAATGTTTAGGCCTGAGATAGTCTGGTTGGTAGAGCGTTTGATGGCCATCCCTTAGGTTGTAAGTTCGAACCCCACAATCCGAAGAATCTCCACGTATATGGTGACTGGCGCACGTATAAATCTGTCACAAAGTCATCCATGTCTAGACTGTACTATAGTACTAAACAAGTACTATACCACTGGGTGTACTTGTCCAAAGGTGATTATTCTCTGATTTAGGTCTAAATTGCGATCTATGGATGAGATGAATGAAATGTATGAATGAAGTCGGCTCCTGTCAAAATGGCTGTGACGCGTGAGTAGCTAACTTGTAACTTGGCTCTAGATGGTGCTCATGAAAAAACACGAGACGTACAATTTGAATTAAATCGCAATGGCTCTTTAGACAGCGGGGCTGTCAATGACAAGTGCCATTAAAATAAACAATAAATGTTCAAATTGACCAAAGCATTGATGTAATATTCTTCTTTTTTTCATTCTATACTTTTTTCTTTTCCTTTTCAGGTTATTACTTTGTTAAAATGGAATTATCCTTTTAAACATTTCATAATTTTCAACCGACAGACAAAATTTGCCCATCAGCTATCAAAAAGCAAGACGATATCTAAAATAAATAAGATCATTTCAACTTACCATAACACAAAGCATTTTTATTGAAATCTGGCTAAATAATAATAATAATAATATAAATTAATCGTCCTAAAAATAATCAAAATGTAATTTTCTTTATTCCTTTACTTGTACATCTATAATGTGAAATTTTTGTAATTTATACACTAGAACGGATCGCTGAAGTGAACATGCCATCTATTAAGAACCCATCAGAGTGAAAAAGAAGTAAGAAATGTATCATAAGTAAGAATAAGTATTAGTTGAAGAAGTATATCTCATTAGCTATAGTTCAAAATGAAAATTTGGGCATATGATATGATATTATATAATATTATGATATGATATGATATGATATGATATAACTACAGTATGATAAATTAACGAGAATACATGTTTCAAACCTTTAAAAGAAATTATTTTAACAATGGTTGGAAACAGACTAAAATTAAGGATTTAGTTATTTCTTTTATGTTAAAATAAAAATTGATGGGAAATGAAATAAGATAAAACTAAACATTTGATTTCAAAATAATTATGTTTTGTGAAACGCCCTTTATAGAAAAACACATCTACAGTTATTATTTTGTCGCACAGTACTAAAATTCAACAGACTTGCAGAATAATTGGATGAAAATTTTATTTGCATTTATAGATAACGGATAGACAAATTCTGAATAAATACTTCTGAAATGAGAATGTACGAAAAGAAAAATGAAAAGACTCTCCCTTTGTTATGAAAATGAAAAACTCAATTGTTATCCTGTTTGGTTTTGTCTTTAATCTCTGACAATAAATTTGTTTATTGTGAATATCATCCAGACAATCTTCGTGATGACTAAAAGATAAATAAATAAATTTTAGACAAAGTAGATAAAAATAAATATGTTTTGTCTGAGAATAACTACTGCATTATTATCATATAATCTATAGTAATCAAAGAATAGAAAAAAATATTCAATTGAAACACAATCTAAGCTGCTTCTAAATTTTATGACGTATCCCTTTAATTAAAGCGCATCATTTTAAAACTTACACTGGATAATAAAATAAACCAAACAAAATTTCCAAAAATTCATTTCCAAATGGGTGAACTTGAAGGGTCATATAAATTATTAGATGGCTAACAAAATTCATGCTAGGAGTATCAGGTTGAATATTTATTATCTTATTAATTATTTCAATAAATGTGGAGTAATTATTGCTGCAGTAAGTAATGGTCTTCACTAAATGTTCCCTGAAGAACGAAAAATTCGCCGAAGAGAATGAAAAAAGATTAAAATTAAAATAAGCCTAAATGTTGGGGGGGTCAAAAAATAATTACTTAAATTAACTGTCGTGTTTCCGCTCATTTGATTAATTAATTAATTAAGCTCCGTCGTTAGGCTTAGTAAGCAGGGATATTGATTTAGTTAAAGAAAGAAACCGCCGCACTACCTTTCCTAAATAAGAGTTTTCAAAGTATTTTTTAGAGGGGTTGGCTCCATATTTCATAATATTTCAAAAATTTTAATTTAGAGAAACGCCATTTGACCGGGATTTATGATATTTTCATATTCTTATTTATTAATATTCATATATAATATTAAGAGTATTATGTTCTTTTATAGCTCCGAAAATTATTTACATGATTTAAAGACATGTCCTTCTATGCTTAGACAGTTTTTGTTCAAATTATTATAGAGCAGTTGATATCTTGAAATATAGCACAAAGTCTTTAAAGGTACAGTATTTAAAATTTATACAATTTATTCATTATATTGTTATATACTGAAAATATCTTAAAGCCATTAAAAATAATATGCATGTGTAATTTATAATGATAATAGTAATATGCATGTTATTTGACCTGGATATTGATTTTGATTAAATTATAGAGGGTCTAAGCACTTAGACTGCAAACATTTAAGCGAGGCAGAAGACACTTCCTGGTTTCCTGGCATGGTTCGGGCATGGTTGTTCTTCTTTGTTCTATCTGTGAGCAGTATGAATGTGCTACCCATTGAAAAGGGTTGTGCAAGTGAATGTGAGGCATGAAGTATTCAAGCCGTTCTCTTGGTCATAGTTGTCACTACGGAACAAGCAAGAGATGCTTATTTTGACTTAAATCGCTGACAGATTTCGGTCAACTAGCTTACAATGAGCCCTAAGTAACAACAAAAGACAGAATATTCAAAATTACATTACAATGACGAGTAGTAAATGCCTTCCAGACATAATCGATGATTTTATCTGTATGGAGAATTCCTGAGCGTCTCAAGAGGTTCTTCACTTCAGATTTCCAAAACAATAATCATAAATAATGACATTCGGTGCCACCCAAGTGACGTATAGCCAATAATCTCAGCTGATTTAAAATTTAGGCTCAATATGTCTTGGCAACTTATTAAAGAAATATATGCTTATAATGTATCTCTCTGTTCAGTATTTTTATTGTAGTTCTAGTCTCTAACAATTTTGATAGAAACTATACATTTTCTATCCTGAATTCTAATCCCATTGCAATGTTATTCACCAAACATCATGCTCTGTTCAATATGAATAATTCTGATATCATTGGCTGTCATCACTTAATAATACTGTAGAGTTCTTAAATAACGAAAAAAAATCTATAAAGAAAAATTCAGGAATATCACATGTGTGCAACCCCATCTACTAGATTTAATAACCATTTACAAACCAGCGTTGGTAGGTGATTTACGGTTATTTAAATGGAAACAACTCCATGTAGAATTTTTGCATACTTTATTGTGACATCAAGGTGTGACAAACATTGTGTTCGAATAGATCCTTGCAAATCTTTAAATTAAGGATCACTGATTTTTAAAATGTCAAAAACATTTCTTGAAATTATGTGTTATATATATAACTAGCCGCCTTTGGTGACCAGCTGATTCGCCATGAGTAATGCGTTCTAAAATTTTCAATTAAGTCACATATTCATTAGTCTTGAAGTAATTCCGGTTATTGATTGGCCTGAAATTAATATTTTCTTTAAGATGATGGACGGAAAGTTCTGAAAGAACACATTTTCCTAATAATATTCTTTTATTTTATAAATCAGTCTGTTTTAACTATCGGTTATGTTTCCAAAATATTAAAAATATTTTTTTTCGGTGATGCTGCCAAAATATTAAATATGTTTTTTTTAAAGAAAGAGAAAAAGGGAAAAAATTATTGAATTAATGATACAGATATTGCAAAAGATTATAGAAATATGCCATTAAATCGGAATTTCAATGCATAGCCTGTCTAAATTCTATCAGGTTGACCGTAAATAAAGAAGATTTGTTGAATAAATGATTTAGATATTGCAAACGATCATACAATCCTTTGCTTTGCATTTATTCTCTTAGAAAATATCACATTTTGTATTTCTTTTATTTTATCCAATCACGTGCTAAAAGTTGCATTTCTTTAGATTTATTTTGCAATGACAGTTTTTTTTAAATTTGAACTTCTTTCATTGTTTTCTTTTATTTTATCCAGTCACGTGATAAAAAAACATGGTTAAAATATTTTTTTTAAAAGTCGTTAAAATAGCACCTTAAGTTATACATTACAACACTGATATAATTAGAAAGATAAATTTAATCTTTAAATTGATGTAAAAATCTTGTTTGTGCATTAATAATTTCGGAAGTTACAGCGTAAAAACACCGAAATTTCGCTTAAATTTTAATTAATTCAAATTCTAATTAAAAATTCGAAAAACGGGCTCCAAGGTGCACATTCCCGACCTCCAAGGTATACATGTATCAATTTTGGTAGCTGTAGGTCGAACTGTCTGGCCTGTGGAGTGCCAACACACACACACACACATTGAGTTCTATTATAAGTATAGATTAAAAACCGTTTTATGACACCTATAAGGTTTTTATTCATAATAGTTTTCAGATACCAAGTTACACAACCTGTCGTACAGCATTTTGTGATATTATATATTAAGCAATATTAAAAATTATTTCGAATATAGATCAATGTCATACAATATTTGAGTGGTACTAGAGTAAATATTGTGGTTCTTCCAAAAGCAATATAATAGTTAAAGGGTAAGTCATATAACTGATCTCAGAAGAAAGACAGATAAACGACACAAAACTGAATGACAGGACTGCCGCTACAGCAACACTGGCTCGAACAGTGGTTGAGTCCTAATGGTCATCATCGGACGCGGTACAACGCTCCCCTTAGGGAGTACGTTCCGTCGTCAGTGGGAGGGTCAGACTCCCACCTATTATGAAATCCACCGGGTTGGGGAGATCCAACCACCATACCGGAAACATCGCATCCTCAATTACGTGGTCCCCCCAGGGAGGGGTAGTTTAAGGGTATTCAGCATGGATGTAAGGATATTTAGCATTTCATTTTGATAGATACTTTAAAGCAAACATAAAAATATGAAGAATATTTCTCAAAGAACATGAAAGCAAGGGGAATATTATTAAACGTATTTATACACCACAATACCTCTGTTTACTTACAAAAGACATTAAAAATTGTTTAAAAAAATCCTAGAAATTAAATTGATACATACATATGCATAGTTTTTATTTCAAATTTATAAATGCTTGAACTTCTAATTCTTAGCTAATTCTAATCTGTTTGGTACTACATGTTTTGAAATTACTTAAATTTAAACTTTTTAAAAATCAAGTTTCCGCAAAAATGTTGTTAATTAAGAGATATAGATTTAGAAAATTATCATTCTCTTCTCCTGTCATTTATGTAGAAAGAAGTAAAATTTAATTAATTTGATCATGGAGTAAAAAGTTTTTTTATCATTCGGAATTCTATTAAATCTTCAACGAAATTCATTTCTGGGAATTTTATATACATGTGTTGGAATAAAAAAAAGGTGACAGTTACAAAACATAAAGGATTAAAATGATAAATTTTTGTATACATTTCAAGCTTCAAAAATAAAGATACGAATTAAATTTTAAATCCAATCCATATAAAATTTGACCCTTTAATTGCTTGAACCTTCTCATGTTCGGAAATTCGATAATTCTAAAACGCTAAAACTTAAAATAAATTAAATATGTCATCATAACTTATAACTAAAATTGCACTTTCATGTAAAATTTTGGTTTTTTTTTTTTTTTTTTTTTTTTTTTTTTTGAAATTTTTGAAATTTTGGTTGGAAATTTTGGTAGGCACATACCTTAATAGGACAGGAATAAAATATCCAAAATACATGTTCAGCTATTCTACATTGTACTAAGAACAACAAAGACTATTAGGAAAGCCGAAAATAAAAAAATCTAAGTTCTCAGCCTTCTCGGGCATGACCAAAGCCGGCAGTTAAAAGGGAGCGAGGATTCATAGTTATTATAACAGGCAACATGCAAACAAATTCCTAGAAGAATATTCCCTTTTATTAATTTTGAAGACGATTTTGTAACTTTAGTGATCCGAATAAACGTCTTTCACTCTGCATGTCAATCATGATAATTATTCTAAAATAAACAGATATATACGTTCTACTTCGTTTTTGCCGGCGTCCTGGCATAAGGGTAGGACATATTTCTCCTGGTCCTGGCGTCCTAGGTTCAAGATCAGGTTCGTCCATGATTGCTCTACTATGTTTTCTATCTGTGAGATGTATAGCTATGTCCTCCTCTAAAATGGGGGTGTGCAACGAATGAGTGATGCGTGATTGGCAAAGTCGTACTCTTGAACCTAGTTTGCGCTACTGAAACAAGAGACGCTCCTTATCGGCTAAAATCGCTGTCTTAGTAACAGCGAGCTAAGTGGCATAAGAAACAACAATACTTTGTTTTAACATTTTTTAATTCTTTCTTTAGATTGCTGCTGCAGACATACCATTTCTTTTCACTTTAATAAGAATTGGTTATTAAACTTAAGATGTTTTTATAAGAAGTAATTTTATAACAGTTACATTGTCTTCATGGTCGAAGTGTAGTGATTTAATATGATGATTGCAAGTTATTAGAATTACAAATCAATTATAGTTTATTATTCTAATTTCACTATCATTAATTAAATATAATTGTCTATATTGAATTTATCTGGTATTTAAACTAAAAAAATCAAAGTATAAATAGTGAAAATAGCTTAAAAAACACATAATAAACACTCATGACTAATCTTACTTATAATTTCAATATTACACAATGTAAACTTTAATATTAATTAAATTGAAATCGAATATATTTATTTTTTTTAAATTAAACCCCACTAATTAATTGAAATTTGAAACTCACATAATTAAAGCAAAAAAGAATTTTCTTGTAATTACGTCATTCTGAATTTCCTTTTCTTAAGGGTATGAATATAATAATCTTAAATTAAATTTTCTATTCAGATTTATAATGATTTATTACTGTACCATATAAATGGCGATATTAATCAGATTCTGAAACATTTATCTGCATAATAATCAAACTATGTTTTAAAACAAATAGTAACAAACATTACATGAATTGAATCGCTATCATCATATCATTGTTGTTTCTTAGTATAAAATATATTAAGTATTTTAAAATTCTTTATTTATTGTTACAATTAAATGAAAGATATTTGAACAAGTAACAATTTAAAAATCTGAGAAAATACACATGATTCAAAATTATAAATAGCATTTTAAATTATATTACTGATATAAATTTTAAATTATATCCAGAAATAAAGAAAAAAAATTGAATCAATGTAAAATATTATCTTATAAGACACAATTTATTTCTGTTCAAAAATTTCATGATTATTCCATGAAAAGAATTATCGGGCAAACGTTGAGAAAAATGCACTTTATAAATCATCGTATGGTGAAATATTTGATCATGGTTTTCCATTCAGTATGTACTTTATAAACGCTATTTTATGGTTTTATTTTATATTTCGATACTCATAAGGTGCTCTATTTTTTTATTAATACACTAAAAGAAGTACATATTTTATAATACAAAATTTCCCAGTTCTATTAAAAATTCAATGTAAGTGGAAGATGAAATCAAGGCATAACAGTTGATTGAACTCAGTTCTTTATAATTGAACCACTCCATTTGAATAAGTTTATGACATAATTTTAAAGATAATATTCTTTTTATTTTTTTAATGAGGATGCTAAAAAACTAGATTTTCCCCTGTTACTGAATGATATCACACAGCTTTCCAAAATATTCCTCGCAAAATGAAATTTGAATACGGAATATATAATTAAGAATCTAAAGTAAACAGAAAACTTCCTTGCTTCATCAATTCCTCCTTTAAAGTTCCTTAGCTTATTATACAAATAAAGAATCTTATTATTTTATTTACATATTTAAGCAATTGCACTCTGAAAATATTTTTGTTATTATTGGAAAGGAATCCGAAATTGAAATGAGTTAAAAGAAAAATAAATTAAAATGTAAGCATACAGATCCCCCCACCCCACCATTTTTATAGGGTTGATTCCTTAAAAGCAGTTTTGGACGTTTTTGTAAAGAGTGTAAGACTGAAGGTATTATTTTCAGATTTGATATTCAAAGCTCATGTACTCAAGGCATTTCTCTTACATTCCTTTTCATACAGATTAAAATGATTCCCTTAAAAGTTTAGAAATGGAATGTTTTGAATAATTGGGTTACTTTTCCATAAAATTTATTTCACTTTAAAAAAAAAACTAAATTTGTATTCTTAATACATTAGATAAACGTATTCCAAATATTAAACTTTTTAGTATATTTTATAGAAGTCTCAACTTTTTTTTATAAAGTTCAAATGATTTACTGTATAAATCCATGAAAAAATTGAAAATCAGATTTTAGTGTAATTAAAGTTTCTATTGAGATATTTTGAAATTTGCTACAATTATTGAAGCATATTTCATTACTCAAAAGAGTGTTACTGAACTCGTTTTTTTTTTCCTCATTGGTAGGCCAATGAAAAAACATAATCAGCAGGGTTCAATAACTAAAGACGACTTTTATAAAATATGAAGACACTAATAAAAAGAAAATAAAGGCATAGTCGAAAAGAACACAGACAACACACAGTGGTCCACAAGTAAGAACAAATGTAACCCGCATTAAAACGGTAGCCCACAAGTAGTAATGGATAGCAGTAACAACCATAGCAGACAAAGCGGTTAGGCAGAATTAACCAGGAGAAGGGATTCTCCGTAGTTATTCTCTGAGGTCTCTCCAGATGCCTTCAATTCTCCACTGTCTCTTTTCTTTAGCTATATCCAACTGCTGACACACTACTACAAGACTGGATACTTTACATAAGACTCGATGCTACAGTTAACAAAATGACTCGTCATTCAACTCAATGCAGAATTCGATTTAGCTCTAACAACGCTTGCTCTTCACTGGACTCATCTACCTATTCCGTCATCACTTTCCATGGCTCAGTAAGCCCCTACTTTCGTCTTGAGATTACCGGCCTGATATAGCCATCTATCCGACCTTTTATAGAATTTTTATTATCCCAGAAGGAGGTCAGAGAGAATTCTGGAACAATCAGGTATATCTCATTTCTTATTGGCCCAATCACTGAAATTCTACTTTGTCTCCAAAGTTTCCAAATTCGTGGCCAAATCGCCATATGATCACTGAGTGTGCGGCCGAACTCTGGCATAACTGACTTAATACCCGATTAGCATCCAACAGAGATTATCGTAAAATGGTCTTTTCAGAAATAAACTAACCGTTGTGAGAAGTTATATTACACATTTATAACTATAGCTCATTTCTTGACGTTATCATTATGAGAAGCATCTAATTTTTTTCAGGAGTATGATTTGTAGAATTCTAAATTCTTCAATTTTTAAAAAAATATTTTAGATTTTATTTGTGTAAAAAAATTATTAAAATTTGAACATTTATAAATTATGAGCAGGAGCAAAAATCAATAAAGACAAGAGTATAGTTTGTAGAAATTTATTTATTTATGATGATTTTTTATGAACTTTGAGAAATTCTGGAAATTTATAGATCAAAAATAAAATGGAAGTATAAAACATTAAAAATTACCATAAGCAAACCTTTAATTTTCTTCTTACAGTTGCAAAAAATATTATTTAGAATATCTTTTTTTTCCAATGAATTTCATTTAATAATTTTAATATGTATTATTAATAATCATTATTGAATAAATGGAATAAGAGATTCATAATAAGATTAATTTTCTAACATAAAATTATTAATTTGTAACATGTGATTTCCTTATGTAGATTTTGAAAAAAATCGATAAATATCAATATATTTTATACTAATATCAACTACAATACTATCAACTATACTATTAAATAAGGGAACACTGGACTCTATTAGACACTTTTGAGAATTATTCAGTTAGAGTTATAAAAATTTTTATGCACACGTTTTAAAATATAAATGCGTATAATTAAAACTCACACACATTTTAATCTATACTTATAATAAAGCTTAGTGTGTGTGTGTGTGTGTGCGCGTGTGTGCGCGTGTGTGTGCGTGTGTGCGTGCGTGCGTGTGTGTGTGTGTGTGTGTGTGTGTGTTGGCGCTCTACAGACCAGACCGTTCGACCTACAGCTACCAAATTTGGTACATGTATACCTTGGAGGTCAGGAATGTGCAACTCGGAGCCCTTTTTCCGAATTTTTAATTAGAATTTGAATTAATTAAAAATTAAACGAAATTTCGATGTTTTTACGCTATAACTGCCGAAATTATTATTGCACAAACAAGATTTTTACATCAATTTAAAGATTAAAAAATTAGCTTTCTAATGGTATCAGTGTTGTAATGTGTAACTTAAGCTGCTATTTTTAACGAATTTTTAAAGAAATATTTTAACCATGTTTTCTGAGCACGTGACAGGATAAAATAAAAGAAAAGAATGACGCAAGTTCAGATTAAAACAAAAACAACTATCATCGCAAATCAAATCTAAAGAAATACAACTTTCAGCCCGGGACAGGATAAAATATTATAAATATAAAAAATAATATTTTCTAATAAAATAAATGCAAGGCAAAGGATTCTATGATCGTTTGCAATATCTAAATGATTAATTCAATAAATCTTCCTTATTTACAGTAAACCTGATTGAATTTAGACAGGATATTCATTGAAATCCCGACTTAACGGCATATTTCTATAATCGTTTGCAATATATGTATCATTAATTCAATAATTTTTTTTTCGCTTTTTCTCTGTCTTTAAAAAAACATATTTAACACTTTGGCAACATCACCGAAAAAACCATTTTTAATATTTTGGAAGCATAACCGATAATTAAAAGTGACTGATTTATAAAATTAAAGAATATTATTAGGAAAACGTGTTCTTTTAGAAGTTTTCGTCCATCATCTTAAAGAAAATATTAATTTCAGGCCAATCAATGCCCGGAATTAATTCAAGGCTAATGAATATGTGATTTAATTGAAAAATTTAGAACGCATTACTCATGGAGAACCAGCTGGTCGCCAAAGGCGGCTAGTACAATATATATATATATTAATCCTGCTGTTCTGTTCGGGTTAAAGTGAACAAAAGGAAAAATTATACCTTCGTAAAAATATATCACACAGGAATATTTTCATGAATCTTTTTGACATCTTTGGTAAATAATATTAACATGTACATCTAGAGGGTTTAAGATTTTTTTTTATTTTGAAGGAATATTTTTCAATTTATATCTAATGTATCATTATGGTCAATATCAATATGAGACATCTTAATAATCATTATTACCCAATGCAAAAAAGAAAAAAAATCAAAATTTTTACAAATTTTTTTTATTATAATATATTTATTTTAATTTATAAAATTTGGTATAGTGTTTTTAAAAAAAGAAATAACAATCGTTTTTGTAATTTATCTTTCAGCCAATTGCATTTTATTTTTGTCTATCCAAAACAATCTCCGTCTGCTAGTTGAGACCTTTCTATTCGAAGCATAGAATAGTCTTCGAAAATGCTATTTATAGCTAAAAAAGATGGCATATGCAATACTGGCCGTCTTCGCTTCGATATGTTCGTCTGAGCAAGTGTTCACTTGCCTGAATATAGTTAAGAGTAAATTCAGAAGTCAATTAACAAATATAAATTTAGAGACGTCCTTGCAACTTAAAACAACATGCTATAAACTAGATTTAATCAAACTTTCAAAATGCATGCCAGCCAATGCTCTTATTGATGTAACTATCGATATTTGTGTTTTTTATACTCTTTAAAAACTGGAAAAATTTGTAGAAGGTTGCTTTGAGCTATTCCGATTCAATAGGTTGCCGACCCTTGAGCTAAACTAATAGAAGCATATGGCAACGAAAGATGTATCGGAGTATGAAAATCATAGAAGTGATGAAACTGGGAGTTAAATTCATGACAACAACTATGATAACGATATTCAAGAAATGAACTATAAAGGAAGTAATCAGTTCATGAGTCATGAAATAAATTAGAAATTGGATCCGCTGTCACATTCTTCTCAATCAACTGCTGCAAATATTATAATAAATACTCCAGGGATCAATAGGCATACAACTGTAAGGATATCAGACTTAAAAATGCCTTTGAGATAATATTCAATTCTAAAATAGAAAAAGAAATCATATGTACTAAATGATTATTATTGAAGGAGAAAGGTTTTATTGAAAAAAGAAAAGAAAAAATATTGCAAGTAAAACTTTTCAAATATATATTGAATAATTATTGCTAGCTGTGTTTATAAATCATATGAGGCCGGAATAGCCTATTCGGTAGGGTGTTGAACTCGTGTCCGTTAGCTTGCGTGTTCGAATCCCCCAAGCGAAGATTCCCCGTGTGTGGGTGCGACTGACGATAACTGATGTGGGTGTGTGGGTGTGACTGCCGATGACTGATAACTAAACCTGTGGTGGTTACGAAGTCTTCCGTGCAGAGTGATACCACTGGGGGTACTGGTTCAGAGATGATCGCCCTCTGTTTCAGGTCTAAATTCGATTTGTGGTTGGGTGGATGAAAACGCATCACTGAAAGTAGGCCCCATAAAAAAGATTGTGACACGTGAGTGGCAAAGTCGTACCCTTGACCCTAGATGGCGCCCCTAAAAAATCAAGAAACACACCCTGTTGGCTCAAATGTCTGTCTATATCACAGTGGGCTTGTCCAATGGCAAATGCCATAAGGAACAACAACATAAATCATATGAAAAATCAATAAAAAGCTTATGTATTAAAGACACTGGCAGATATATATTTCGTGCGACAATGCTCCTAGGAATATTTTGCACCGTATTGCGAGTTATTAGATTTTATAATAAATAATTTCTTCAAGAAAGAAAAATTGGATAAAGTTGTTGCATTGTGATACATCTGAGAGAAATGGATAGAAATTCTACCCAAATTGTATAGTCCGAATAAAAATATTAGTGTAGATTAGCAATTAGTAGAATTTCTTGACTGATATCCTTTCAAATAGTATGTACCAAGTAAGCTATCTAAATATGGACTAAATGACAGTAAAACTTCGTATGTACTGAAAACAAAAATTTACATGTTGTATGTATAAAAATCTTATATTATAATCGTATGTATATATAAAAATCGTATGTATAAAACACAAAATAAAACAAAAGAATATGGTAATAAGTTCATAAGCCAGATAACAGTGTACAATTTTGTAGAGTGGTTGTGTTACACTGCTATGTTCCCAAACGTTGCAAGTTCAAACCTAAAGAATGCAAATTGGTGACTCTGGTTCTGAGGAAAACGCAACCTTCGTGGCCCCCTCTATCGGCCATAACGCTTGGCAGGTTAAAATCGTTCGTCGCCCTCCAAAAACACTTGGTGCGATAACATCGTTCGCCTCACCTCTAATTCAATGGAGGGAGAGTAATATGGTCGTAAGTTCATAAACCAGATAACAAGCCCGAACAAGAATGTAAACTTTTGTGTAGCAGTTATGTTACAAGGCTCAGGACCCAATGAACACGAGTCCGAATCTCAAGAATGCACAAGAACAAGGGTCAAGTTCAGAGGAAAATCAGGGAATGAGTGATCTAACTAATGGGTATTCGGAGCACAATATTACATAAGACTATTCTCTCACATTTTACAACTTAGGACGTATTCTTCAAAAACTGAAAAGGATTATGTTTGGCCACAGGAGAGAAAACAGATTATAACTTCCTGAAAAAAAACTGTCAAATTAAGAAGTTTACAATTCCTTATTTAATTTGCAGAAGACAAAAGTTGTAAACTATTGTCCCAAAAATAACTAAAGCTCTTACAATGTTACACTTATGAGCTCTTTGAATCATGACAAAAATGTTAACAACAAACCTGATAAAAAACTATTAATAATCTTAGATTATAATTCAACTAAAAGGTCCATTGATACTCTTGGTCCACATTTAAACACATACACTTGTAAAAGGAAAACAAATCGCAGGCTCATGGTAGTATCTCATAACATGCTTGATATATTTGCAGTAAATGGATTCACAATTCACAGTAAATGGACCGAGGCTATTTTGGAAGAATTGAGAAAATTCACTGATTTTTCCACACATTGAAGGCAGGCGAGACATACCAGAAACTGAAGACTCAATAAAAAAGGGGAAACAAATGCAGATAAAAAGGGAAAACTTAATACCGGTATTTACTGAGCATACTTCATTGTGTGTCAAATATGCAAGAAGCAAGCTCTATCAGTCATGAAATGACAGCTAAACTAATATGTTTTGCTAAAATTGTAAGATTTACATTTGCAAATCTCATGCAAAACAGTGTTTTTCAGTTGTAAATAAAAATAAATTTCAATTTCGAATATTTTTGGGTTATTTCTATTGACGCTTACTATTATTGCAAGTTTTAATTTCAAATACTTTTTGTTATTTTTATAACCTTTATATTATTAGATCTATTTTTAAATATGTTAGTATTGTTTAAGTCATTTCGTAAATGGCAATTACTACAAGAAAGGTTAGTTTTCCAAGTGGGGTCATATTGACCCGAATTCTACATACATGAAGTAATTGCCAACAAAACAGCATGGCTAAGAAAATAAAAACATATATTATTTTTAAAAATTTCAAAATATTACAGTTCTTTATTATTATGATAATTCTCCCTACCGAATGTAAATTTATTTCGAACAAAAGTACGTACAATTTTGCAATTTCGATTCAATACTAATTTTATAGAAATATGTTTATGCACACTTACTGAATTTTCATAGAAAATTTATGTTTTTCAGTACTGAAATTAACTTTTAACCGTTTAAAAATATGTGAAATAAAAAATGAGTATCCATTTTATTTAATGCTTGATAGAAATCCTTATTATTATTAATTTCTTTAAATACTAAAACATCTGAAACATTTTAAAAATATTTAAATATAATTACAATATCCCTTTGAGGAAAGTTATTGAGATGTAATTTGTTTCCTCTTAACAATTCAAATATTTTTTTGAACAATATGTTTTTTTAAATGCATAAAATGTATTTTGGTAATGAAACCATAAAAATACGTTTACACATTTTCGTCCATTTTTATTATTTCAAAGTCCACTGATTCCTTAATAAATATTACAATAGCAAAAAGAATAATTTAAAAGGTTTCCCTAAACTTTGTAAACAACGAGCATTGGGTGGAAATGAGTACAAAAAATTAGCATTTGACTATGAAAACAAAATCATGCGATCAATAATAATTTAAGTAACAAATGCGTAGTATAATTTAAGTAACAAATGTGAAGTATTTTTGTATTCTCAAGCACAATTTTATATTAAAGAATATTCAGGGTAACTGAATTCATCTAATGCATGATGAATTTACAAAACTATATATGATATTCATTTGAGTTTTTAAAAATATATGTTTTAAAATTTCTGTGTTTTAAAGAAATCCAGATTACACAGGTTTTAATCAGAAAATATGAATTTCACTGTTAAAAAAGAGTAATTTAAAGTTAGTTAATCTCATTTAATTTTAATATTCGAACATGAATTCAATTTCAGATTGAAATTTCGACAAAATAAATATTTCAAAATAAGTTTATATTTATCAATATATATGTACAATGTATTTAAACGATTAAAGGATAAAATTTTTTTTTTCAATTTCTAATTTTAATATTATTAGCATTGATTTCAATAAACTTCCATTCTATGTAAATTACTTGTATCCATTTTAATAGAATTATTTTTAAACATTAGTTTAATTTATTATAACTAGTAATAATATTCATTTTGAAAAAGATATTTACATAATGGTAATTTGTGTAATTTAAGAATATTCTTTTTGTTGAAATTAATACTTCTCTTCAATAGTCTTAATCATTTACATTACATAAAACTATTTATTTTATTATGCTTAGAAGTAACTTTCCTCTAAGGTTTTATACGAAACAAATTATTATGCTAACAAAATAATAATAGTGAAATTGTGAAAAAAATTAATAATTTGATCAAACATATCTATATGTGCTAACTATTTATTGAAACAAATTATTCATAATGTAAATATTTGAACTTCTAACTATAAATCTTTAAGAAACTATAAAAAAATGTACTTGATTGCTAATAAAATATTCAATGGGCTTTACATAATAATTTTCATAAAATTAATAACATATGTTATAGTTTGATAATTAAAAAATATGTTACTTATTGGAGTTTTAGTTCATTTGCATATAAATGATCCCTAATTTACCAAACATAAAATATTCTAGGGCTAAAGTACATACTATTTATAGAAAGAAAAGTGTATATCATTTTTTTAAATTTTAATAATTAAAAAAAATCAGTCAAAAAGGCATAATGCACATAAATAAAAATAGAAAAAGAAAATATTTTCAACTGAATTAAAATAATCCACTATATTACATAGTTAAAAAAATTAATATATGAATTTTATTTCTTATCTTTTTGAAAATTTAAGAACATAAGCTAATTTGAAAATAAGAAAACAAAACATTCTTGATAAAAATACATTAAAACAATTTCATTTATTCAAGCTGGTATATAAGTGCTTCAAGTGAGATATTATTACGCTAACTAATGCTGTAAGCTAAAGTATTTTCCCCCATATAAATTGAAGTCCTTAAATTTTTATGTTGCAAAAATGTTCAATTTGATGTGGGGCCAAAGCTGGAATTACTGTCCTTATAAGTGGCGATAAAATATCTAGTTCTCTCAAACTCAGTAAAGTAAAAATAACTTTCCTGCTTCCGTCTCAATTCTCATATTTATTATATCGCCATATTTATGTGTTTTTTTATATTATTTATTTCATTTCCTGTTTAACTTAAAAGATATTTTTTCAACTCTCTTATTCTTACACGATATAGAATAAAAATATATTATTTCTTAAAATTCATTGCAACAATTTAATGAATGATGGGAGATGGAAATTTAAAAACACGCTCTATAAAATAAGATTTGTAAAATGATAAAAACATTTCGTGGAATCTTTGAAGTTTCGAAATTATTTATCTTTAATCATTTTCTAAGAAGCAGAAAAACATTTTAAGTATTGAATGGGATTAAAAAAAGAGTTTTGGAAAATCTTTTGATTGAAATTTTTCACATACAATTTTTTTTATTTATATTGTAAAATAATGTATTTTTTACAAAGAAAATAAAAGATACAGGAATATAATTTTTAATAATAAGATATATATAATGATTTTGGAAAGAAATATCTACCTTGTATTGAGATTGATTCTGAAGCATTTTCATGATTATGGAAGATTTTAAAAGTACTTTTTCAGAAATTGAGTTATGATCCAAAAATATGATATATATAAATATAAAAAGTTTCTTGTTTTATTTAATTTTTTTCACATTTTAGAATTAGACGTGCAAAAAATTGTTTTTCAATTCAAAATGAAATCTGTCCTTGCTATTCCCAAATCTTTATGAATGAGAAGTTTGAAGCTTAAAATTTATGGATACAAAAAAATTAACGAAAATTACACATAATATACTTTATGAAAAAGTCTTATTAAAACTGTTTGTATTTCGTTAAAAGATGGCACCTAGTGCAAAAGCTATTTACTGGAAAACAAATATGTACAAATGAAGAATAAAAAGTGGAATAAGTTACAAGTACTAAATCCTTCTTTGGTATTATTCAGCATTTTACTCACTATTTTTACTTTTACTACGCAAAAAAAAACATTGCTGAAATCACACTTGAAAATGATAAACTGTGTTTGTTTGTTTTTTATGCAAAACAAATCACTCTTAGTCTTAAATGTCATTATTAATTTTTATTTTAATTTGCATGACTTGCGTTTTGGTGCCACAACATGGAAAATAAATTTTAAGAGCAGTTTTAAAATTGTTTGTTGAAGGAATAAATTAATTACATCATTATGTAATAAACGATGAGAGATTATGAGTCATGAAGAGTTAAATAACGTAGCATTTCCAATATTCAAGCTGTACTGTTTCTATAATATTCAACTTGATCTCCAATGTTTGATACCTTCATATTCATAATGGCCTTTTATTTGAAACTCTCCTACACCAGAAAATGAGATAGAATACAGAACCAATCAAATTTATTACCAAAACTAATGTATTAACATGTCTTTTTGATACAATCGTCTTAAAAAATCTACCTTCCGTCATAGATTTTTTATTCTAATTTAAGGTATCCAAAAAAATACCGTTTATCAACTTTATTGGCTGATTTTTTTTGTTGTTATTTTTTGAAATTCAAACATTCCTCAACCCAATACAATTTATCTTTTCTTGGAAAAGGAAAACTTGACGACCGATCATTCAGGGTCACATTTTTTTACTGCCTAAAATTTTTCTTTAACATCAATTTTCACAAACTTTCTCAACCGCTAACATAACATTTCGAAAACTAATAAATATTTTAGCATGTGTTTTAAAAAATGAGGTCATTGAAATGAACCGAAATTTTAATTTTTGGTGATGTATATTTTTAATTTTTAGGTGTTTTTAAAAAATTTATGGAAAACATACATATATAGTGTATTTTTACCCATAACGTCTTTGCATTTCAAGATTTTTCTTAGATTTCGGTAAATTTTATTCATTATTATATTCTATAACTCGTGTAGAAAGAAAAATACGATTGCAACTTTACAATTTTGTGTAAAGTGATAACTATTTTGGTTAAATTTCCTTAAAATTCACTACAAATAATTATACTTCTCAAAATATGTTATATTTTCAAATAATTTTGTTATAATTGTAGTATTTTGTATTATAAATTACAATATATCTAAAAAAACATAGTTTTAAATGCTTTTTTTCAATCAAATTTTTTAAAATTTGGTTTATATTCTACAGACATACGTGCAAATATGGTTATTTTTCTACGAAATCGGCTTAAAGATTGAGGAATTTGTCTTGTCGAAGAAGTAAGTATATTTTAAAGGCATAATCTTTATAAGATATTCGGTTGATAGATATAATAAATTCCTCCATCTTTAAGGCGATTTCTATCTTATAAATAAGCATATTTATATATGACATTTATAATCAAACCATTGTTTTGCCCTACTCTTATTTATAAAGGCCCATCTTATATGTAGTGATTATTTAGAGTTCACTATCGAAAAGTTTGGAAAATCAACAAATAAGCAATTTTTAATTTCAGAAAAAAGTAAACCAATAGGAAAGAATAGGTAAAACAATGCAAATAAATATACAAAATTAAGCATGGTTTTTTTTCATGTTTAGAATATTACTGTTTAGTTGTATGAGACAAGCTCTTGGCTTTTGAGTGGTTTGGCAAATAATCGGCTGGGTTATTTATTCGTAGACAATAAATATTCTTAGAATTGAAACCTGCTTAATAGCGCACAACATTCTGTCTTTGTCAGTTTAGATTGTCCCCCGACATGAAAAAAAGCCAAATGATTTAAAATTATAATTGGTAGCAGTAACTTTTAATGTATCATTTCTGCTTTAAAATGCTGTACTCTTCTGCTTACTCATCACCTCAAGAATGTATCTCTTGTTCGAATAACTCACACAAATACTGGTGAGTTGATTTGATTTCTTTTATTTTTTCGAATCTTCAGCTTTCCAAAATACTTCAAACTATGGAAACGAAAGAGAATTAACCATTTCAAACCTCCAAAGTTAAGGGGTTTTATTTAACGTGCTTAAGAAATAATTTAATTCGTATTCGAAATCAAATTGTCGTGAATCTTTCAGAATGTCTGACATACTTATGTCAAATGAAATCTTTCTGGTTTTTGAGCATTTAAGCAATGATTTATTTGAAACAGCACAACCATTTCTAATCCTGCTAAGACAGAATAACCAAATTTCGATTTTTCTTGGTTGACTTGGATGTAAGTATGTTTAAATTGAAATTCAAACAGACACGAAGTGCTGATTTTTACTATAATGAAAACTATTTTATCTTGTTCAAGCAAAGGTATTTAAGAAGAGGGAATATATTTAAAATATTTATTTCTTTTAACGATAGCATATATATGTGATTTTTGATACAAACAAGATATATTTTACACATATTGATAATCCTGATAAACCCTCACGGCTGTTTCTCTACAAAAAGTGGCAAACTATCAGATTTTTTTTTGTGCATTTTGTGTTTTAAGGCGCACAAAGAATAAATCCATTTTTGAAATACATCATACATTTTGTCGAAAGCTTTACAAGAAGATCTTAATTCATATACAAATTTACAATTGCACCTGGAAAGTTATAGAAGATTGTTGCATATGTTAAAATTGTTTATGCAGAGGGAGAAATACTAGCTGTTTTACAATTCTTATCCAAATTCTGAACGTATCCGGATTGATTTTTTTTATGGAGTTATAAGAAACATAGCCCTATATATAAAGAAATATTTTAAAAAATTGTTCATACCGACTACCTACTTCTGCTATAGCTCAGGAATTTGAAATCGGATTGTTATAACAGTGAGATGAATAATCACTGACCAGTTACTTTACTTGTAGCAAAAAATATATCAATTAAATGCTCATTGCATAGCAAATGGATTTAATGATGAATGCATAAACTAAAATTCTGAGCATCACTTTGTACAGACATAAATCATATATGTCTCTGTTTATTGAACTTTAAAAATTATTTTTGCTACTTCGTTTTTAATACTCTTTACACTGAAGTGACAAAAGTCATGGGATGACTGTTAATATCGTGTCGGTCCTCCTTTTGACCGGCGACGTGCAACAACTCGACGTGTCATGGAATCCACAAGTCATTGGAAGTCCTCTGCAGGAATATTGAGATATGCTGTCTGTATAGACATCCATAATTGTGAAAGTGTGGATGGTGCAGGAGTTTGGGCACGAACGGACTTTTCGATGATGTCCCATAAATGCTCGATGGGATTCATATCGGGCGATCTAGGTGGCCAAATCATGCGCTGGAATTGTCCGGAATGTTCTTCAAATCAATCACGAACAGTTCTGACCCGGTGACATGGCGCATTGTCCTCCATAAAAATCCCATCGTTGTGTGGGTACGTGAAGTCCATGAATGGCTTAAAGTGATCTGCAAGCAGCTGAACATAAACATTTCCAGTCAATGATCGGTTCAGTTGCACCAGAGGACCGAGTCCATGCCATATAAAAACAGCCCACACCATTATGCAGCCACCACCAGCTTGAACAGTGCCTTGCTGACAGTTTGGGTCCATGGCTTCGCTGGGTCTGCGCCACACTCGAACTCTACCATCAGCTCGTAACAACTGAAATCGTGACTCACCTGACGACGCCACGGTTTTCCAATGGTCTAGGGAGCAGTCGATATGCTCACGAGCCCAGGAGAGTCGGTGCAGGCGATGTTGTGCTGTCAGTAAAGGCACTCGAGTCGGTCTTCTGCTGTCATAGCCCAAGGAAGACAAATTTCGCCGCACAGTCTTATCGGACATGTCCCTCGTACGTTCCCACATTGATTCCTGCAGTTATTTGACGAAGTGTTGCATGTCTATTAACATTGACCATTCTACACAGACGTCGGCGGTCTCGGTAGTTAAGTGCAGGTGGTCGCCCACTGCGCTGTCCATGATGGGATGTGATACCTGAAATTTCATACTCTCGGCACACTCTTGATACTGTGGATCTCGGAATGTTGAATTCACTAACGATATCCGCAATGGAATGACCCATGCGTCTAGCTCCAACTAACATTCCACGTTCAAAGTCTGTTAATTCTCGTCGTGCCGCCATAAATCACGAAAAACCTGTTCACATGAATAACTTGAACACAAATGAAAGCTCTGGAAAACGAACTGCGCATTTATACTTTTTCGCTGCGATACTACTGCCATCTGTATATTGGCATATTGCTATCCCATGACTTTTGTCACTTCAGTGTATATTAACCACTAGCAGCCTTTAGTGATGAATTGGTTTTCCATTAATACTGACTTTTTATGCATTTTCAATTCAATTTCTATGCAAAACTTGGCGTTGATGCTCTGTAAAAAATATTTGTACCCGTCAAATTCTTTCATGCATCAATGAAGTTCTATTTTAGTACTATTATATATAAGTGGACAAATATAATGTAGGGTGGACAAAGATAAAAGTGTATGGGAAATGATTTATTTTCATACTTTTATTTACTGAATTACTACTCTGTTATTCAAATAATTTTTTATTTTCAAAGCTACAAAGCATTTATGTCATATATTGATTATATAATAATTTTAATTTACAAGAAACTTTATAACTGTCTTTTTAATTAAAAAACTGTACGCTATCTATGAGAAAAATAGCTTTTTTTAAAATTTGCAGTATATTATTTGATATTTTATATAATACAGTTAATTTCTAGGCTTATATACTGCGTCTGATACAGGTATTAAAAATACAAAGCATTGAAATCCAAAATTAAAATGAAATGTTTGGAGTATCATCAGTTTTTTAATGACAGATGTTGATATACAGGGCGGTTATAATTAAAGCTCCACTTTAAAATGGTCATAAAAGGAATAAATAAACATGACAGGGGATGTTTATAAAAAGAAAGGAATGAATAATCATAACAGGGAATGTTTATAGAAGGAAAGTATTACATAATCATAACAAGGAATATTTATAAAAGGAAATTAATACTTCATCTACTGAGCTAAATATTATAAAACTTGGCAATAGTTTAAAGGAAATAATATAAATTTCTTTTCAGTTAAAAAAACGTATTCAAGGTGGCATCACCATTTTCCAAAAGAAAGTTAAATTGCGTTACTGCATTCCCAACAGTAGCTCTTCGCATATCAGGAGGAATGTTATGCACACGTCAGTCTATCTCTTCCATCAGTTAAGCCAAATTGATTAGATCATCATTATTAACAGAGTCTTTTAGATAACACACATCGAAGGTGCTATGTAACACATAAAAGAAACGATTAAATACATTTTAAATTGGTGTTTTCATGTTCTATTTTGTCCTATATTGCATACAACACCATTAAATTCCTAGTAGTAGGTTTTTGAACTATTTTGGTGGTAAAGAAAGTTCTATGACCTCCTTTAAAATATTACTAAATTTGATAACATTTAGTTTTGTAGTTTTCCTTGTATGATTATTTCAAAATGGAGCTTTAATTATACTCACCCTGTATCTAGGAATATGAAAATATAAAAAAAATATATAATAAATTTATGTTATAAAGAACTTCCTCCAGTTTGATGGTAAAATCAATAAATAAAAAGAATTATTTTTAATTTATCCATTACTCTAGTATACAGCTTTTCAGAATTAGTTTTTAAAAAATAGTTTATTGTATGCTATGACGGAATTTAAAGACAAAAAAAGGAGCCTTTACTGCTTGTAAATCACATGGTTTTCTTTTAACGTTTATATCACTATAGTTACCACACATTTTTCATAAAAGAAGACATACTTCTTCATTCTAACATAAATCAGAATGTTATTGCTTTTCCCGAGCCGAGGACAATTCTTGCCAAACTCACCCAGTGTTTTGTTCAGATTCGCCGCCTTTGCAGATCCCCTCAAAAGAATTTAATTAAGGAATACTTCATCAAAGATTGCATCCTCAAGAAAAAGAAAACCCGAATAGAATGACGAAATTCTCTTTTTTTCCTGCTCTTTCTGTGAGGAACATTTTTATACTTACAAGTCATCCCAGTTTATTTGCCATCCTCAAATTCCAATCTTTGTTGGGAAAAAATCTTTAGCTTACCTTTTTAAAAATGTCACTGAAACATCCTACTAAAAGTTTTCCTTTGAATAATAATTTCGTTGAATTTTTAAACCTTTCACATCTTTATAAAAGTTTGCAAAATTTGTTTATTAATATAGGAACAAAACGGGAATTACGCTTTAGGGAGATAAGGTTTCATACTCGTTCTGATAAATTTTTACTCAATTATATTAGCTGAAGTTGTTATGATGGAAATAGTATTTCGAAAGAAAATTTTAGGGCATCAAATTACTATGATAGATGTTTGTCTGTTTTATTTTTTATTGTACTTTTATCATTTCATATTTTTAATATTTTTTAACCAAATGAGGGTAGTTATTTTTAAAATGGATCAGATCCCTAATATTCTGTGATTATTTGTTTTAAAAGGAAGAGATTAAGCGAAAAATCACATTTTATTTAAATATTTACTATGCACAGAAAAACTATGTTATTTTAGCATATTTCAGTGATGCATAAAAAAAATAAATACAATTTTCACTGTCTAACATTTTAATTAAAACTTGTGAATGTCTGTAATCTTTGAAAATTTGTTATATACCAATGATAAGATTTTATTTTCATCTAATAATTTTTAAATTTTATAAAAAAATCGTGATTAAAATCAGTTATAATAATTTGGAAATTAGAGTATCGTTTTCTGAAATGAAAAGAATTTAGTTAAGCAATATATTGTTGCAAATCAGAAATTTTTTCTTGCACAGTTAATCTCATAATAAACATATTATTAATGGATGCTATATCAATTAAGCGACATTGGCAAACAAGTTGGAGGAAAATTCGAAAACAAACTTTGCTTCTTTAAATTAAAAGAATAATAGGGGAATCTTTATGAAAAGCATGAATCAACGGATCCTTCTAGATTATTCTACACCCTGGCATAGAGAATTTGTAAATTTTTGCGCTACCAGTTTTTGAGTATGGTTGATGGATATCTATAATATATTCCAAATGTTCTTGTCTTTTGAATATTAATAAATAAATAATTGCTTAGGTTGCCTTTATTTTTGAAAAAAATAAATGATTTGCTTAAAAATTGCTGCCTTAGTTTGTACTATACATGATTTAAATTGTATGTATATACGACATATAGTAACTCTAAAAATCCTAAAGATTCAAAACAAGAACGAAAAAAATAAGAGAATCATTAATACAGAATAACCACATTTCTCCATCGAATCAAGAAAAGTTCAAAATCAAATTTTGAAAATTTGATTTAAAGAGTAAGCGTAGAACGCTTAATGCTTGTTCAATCTCTACGATCTTGACAGATAATAGTTTTACAATATAAAATTGCCAGAAAATAGTTTTATAATAAGTTGGTTTAGTAAAATATTGAAAAAACTTAAAGTATTGTTCAATACATATAATAGAATAGAGCAAAATAATTTGTTAACATATTTGCATGCGATACGAAATTTTAACATAAATCTAATTTATATTTTAGAGCATCCATTCGCATATTTTCATTAATTTATTAACATTCGTTTGATTGCAAATAGAACAAAGCTTGGAGCAGAAAACTACTTTTATTATATTTTGTCCCAACTGAAATATTTAATTATATAAAGTAAAGTAAACTAGTTGAAATAATATAAAGTGAACTACATTAAAGAATATATATAAAGAAACGTTACAGAATAAACAAAGAAAAAACAAAAATATTTATGTAAGGAGAGAAAATAAATAAGGTAATAAGTAAGAATAAGAAAGTAAATAAATATAAATAAGGCAAATTACATTGAAGAATATATAAAGTTCATCCTAGAATATTCTTTTCCTGTATTTTTTATTAATTTAGTTTTTAAAATAACAAAAATATTTTCATATTCTAATCTTAAGGAAATACTGATTATGTAATGAACATTTCCACGAATAATTCAGTAAATGTGATAAAAAAATCTAGCATCATTTTATATCGTACTAGAATTCTTAAATTTAGAAGTGGAATTCATACATAGAAAATAGACTAAGAACTGACTTCTAAGTCTATAAAATTTTTAAAGAGTATTTTTTTAAAGATGATTTTCTTTTTTTTATTAATCGGTAACATTTAACTTATAATTTTTTGAATTAAACTGAAGACATATATTTTATTATATTTTAATCATACTGAAACATTAAAGATCGATATTTAATGAAATAGAGTCAAATAACTTATTAAAATATCCATTTGTATTTTATGAAGGGAAGAAAATATTATCAAATTAAAAAATAGAGCCATTTTTAACATTCTAAAAACATTTCCCCCATTTTTCATTTGTTTAGTTATATCTAAACTTAAGTCCTTAAAAGCTCTTTTTTTATGCTCAAAATTCTTTAACCGCTAAGGAAAAAAAAAAGTTTTCTTGTAATGACCCTAAGTCGCTTAATTTAACCCGTTGAAAATCTTAAAAGATCTTAACTAAAGAGAAAAAAAAGAGGGGGAGGGGAATGAAGCGAATTTATGTTGCTCGGTTACGGACTTGAAGGATAAGTTACTCATTTCAAGCATCTGGATACGCACTAAGTCGATTTACAAAGCGGGCCACCTCATCTAGAAAGGTTTTACTCCACTAAGCACTTTTTAATTCCATTATGAATTACCATGCGTCATTAGTTTGGCAAATACCGACGAAAACTCCAGCAAAAAAGAAACGGACGCAGACTTGCTCCACTAAGCCTCAAAAGGCCTCCAGGAAAAGCTGAGTTATTCATTCTTTGACTAACTGCGTTCAATATTGAGATCCGCGGTCTAGCCTATTCATCGCCCCGCGCTCCACGCATTCCGGAGGTATCGAAAGGAACGTCCTGTGGAAGAAAGAAAACCGGTGCTCTTTCAACGTCAATTATCTTTATGTACCCCTTTGCGCAAGGAGGGAAACTTTGAAAAATAGTTCGGGGCGGTCCCAAGACCCCTTGCATTGTCTTGCAGGGGAGCTATTGTGACCAAAATCAAAAGGAGTAAGGGTTTTTTTCTTCTTTTTTTTATTTTTCTTTGCTTTCATTCTTTGATACCGCTTACAATTCTTGCATAGTAGATCAATGGAGGTATAATTTGTCACATACCGTTGTTTATGGATTTTTTCTCTTTTCTTTCCGAAATCTATTTTATAAGTTCTTTGTGAAAAGGGGAATGTAAAATTTCAATCTGAATACCTCTCTTTATTTTTATTCTTGGATAAGCAGTTTATTTTGTAAAATAAGTTATTGGTTATTTTCTAAAATTGTTTAAGTAATTAACGAGTAATGCTTTTATAAACTTAGATATTCCAATGTAGTTTGACACAATAAGTTACCAAAACTTAATTTATTAAAAAAGTTTAAGATTCTAGCATAAAATGTAAATTTTATAACTTTAAGTTAGCAGTTCTTCTTTATATATACAAATTTATTTCGTGTACCTCGGAAACTTTTGTTGTTAATTATGGCACTTTACAAGCCCGATGACAGAAAGCTGTCAGCAATTTAAACCTAAATTAGCATCCCTTGTTTTTTCAATAGGGCCAAGACTACGACTTAGCTACTTCATGATTCACATTCGCTTGCACAACCCATTTTTACAGAGGGTGGGGAATACATTCACAGTACTTCCAGATAAAACACAAAACAACAACCATGCCCAAGCCAGATAACGGGGAAGACACGCTACCCCAGGACACCAGGACGCCAACATGTCGGAAATTGTTTAAATGATTGGAATTTAATTTTATATTTATATAAAGTTTTTTTAAATTTATATTTATAGGTATCATTCCTAAAATAACTATATTTTAAATACAGAAATATTTTTTATAACTAACTATTAGAGCCTTTTTCTATCTGCTCTCATGCTGACATACCAGAGGTGTCTCGTACATTTTTGTGGTACTTGCATTGTTCTCATAAGATGATAGCCTAATAGTGTCACAAACTTTTGCGACATGGCGCAGTACAGCGTTATCCAAAAATACAAGTGATGATAGATAACTGCAAAATGAATCTGTTAAAATAAATACAATAGATTGTTTCAACAATTTCAAAATGATAAGTTAAGTGCATTCCTGATCTCATTATTTAAACACTAGTTCATGCGTAGGAAAATAATGCAAAATATTCATATGGAATTGGTATATGAGTGTGATTCGGATATAATTTATTTTTCTCTAGAAAAAGATTTTACAACCAAAAAAAATGCTAAAATAAGTTTGGTTTCCTTATTATTTGATGTATAATATGCCACCATTGTTGGATTTGTTTCTAAATTCTTAAAGAAAATTCTTCTGAATGGGCTACATTAAAAAAAAAATCAGCTTTGATATGTAATGCAATTTTTATGTTTGTTTAACCATCTCATTTAAGAAAGTAAATTGTTGATAAGTTTTAAAAGTTACTTTACACATGAAATATTTTAAATACGTAAACACACTCATCCAGAAAAAAAATCCATCTAGCCACAAAAGTCACAATTTGACAAGATATTATCGAATCCTTAAAGAGACCTCAATTGCAATTAAGACTTCAAAAGTGAAATATTCAAAAGTTAACATATGTAGTAAAATTTTCCTATGGAAGAGCTGTATAATAATTAATAACTAAGTAATAGGGTTAAATAACCTTTTTATTAGTAGTAGTCCTAGTAACAATTCCAACAACTTTCATGCGTCAACTATCCATCAAAGAAGATAAAGCAACCGAAACAATTTTTTGACAGCTTATTTAAAAAGAAATTTTATTTGATATTGCAATACATTTTAAAAATATTGTAGCAGTTGGAGGAATTTTTATCAATAGAGTAATTAAAACAAACTTGTCATCTTATTTTTTTTTTTAAACTTTAGATTAATGAATACTTAGATTCCTTATTGAAATATTTCTAGTTTTTCATTTGTTTTATTTTTAAATATGAAGCATAATTTTTTATAAAGGAGGAAAAAATGAATTTATATAAAGAAGCCCTGATCCTAATAAACATCAGTCTATACACATATTTTAATTAAAATGCATAGCATCAACTTCGACCATATCACATATTATTATGACTATCATGTATTCTAACCCAATCTATACTTATAAAATGAAATTTCTATATTGTCTGCTTTCCTATCTATGCATTGGCGATGTCTAGACAAATATATCATACTTACAGATATGAAATTTGGCACACAGACAGTCGTAATAGCGGTTCGAGTCCAAAGTTTCAAAATTTAATGTATAATTTTTTTTGCTTAATATCCTCTGTTCTTTTGGAAGATTTTTTACATGTATATCCCTGCAATATTGAATATGATCATTATAGAAGAAAAAAGACTGCAATATCCAAAAGAGCGTGAAATATGTTTTGTAAATCTGATAAAATTAATTATATTTTCAGAAATGTTAAAAAATTGGTTAGTACTTCTAAAACTTTTTAAAATTTAAATACAAAATTTAAATTTTATTCGATTTCACTTACGTTTTTTAAAAAGATTTTTAAGGTGGTAATTATTTAAAAAATTTCCTCTAAGTAAGATAGTAATGATCAAAATGCCTTCATTGCTTAATATATAATAAATTATTTGCCATATCAGCAGAAATATTCTTTTTCATATCATGTCAAGGAAGAAAGGTAATTCCTAATTCAGTTAGATAAATTCGTAATAAATAAAACTGAAAAAAGAATGAATTTTGCCCACAACTAAATCAGAAACAGGAAAATAATAATTGGGAAAATGTATTTTAAAATTGCTTATATGAAAGCATAAGCTTGTCATATTTATATTTCATTGTTTGGTGATATCTGGCAAGGATTATTGATTATTGATGTTTATAAATCGACGCAAAATCTGGAATAATATTCCAATATAAATTAAACTTGCAGCAACATTCATTAAATGCTTTGGCGCAATTCAGCTCCAACAAAAGATTTTTTGAAGAAGCTTGATTTATTTCAAAGGAATTAAAATCTAATATTAAAGAAAAAGATATCTTATCACAGATAGCGAAATCTATTTTATATCACAGCCATTTTTATTGAAAAAGGAGCTAAAATCTTAATAATTCATCTTAGAGTCTTGATAATAGATATAAGACAATGAATTTATGATGTGGTTCATTGACTGTGGGAGTGTATGAATTCGTACATAAACTATGTAACTGTTAATGTGAAAAGTTAAGTAAACAATTCAATAATATTTTTTAACAATTTAATAATATATTTTAGTGTGATAACAAATGAAAATTTACGACACGTCTAGGACTTAAGGCACTTTCCAAGTAAAATGACAGATATGTCAGTGATTTAAAAGCTCGTGAGCGTCTCTTTATTCTTAAGCAGCGCCAACTAAGGTCAAAAGTACGATTTAGCTACTTCATGCGTAACACTCGCTTGCACAACCTTTTTTACAAGGGACACCTACACACACTCCACCGACAGAATACAAATCATTCCCGAAACGGGAAACCCAGATTACGGGAAAGATGATCTACCTCTATGCTAGGAAATCGGCAGTCATTATGCATTTTTCTTATGAAATAAAAAAATTTGAAATAAGTGCTGGGATTAGAGGTGGTTAACTCTATTTCTGGTTTCTTCAGGTTTTGATTTCTCAATATCAAAAATGTCTCAGGCAACGTAGTGCAGAAAGTGCAATTAGCTGATAAAGAAATTGCAACTTTCCTCTTCCCCATTCTTGATTAGCGGTATTTCCAGCCAGTTGTGTCACCACCTGTTAAAACCGCCCATTGTTAAATGTCTCCAGCTTGCCAGACGGGAAATCTGTTTACCCATATGATCGTCGCATCAGGTCATTAGTAACACCACATCTGAAGAACCCAAAGTGGGGTTCATCGTTTAAGAAAAACTTATTGCACCTTTAATGGAAAGTAGTGTCAAACCGTCTAGATGCTAAATTTTTCCATTTTGAAATGGGTATCATTAACATGTGTTTCAGAACAATCAGTTACGAGGATGTATCATTAACTGACATTTCCAAGATCAAATGGTTGCTGAAGGAGTAATTTGCTGAACAACTATTGGCCGATAAAGAGTTTAAGTGCACCAATGTGAAATGAGAGGCTGGGATTGGACAGAGATAAAATGCGGGGTTATTTATGAAGGAAGCGGAGAGAGACATTTTGGATTGTGGATTGTGTAAACATAATCAACTTCTAAATGCTGGAAATATCAACTATTTTAACCTAGATTAGAAGAAGTTCTTATGTAAATATATGATTGCAAATAAACGTGTTGTCTATAATTCTACTCTTTTATTTGATCGGTCAGGATCAATCCATAACAAGATAAACGCTTTACAGCATTGATGGTGATTTACTTTTCTAACAATAACATCTCTATTTAAATATTCATAGTATAATTAATCTCTAGAAGAAAAAATAATAAAACGATTTAATTAATAATTTTGAACGAAACAAAGCGTCTGAAAAACATTGCTGGATCATTAATAAACTTAATATAACAAATTTTGGGTATATTATTCACTCTTAACACAAAATATGGTGATTTTTATGATAAACACTCCGAAGTGTTTTAGGGAAAAATACTTAAACAAACTGTATAATAGAGCGCTTCAAAAATTAAGTTTGATAGTTCCCTAAAAATTAAAACTATCTTTTCGTGGAAGTTAAACAAAATTATTATTAACCAGAAGAAAAATACCATTTTAATGATAACAATCTTTAATTTTAGTCTACCCAACGGAAATAGAGAGGAAAAAATTCTTCTTCGCATTTATTTTTAATGACTTTGGGGCACCATTGAAAATTCAGTCATTAGCTGTTATAAAAAGAAATTCAACTCTCCCATTCATCATTAGGTTTGCCTTTGATAATTACTTCAAAGACCACCAAGCGAGGGTATTATGGATTATTTTTAACGCTTAAAGGAGAATTTTTTTCCTTCATGTTTTAATCCATTAGCTCCCATTTCGCTGAAAAACTTAATTGCAATATTTTCACCCGAATTTTACCGCTTAACTTTAGATATTGATGATTCTATACAATAGAAAATACTGGCTAACTAACTAACAACCGTCACAAGCTTTAAATTTTTCGTAATTATTTCATTTTTTAAATAATTTGAATAAATAAGTAATTATAAAATTTAATTTTCAAATATTGTGTTTATTAGCACAGGCATACTTTTTTCGATTGTTTGTTCAGTTAAAAGGACAGTAGAAATTGTTTTATAACAAATAACATCTTTTTTAAAGTATAGAAGCATTAAGCTTTTTTCCATTTAATCATCCATTCATCATATAAAATTATCTTATAAAATTGATATATTTTACGTACAGTATATCTTAAAATACAGTTAATAAATAAATTAATAACAAGAGTGATATTTATCGTATGTTTACCAAATTTCTACGAAGTGGATTTTCATTGGAACATAAAAACTGTACAAAATAAGTTTTATTTTTTTCTTTATAAATTTTCTCATAATTGTCGCTTATTATGTTTCAAATTTATTTTACAAATCATATTTAAAAGCTTATTTTTGTGAATGAATGTAAGAAAATTAATTTACTTTTATATTAATAATAAAAGATGTTTTTACGAGGAATAATTCAATGTTTAAAAATATATAAGTATTTCATTTCATATTCTTCTTTAAGTAGAGAATGTATTGCGGCTCTGACATATTTTCAATTATAATTTATCAACATTTTCATCTGTAAATTCATAATTTTGTTGCGAATACTTAACTGAAAACCTGTTTGATTTTACATATTTTATATTTAAACAATATTTAAGTTTTAATATTTTAAAATTTTTGAATTTACATGGCTTTAAACGGTAAAACATGGTGTTGTATCTTTGACTGGTAGTAAAAGTATATTTAATAGAAGGATGTTGTAATTTTGATCCACTTTTTTTTAAAAACAAACATAAACTGAAAAAATAATTTTCTTCACATAAAATAAAAAGACAATTCTGATTAAACATCAAAATTTGACACAGAGAAAGAACTATTTATATGAATTCATGGTTTATAAAATACCCGTTTATTTAAGAACATTTATTATTTTTATTACTATTTAATGATATTTTTTGAACTTTTCAATTTGAAAATAATTATTATTTACAAATTTAATTTGTCTTAATTTTTATTTTTTAAATCAGGAAAAAGTTTTGAATTCTTTCTTAGATTTGGTGCCAGTATTTTATTTTAGTGTCTGTAAGATTTAATTTTTCTGTTTTCTTTTTCTTAACATTCTTTCTTTTTTGGTTCATTTTCGAGGGAAAAAGCGTCTCACATTTTAAAGGAATATCTCTGCGGGAGTCAAAGATATATTTAGATTTGCGAAAGTTTTGGTCAGAATCTGTGTTGGAGAACCTACATTGACTGAATTATGCATGAGATATGGATGAATTATTGTCCTGTCATTTACAGCTGGTGGGTAAACTCTTTATCACTAAAAATAATCCTTTGAAAGGGAACAACAACTATACCATTTAACTGGTCAACGATAGTGTACAGAATCAGATTTAGTAACTTAATTTAACCACAGTATAAAGGTAAAGGATAATTATGGAATGTAATTATAAAATGGAACAAATACGTTAGTGTCAGACGGATGTGATCAATGACTACAGTTATTATAAAATATCATAATAATTTCTTGAATTTTCCTCTGAAAAACAAGAATAATTATGTGGATATCATGATTGTCAAGAATTAACAGGACAAATCTTCCGACTTGTCTTGAAGTTAGTTATAGTTTAGTGGTATTATAAAAATTCCATTTTAGAGCAATGTTAGGTTATTTTGGGCCAGACCTACGATTTATGGTCAGATGAGGAGGACGGCACCTGAGTTGGCATCCCACTCACCAAACTTCCACCCACAACAGCAGGCCTGACAGTATATTATCAGTAAAGTGATTGAATAAAATTAATCTTCCTTTTGAAATTGAAGATTGAAAAGTAATGAAAAAGTATAAAAGCAATCTTGTAATAAAATAATCGAAGACAAAAAATAATCTTAAGCTTTTTCCAAGGAATAAGAGATTGCACAATATCTTTTATCAGATCATAGATTGAAACACATTTAGAACTATTTTAATTTATCTGTTTCAAAGAATAAATTCAATCGAAAAGATTCTTTGACTGTTGACCATATCTGTTTACTTAACCAACTCGTACAACGATTGTTCAGACTAGAATGAAAATAAACTCTACATCATAGGATTCAAGAGCCAAATATCGATGACATAAACAAATTACCATTTTCTTTTCAATCTAAAAGAATGATTCTGAAAGAAAATGATTTCTAATTTTTCCTAAATGTAAAATGTGTAAAGTGGTGAAAGGTACAATATTTCTTGCAGATCGAAGATATCACATGCTATACTTTCACAATTATATCTTCACGCCTCATTTTTTTTATTTAGAATATAAAAAAATAGAAATCTGTATAAAATAAAAAATATTACTATGTTATAGTATGAATCAACTTATAGCATATATTCATTAAATCAAAAGTATCCTTTAAAGAAAATAATTAGGGTATAACCCTTAATTTTTAGTAATGAAACAGATATTTTTATTCATCAAAGTATCTATTTCTTGAAAATAGAAACAATTTAAATTAAACAAATAGCAGTTCATCTTTATAGAAAACATAAGAAAAATATTGATTTTGTGGTTCATTGTACTACAAATAGAAGAAATTACAGTTGACAAAGAAACACACGCTCCCCTGCTAAATTTATTTCTTTTATACGAAGTATTCAGAGATTTTAAACTTATGTTTAAACTTATCTATCGAAGAAATTTAAATATCAATCCCTTTAATACATCATACAATACTTCAATTAAACAAAATTAACTAAGAAAATGTAAACATGTAATGTATAAAAGTCAAAAATGTATAATGATCCGGTATCGAAGAATTCTTTTTGATTCAAAGATGCCATCGATGAAAAATTCACACTTTCGACTACTGAATATACTGAATAAGGGTTCAGAAAATTAAGACGTCTTAAGCTCAACTACCAGAGAATTTCAAAAAAATTACATAGAATATTTAATTAAAAGAAATTAATCAAGAAAAAATGATCATGTTGATTAATTCGATTACAAATGAATAACGATATGCCATAGACAATTTCTTTTTAATTCAATTCTCACTTAGTCTTAGTTTTATAAGATTATTGTATACTGATGAATGGAATGATTAAAATAAAGATCATTGCAACTTTATATCATTTTCAATTTTTTTTAATAGTATGGACGAATTTATTCAAATGAAATCCACCAGGGAGCTAATGTGATCACAATTACAATACTATAAATGCAAAAGCTACTGTGATCGTAATACAATCAATCGTAATACTGTCAATGCAATAGCTACCGAGATCACAATACAATACTGAGAATATAATAGCTACTATGATCACAATACAATACACTGTGAATGCAATAGCTACTGTGATCACAATACAATTCTATGAATGCAACAGCTACTGTGAGTGTAATACAATATATTGTGAATGCAATAGCTACTGTGAGTGTAATACAATATACTGTGAATGCAATAGCTACTGTGATCACAATACAATAATGTGAATTCAATATCTATGGTGATTTACAGTACTAAATTAAATAACATCTTAAAAGTTTTGATATCTTTGTACAAGGGATAAAAAACAAGCATTTTAATTTTTTAATAGCCTATAGCATTTTTAATAACCTATAGCATTTTAATTATTTTTTTATATTTTTATACAAAATTATTTAATGGTGAAGTTCAGTATTTAATTATATGTATAATAAAAGAAGAGGTTTACATTGAGGTATTCAATGAAAATACACTTATAATATGCATTTAATCCTCATAAATATGTTTAAAATTTTATTCTTATAAATAAGTACATAACATATAACTTAATTCTTTTTAATGTTTTTTTTCAATACTTGTCTAACACAAGTAAATCTTATATAAAATTATTCCCTAAGCTACTTTATAATCAAGGTTGATTCTGTATAAACAAACAAACGCATACTGAAGCAAAATATCTAATGAACGCTATGGGACATTTAATTTAATATATATGAATCATTATATATTATTACCAACTCATGTCGTTATATAAATGGTGTAAATTAAATATTCAAACAATGCATAATATTTAACTCAAGAAAAGAAAATTTTGCCATGACTATCGGCTTAACAAGGTTATAATATTTACAACGCATTGTGTTAAAACGAAATATTTTCTATCGTAACATAACAAATAGAAACAATGAATATAAATAACCTGCTTTGCAGCGATATACTATTCTAGAATTATAATTCATAACATAAGAGTATTAAAAAAGGGAGTGAATTGTTTTTAACGTCACAAGCAGACACGTCGATTATGAAATTAGTTTTGTGATATCGGCTGTGAATGGACAAAATCATTAAACGGATAATTCTAATAATATTACGTTAAAGTAGGAGCAATAAATTTTCCACTTAATCGTCTGAGTAAATCCATTTATCACGAAACTTATTGAATGAAGTGACATTAACCTAAGAAATAAATCATTCATTGTTCTGATATTTTTGAGAGTTGGGAAATTATTGTTGGTGATTTCTATTGCCTTGGGCAGATATCAGTTGGAATTTTTTTGTATTGAATGAAAGTCTTCGAAGGTGGAATATATATAAATATAAAAAAAACTAATTCATGATTAACTTAGAATAACTGACAAAAAAATTTGTAAATTAAAAAAAAATCTTGTATCTGCAACAATAATAAAACAAAATCTGTTAATGACATGCGTTGTGTAACAATTATAAAACAAATGTTGGTGTAATGTGTTAATGTGTTGTGTGACAATAATAAGACAAATGTTTGCGTATATTGTGGTCTACACACATACAGAAAAAAAACTTTTGATCAAGAGCTATGAAATTCGATAAAAACATTCGATAATAATCATTACAATTAATGAGGTATTTTTATGTAAATACCTCTATTAGTTTTGGGGATATCTTGTTAATGGTAGAGATTTACATGAAAATTAAAGTTTTATGAAAATTGAAGCTAAAGACAAATTTTAGCTGAAAATATATGACCCTGGATGATAGATCAGGCCTTCCTGTTCCTAGAAAAGATGAGCTATTTTCGAAAGAGAAAAGTCTGAGCTACAAGAAATAATAAGAATTTTAAAAAATCTCCAATGTGGTCGATAAACAGTGTTTGTAACGTAGTCGCTTACCTTAATACGAAATTTTTATTTTATATTAATTGATTATTTTTATATTAATAAACCATGACTGTATTATTACAAAAATCTTTCCTTCTAGATAATTTCATGAACCCCATGAGTCCCCAGACGGTATGAAGAAATTTAAAAAAAATGCTTTCAAGATGATGATTGGACCTCTCCACCCTGTAGGATGCACATAAAAGTGAGAAGGGGGGGTGACTCCTGCCATCAATGGCGGGACGTACTTCCTTAGGGAAGATTTCTACCGTGACCGATAATGATCATTGAGTATATTATTTGTATGTCTCTAGGCGTGTCGGAGAGTCAGTGATGTTACTTCCAGAAAACTTCTCATAAGGATTTTTATTATTACACATATTGCATGATTTATCAGTTCATTCATTTACGAATGAAATTAATATTTTTATGAAATGGAGTTGAGAAAAAAAAGCGCAAAGTTTTTTTCAATTCCCTTACATGGAATTGTTTATTTCTGGTTTAAAAGTTTTTATGGTTGTTTGAAATTCCATATCTTGATTATGAAGAACTAAAGGCTTAAGCAATAAACGCTGTGCTTAATGTCACATAATAAATGAGGGACATTCTAAATTAAGAAGTCTATGTAATAGTTCTGTGAGATTTTTCAATATACAGCAGGAGTACATGTTGAAATTTGCTGAGATAATTTGTCTAATTACAAATTTAGTGGGGAAGTTTAGAAAAAAATTACGAAAAAAGGAGGTGATTTAGTATTATAGTGTCAATGCAATATTTTTGTTTTTATCAATATAAGATTTTGTGCTCATGATATGACAAAATCAGAAAAAGTTTGGATTTGCGGGTTTTAAAAAAATTTTCAAAAAGGTATGAAAAACTGTTTTTGAAATTTATATGGTTCTTTGAAAAAATATGCATTTAGTCTTATTTTTAATTTAAATATTCAGCCGCAGTTACATTTAGAAACATATCAGAAAAGAATAGCAATTAATAGCAAGTTACATAGATGAAAATTATTGAATGAATTTCACTAAACTATTGGATAGCGAAAAACAGCTATATTGCCATAAACTTCATGAAAAATTAACTATTTCTTATTATTCATTTATCCTTAATTTGCTCATTATTCATGCTGTTATAATTATTTTCTAATAAATTATGCATATTCAAATAATATTTATTAAAATATATAAAAAATGCAAAAATAAACACATAAACATTAATGTTACAATAATTAATATAAAGCACCAATTTTATACCACGAAATTAAATAAGTAGTTTTCTTAAAATATTTTCACTTAACTAGTTGATCGTCAAAGACGGCTAGGAGGTAATGAATGTAACAACAAATATCATGTCACATTTATAATTTAATGAACTAATTAGTCTTAATTTGCTCATTATTAATGCTGTAATTATCAAGTATTCTCGATAAATGATACGCATCCAGGCAATATTTATTACATCCAACTTTTAAACAAGAAAATTAAAAATAAACGTATAAAATTTAATGCTACAAGAACTAAATGAAAGAAGAATTTTTATACAGTGTAGCTTAATTAGGAATTTATGAACATTTTCCTACAAAATCTAATGAGATTAACTTCATTTCTTTAAAAAAAAAACTTTCACTTCTTGCCTTAACAGATTAAATTATTTTTTTCCAACTACACTTTCTAATGCCTTAGAAAAACTGCAAGCGTGTTTAAGACACAACTGGTAAAAAAAATCAGTATAATAAAATATTAAAAAAATAGTAAATGAAAAAGTTGAAATTCATCTTCTGTGTCTCTCGAATAACAATGCCGCAACAGCTGTGGGAGATTAAAAAGTCCCTCTGAAAGCAAAATAGTGCTTTTCTGCATACATTCGTTATACATCGCAGTGCTATTAGTGCTTATTAAACTCTATATCAAGCCATAACGATGTCTTTATTATTTTATTTTAGCGATTCCTTTTATTATTTTCGCCCTTCACTTTTCGACTAGCGGAGAAATGGGTCAGCTATCTACTCGTGGTGATGCATTGCTTAAAGGCAGATGGGACAGTTCTTTTTATTGATTGGACATAAAGTTAGGGTTATATTTATCGTCCCGAAGCTGTTGGCAAAATCTCTAAGGATTATTCGATTTATTGCAATGCACAGAAGTCTTCTGATAATCTGTGACCCCTTTTTTGTTTTTTGATGGCACCTCTAAAGGATAAAAAATATAGTTTATGATTGATTCTTCTTTTTTTGAGGTGGAATGCTGATGGAATATTTTATTTTATTACAAAATGTCTTCAACAGCAATTTTAAGTAGCTTTTCTCGCCTATTTATTCATTCCTTTTCTAAAGTTTACTTATTGTTCAATGTTATTTTTTAAAACTAATTAGGCTCATGTTTTGAAATTGAATTTCTGCTTTTTATCAACTTAGCTGTCTCATGAAAACAATAAGTCATACTTGCTATCTCTTAATTCACACTTACTAATTAGCCCTTTAATCCGCTCTAACGTGCCTATGTCCTGACATAGGAGTAGCATGTCTTCTTCGTAATCTGGGCGTTCCGAGTTCCAATCCCGGTTCTGCTGTGGTTGTTATTATGTATTCAATCTGTGGGGAGTGTGAATGTACCCTCATGAAAAAAAGGGATGTGCCAGTGAATGTAAAGCATGAAGTAGCTAAGTCGTAGTTTTAGCCATAGTCCTCGCTACTGAAAAAACAGGAGCACTCATTTAGGCTTAAATCACTGACAGCTTTCCGTCAGTGGGCTTGTAACATGGCGTAAGTAATAACAACACCGGCGCTAACGTAAAGATTCGTCTCAATGGATCTCGCTAATAATGCTGGAAGATAGAAAATCGCACTTTGAACATTCAAGCGTCATTGTTTTAAGGATACTGAATCGTCACCGGTAGGTGTGTCAATTAGATGACACCTTTCTCTAGAATAGTTAAAGGCAGGAAGCCTACACCTCTAAGTTATACTAGTATAGTTATAGGCAGGAAAATGGAACAGAGAAGAAAAAAACGTTTAGAAAAGGAAGAACATTTCTACTTACAAAAAAATTAATTTTTCAATTTTAGGCAGTAAAACAGGGATTATTCCAATGATTACATAAATCTAAAGTGTGTATGAATTTAAAAAAAATCAAGAATTTGTAAATTATTCTTTAACAACGTATTTAACAGGGGTACATATAACAGAAAGGCACGGTTTTTTACTTTTTCTCAAAATAAATGCAGTTTTGAAATTTCGGTACACAAAGAATGCATTCTATTTATTACAATTCTAAGAATGCCTCGTAAGAATCTAAGTAAAATGTCATGTATCATGCAATTCCTCACGGTTTTTTAATTTTTTTTATTTTAAAGATTTTCCAATTACATTACATTTATATTTCCTGAAATGTTTTTCTTCGCATAATGAAAGGAAAATAAACTCACTATAATTTTAAACCTTTACTTTTTTATCTTGCTAATTTTGGAGCATAGGTTTAAAGCATTTCAAAGCTGACTATGCACTTCATAATTTCGTATTATAATTCTATTTTCATTTGTCATTGAAAAATCCAATCTTTTAAGAAAATGCGTTTTTCTGCTATTCTATAATTACGACTAAAATATTCGTAAAGAGTCCCCTTTATAGTCTAATTTTTTTGACAAGTTTCTTGTTGGAAACGTCTTATTTTTCTTGATCAAATAAATAAATAAAACAGACTTAAAATTAGGTAGCAGTCATGTTAATAGACAACCACCAACAGTCAAAAAATAAAGCAGCAATTTTTTAATAACCAATAAAATTAATAAGAATTCTAAGAAAAATATTCTAAAATCAATAAAAATTCTAAATAAAAAAATTCTAAAATAAATAAAAATTCTATAAATGAGTATAAAATATTTATTTTCATATTTTATGCTGAAAAGACGCATTGTGAATCATTTAAAATTTATTCCTAATATTAGAATTCTGAGTCAAAAATAATACTTATTCGTGTTGTTAATGTTTATGGATTGAGTCACAGAGGAAGATAACTGGTGTCAATTTGTTATCCATTTTCTGTGTCTATTGTATTTTGTGAGATTTAATATCAGTTGCTGATATAATATTTCAGAAGACGTAAATGTTTTACTGTTATTCGGACACAAAATGTTCACATATTCTATGTAATTTCGACATGAAATAGTTATAAAATTTCAGCGTATGATTAAAATTACAATCATCCGCTGCAAGCATGACGCATGAATTTAAATTTTAAAAAATGAAATCTAAATTGCTGGCTCATTAAATTCTATGGTTGAAATAAAGACATATAATTTATTTAAAACTACATATGCACCAATTAGACTGTTTTAATTCCAAGACAAGTCCTTAATTTAGAAAATAGAAGAAACTCATTTGCGGAGTTATGTTCTTAATAAAGAATGTCAGACTCTATCAAAGAAAAAAAATCATTTAGAACGAGTTGAATAAATAGTTCGAACGAAAGGGATGATGGTGGAATTCTAGGCAAAAAGTTCAGCTTCTAGTAGGTCAAAATCATAGCTTTGAGGAATATTTTAGACAAACTTGTTCAACATCAATACTTAAAAAAAATTCAAACAACTTGCAAACTGATGAATAAAACTGGATGTAAGACCCATCTCACATCAGTGATAGTAACATTCTTCGAAAAGGAAATCAAAAATCTGCTCATTGGCCGTGACAAATTTTGACATCTTCAAGAGCTTTAACTGAAAAATAAGTATGTTTATACATGCATTTTGATTATAAATTATTTTTATTTCTATTTTGGGCTCTTTCTCCATCGGATATAAAATATGCAGTGATTGCAGGGTTGCTAAATAGAACCATGATATGGCAAATCTATGGAGATATTATTATGGAGCAACATGTGTCCTGACGTCTTAATAAACTAGTAACAGTCACTAGGTACTAGCGTTCACTCTTGTCAAATGGATAAGTTACTGGATTTCAAACCGAAACTTCGCAAGTTCGATCCTTGGCCGAATCTAACCTACACATTGGCACAGTGCCGTTAACTAAATCGCCACAATGGTGACATAGGACTATGAATGTTCAAACAGTTGTCATGCCGCCGCCTACCAAGGACCAGAATTTGTGTTTATGGTTAACAATGTCCTTCCTCATTGTTCAACAATCTTAAACGGATGCCGTCAACCTAAATATATCACCTTAGGGAATAGACAGCATTTTCATCTGTCTTGAATCCGATAGAGAAAGTATGGGACATGTTTGGATAATAATTTCAACCCGAGAACCACTTTTTACATTTCTACTGGAATTTCTGAGAACAATGTTTGCTAAATGTAGCAATCTTTTTTAACATTTCATATTCGGCATACCTGGGCAGGCTTTATTTTTCGTTTGGGAGGCATACAATGTAAGAAGAATGAACCAAGTACGCAAAGTTAAGCTTTTGTACGGAAGATAACTGTCATACTTGCTCCAGGATGCTGAAATAGAAGTTTTTATGTATACTATCATACCTACACTGACTATTTTGTTTCATAATTAAATTTATTTTATGAATAAAACTGTGAATTTGTTTTGAATCTGAACTTTTATTTGATGGATCTAGTATTATCTTAAATTTATAATAAAATATTAGTTAAGGAATTAGTTTAAATTGCAATTATTTATAATTTGAAATATCTTAGAGAAATGGTAAGATAATCAGTTTATTTTTTTATGTTAATAAATGTTGCACAAAAATCAGAGTGAAGAATTTTATTTCCTGTAAAGAGATCAGAAATCTTATTTTATAATAAAGTAATTGAAAGAATAACAAAAAATAAGCCTTTCATTTAGGAAGATAATATGCACATAGTGTTAAATACCCTTCATTCGCATATGGGATTACAAATTAATGTAAATTCAACAAGTTTGAACAAATGCTTTCTGTGTATCAGAAAAATATAAATGAAGACAAATCATATTTGAAATAAAAATATAAAATAATACTATAATACCGAATAATCTTTTTTTTTTTAATTTTAATTCCCCAGATAATATAAGATGACATTCTCTAGAAAATAAACTTTTTAAATTTAATAATTTATAGCTAGAAAAACAACATCAAGAATACCCTGGGATTTAACAATATATGTCTGGAAAAGTAATTTAACATAAAAGATCATAGATTGTATTCATAGCTCTAAGCTTGGGATTTTTGATAACAGTAATCTTGAGAGAAATATTAGTTTAGTTTGGAAATATTTTATGCAAAATCGATTATTTTGTAAAAAAGCTTTTAAATACTTCTAAATTTAATGCATACTTAAATCTCTATATATCTTTTATGGCGAATTTTATGTATGAAAAGTTTTGGATTTTGTTGAAAGGAAATTTTGAGGACAGTTTTGAACGAATGAGTAAATAAAGATATTCTCTTTTTTCCGTATTATAAAGTTTTTAAGAAAAAATATGTTATATTCTTATCAGATGGAAAAGAAAAAGATGTGAAAACTAATATTTTCAAAACATGATTTCATTTGCAGTCCTAACAGAATTATTTATCTTTTATGAAATTGAGGAGAAATTTGGAATATCTATTAGCTGTAGCACAAAAAAATACTGCATCTATTTCAATGCGAAAATCTTAAAATTTGAATAAAAATATATAATACTTATATAAATAATATGTGTTACATTTAAACCAACAAAATATATAAATAATATATGCCATATTGAAATCAGAACGAATGGTTTTCTCAAAACGTTCTAAGAACCTCTTTCAAATAAATTTGTCATGCCAGAGCATACCTTACATGGCATTGATGTACAATCATTACGAAATATTTGGCATGAATTATTGGCATTTGGCATTTTTATTGAATTTCGTATCATCCTTGGCGTATTTTCAGACAATTCAAGCTTGGAATATGGTTCATAGTTTCTAAAAATCGAATCTGAGTTTTATAAATATTTTTCTTTACTAAAATGAAGCTAACATTTCCCACAAAACTGCTCTTGTATTCACAAAATCCCATGCTTAATTTTATTTATTTATGTCATTCCGTTTTTCAATAATCGAATTTACATAATATCTCGAATTTAATGTTTCCGAAAGGGCAGATCGATCTACAATTAACATATAGATGGATCTGGCGCAAAATTTAGCAGGTGTCTACACTACAGATGTTTAATCTGTGTACCGAAGCGTATCCATCTAGCTTTCTTCTTTTTGTAGTTATCATATTATATTTGAACAGCTTGAATGATATCCATTAAATAGATTTTACTCAAAATTTGACAGAAATCAACAAATTTACCCCAAAGACTGTATCATAGATATATCTTAAATCGATTCTGAGGTATATTTTTCATATACAGATAGTCAAACAGACTGGAATTTTTTGGAAAAGAATTTTCCAAAATATACTTGAATTCTGTGAAGCCTAGAACTTGGAGATTTAACAAAACATATAGTTCTAATCTTTTTGGTATGCTACATTTTCTCTATACTTCTTATTCGAGAAAGGGAATGAAGCTTGACATACCTAAATTTGTTGAAAATGTAAGTACTTTTTTAGATATACATAATTCAAACTAAATAATTTCGATATTTTAAGTTACTATTTAAGTTTGCAAATCATTATTTTTAGTGTGAAAATAAAATACAAAATCAGTCTTTTGTAAAATCATATATCCGATAGTGAAGCACATTAAGTAAAAACAATAACTGACAAAAAATTCTTTCCAATACATTTTTTTAACAAAGTATTCTTTATGAATTTATTTTTCTTCTTCATTATCAGTTCTTACCCAATTACAACATGGTGACGCGAAGTATTGGAAATACTTATCAGTTTCCAAAGAATGATTACTGTTGTTCCTTCATTCTTGGATGAAGAAGTCTTTGTTTATAATATTTATCAGAAATCATCGCCAATATCAATCCAAAGTGAGCCCTTGAAGGGGAGCCTTTATTTGCGGTTACCCTTTTCTCCAGATGAGTTATCGATTCCAGAACAATGGCAAATATTTGACTTGTGTTTTCGAATGTTTTATCTCCGAGTAGAGACATTAGATGTTTAAACAAGGCACACAGTGTTAAGAATATTTGATGAAAGCAGTGTTACCAGAAACTAGAAGATCCTGAGACTTTAAATTATTTGAATGGTGAATGCCCTTTGCAATTAGTTAGGGTTTCATTAAAATATTCTCATTTGATAGAATGTAAGCTTAAAAAAATCTTAAATATTTTGTAAGCTTTAAATTCCAAAACACGTCGAAGTATTTCATTAAATAAGATCCTTTAAAACTTGATCTTTGGAAAGTTAATATTTATTTCAAAGGAAAGTAAGATTGTAAACTATGCAGTAAAATTTTATCAAGTTTGATTATTTGGATTGAATAAAATTTGACACTTTAACACCGCATCTTTGTCTTTAGACCTAATACGTATGATTTTTAATACGAATGATGTTATTTTTAATTATTATTCATATTATTATTAAAAGTTTGTAAATGTGCAGTATTCCGATGTAAACATACCTAAATGCTATCTTCCGTCGGGGTGATAGCTAATAAGGAATTTTTTTAAACATATTTACTGATTATTATTATATTTTGAACAAACCTTATTTTTTCTTTTATTCTTTCTTATTACAAATCTATAATATCATTCCCTTGTTCATTTAGTCTATTATTAAACAATATGAATGGTGGATATTTTAATGGATGACATTTAATGATTTCCGAATATATTTGGGGTATTTAGAGTTAAGAGGCAATGCTAATCAGAACTAAATGAATATATCGGCCAACATTCAGCATTGTATCATACAAAATGGAGACAAACAAACAAGTTATAAAAATACCAACCATACATTCATAGAAAATGCCCGTGATAATGAATCGTACAAAGAATGGATTTATATAGTTTAAAAAGATATAGTTTAGAAGATTAATGTTTTAAAACCAGTTAAAACAACAGTCTTCAGTCTAAATATTCTCTTGCAGAAAAAGAATTGATTTTACCTAAAGTAGGCTTCAATTCTCAAACTCTATACACTGATCGCGAAAATTTTTAAGCAACTGTTACAACATAGTCCATGAACTGTACGAATATTTCAATGGTGAATCTTATTAAGATGATATAATACAAAATTGTCGGCACAGGAATAAAGAGTACTCAACTAAGTTTTCGTGCAGTTATGTCAGGTAACATGAAAAATAACCTAAGACCTCACTCACAATTATACTATAGCTCAAAATATTATGCTGATTTGTGTTATTGATTGTTATAATTCCGAGTAGAGCCATTATGTGTTTAAACAAGATACGTAATGTTAAGAATATTTGATGAAAACAGGCTTACCTGAAACTAAAAGGCATTGAGACTTTAAATCATTTGAATAAGGGAAGCTCTAGGAAATCAGTTTGATTTTCACTAAAATTTACTCATTTGACTGAATGTAAACATTAAAAAAGCTTAGATAGATTTACACAATTTCACTACCCTTCAAATTATTTGATTAAATAATATCTTTGGAAAAATAACCTTACCCACTGGAAGGAAGGATTGTAAATACTATCTGGGGTAATGTAATTAATTGTTATCAAGTTTGATTATTTGGATGGAATAATATTAATACATTTTAACGCCACACTTTAGATTTTATGTGATTTTTAATATGGATAATGTTAAATCCATTTTAATTATCATATACTTTATATCTATCTTTAAGGAAGAGTATAAAATTTGGAGCAGGGCCTTAAATCAGTGTTTCTGAACCTTTTATTATTCACGGCCCAATTTTCACACATAATTTTCATCGCGCCCCCTACCCCACCGCATGCAATAAAATGTATACAATAGTAATGTATTTTGAGTATTTTGGAGCTAAACCTACACTACAACCTTAATTTAAAACTTTACAAATTACCAAGAATACTGAAATTTATTGACATTTTGCAACACCGATCCTCAGCATTGAAACAACAAGAATCCTATGCCTTTTTATTGCACTTGCGGTTCACGGTTTCGCGAGAAGTTTCGATTTGTCGGGAATTTGTCTGGTCGGCTTAAAAGTTAAGTTAGGAGCGGGCGCAGATGTGAACAAATGTTTTCTCATAGGGAGAAGGAGAAAGTTCTATGACGCTAATTTCAATTCCAAACAATCTCATTCGAGTCGATCCTTCTATCGCTATTGAATCTATTCTGAAGGCGCATGTTTATATATTTTCGTGTAATTGCAATTCACAGTATTAAATATTCATGGCAGCAGACTTATACAGAATCATGGATAAATTTTTAAGCGGGCATAAACGAGCATTAGACAATAAACAAGCATCAACAACTACACAGACGAGCGTGGTTTCGAAAATAAAATAAAGAAAATATTCTCAAGAGTAATTAAATTTTGGGTTCACTAGTACTAATGTAAATGAAGAAGAAAGGCCCCTGCATATCATTTGCTCAAAAATGTTGGCGGCAGACAGCATGAAACCTAATAAACTTAAATGACATTTAGAAACGCTTCATAGTGAGTACGTAAACAAACCTGGAGAATTCTTCGAATTAAAATTAAAATCATATGGAAAGTAAAAGTCCTTGTTTAAAAAAAGTTTGTCTGTGAATGAAAAAGCTTTAATTGCCTCTTACAAAGTTTCATATAAAATAGCCAGATGTAAAAAGCCTCACACCATTGGTGAAGATCTTATTTTGCCAGCAGCAAGTGAGATTGTAGAAATTCGGAGGTAATTTTCAAAACAATTGCAGTCTATACCTCTTTCACTTGATACTTTTGCCCGTCGAGTTGCTGATATAGCTGAAGATGTAGAGCGTCAGCTTTTGTCGAAGTTACGCGACAAATTGTTTTTAATACAACTCGATGAGGAAACAGATAGTAATAAAGCTGCTCATTTCATTGCCTATGTTAGATTTTGTGATGATTTGTCAGTAGTAGAAGAATTACTTTTCTGCAAACCAAGAACTCAAAGCAGCAGCACTCGCATTATTTGCTATCTTAAACGATTTTATGAACGAGGCAAACATAGAATGGAAAAGTTGCGTCGGAATATGCACCGATGGTGCACATTCCATGTCCGGAAGATTCCAAAGTATTCAAGCACGTGTGACACAAAAATCGCCACAGTGCGTCTGGACACATTGCATGATCCACAAAGAAGCTTTGGCTTCCAAAGAAATGAGTCCTGGTTTGAATATTGTGTTAACTACGTTTGTAACCGTAGCAAATTATATAAAAATGAGACCCCTGAAATCAAGAATCTTTTCCGAACTTTGTAAAGACATGGGTGCAGTACATTCAGCGTTGCTATTTTATTGAGAGGCAAGATGGTTATCACGAGGGAAATTTTTGAATCTTGTTTATGAATTAAGAGAAGAAATCGCAGTTTTCCTAGAAGAGGAAAACAGACCGGAAGCTGAGAATTTTCGCGATAGTTTATTTGTGATGAAATTGAGCTACATGGTCGACATATTCGAGAAATTAAATAACTTGAATTTTCAGCTGCAAGGAGCAAATACACACATATTGGATAAGTTAAGTGATAAAGTTAAGGATTTTTGTAGGAAATTGGAATTATGGAGCAGATATTTAAAGCGAGAAAACTTAACAATGTTTGCAAATTTGAATGATTGTATTAAAACTTACATGGCGGAAGAACAACATGTAAAAGTTGTTTTTGTAACCATTGAAAATCATTTAGCAATGCTAGCAAAGAATTTTAAAAAGTACTTTCTTGCTGACGACAAACTGATATCAATTTACAAGTGGGTGAGGGATCCATTTCAAAATACTCCCTAAGAACTCTCAATTGAAGAGGAAGAAACCGTCATAGACTTCACGGCAAGTAGTGAAACCAAAAGGCACTTTAGTAATAAATCACTCTTTGAATTTGGGGCAGGAGTGGATGATGAGTTTCCTGCTCTAAAAACAAGGGCATTTCGCATTCTACTATCATTTTCAACATTTTACCTTAGTGAAACTGGATTTTCTGCGGCGGTTTCTTTGAAGACAAAATATAGACCTCAGCTAAATATAGAAAAAGAACTGAGAGTGTCTATTTTTAATATTAAGGTCCCCTTCGAAAAATTTTGCTCTGGATGGCAGGCCTAAGGAAGTCACTAATAATTATTAAATTTGTTTTTATCGTAAGTTGTTTTAATTTAATAAGTTAATTATTAAATATGCCGAAATGTATTTTGTTTTGTATGTGTATGTGTGTTCTTTCCTTTCAGTCACTTAATCAATTTTTTTAAATAACATTTTCTCTTGGAAAGCAAAGAATTTTAAATGACATTTTCTCTTGGATCGCGCCCCCCCCCACATTAGTGTGCTCGCACACTCTAGGGGGCGAGCCCCACAGGTTGAGAATCACTGCCTTAAATTATCATTTGCAATTCTCCTAAGTGATAACTCCAGGAGTGTATAAAGAATTTTCACACTTCTGCTGATTATTATCACCCCTTCGATAAAAGTATTTTTTTTTCTTTTCCTCAGTCTTATTAAAAATCTGTAATATTGTTTTCTTGAGCAGTTAATCTTGCATATTTAATGAGGCTGGGTTCTGATGATAAGGAGTATAAACCTTAGTCGAAAGACATCAGGTTCGAGACCTTAATCCACCGAAGAACAGTTATGTAAGACTGTTTGTTGCCCATTAAATCCGTTAAGCCAAACTTACTCCCACTGGTATGGAGTGGAGAAAGAGTGCTAGCTCAGCTGCCGTCCTCGTCATCTGGCCGCTTTTCAAAATTACGAGCTCTATACCAAAATAGCCTACTGTATTTTAACAACGCGACGTTAATACAACCGAACTAAACTCATCTAATCAATATAATTTAATAAATATCATGTAATGATTATAAAATTCGTAGACAAATTTGGCGATATTCTAAATTAGAACTATCCTAATACATCGACCACCATAAAAAGTGGAATCAAGAAAGAATTTCAAAGGATGTCATAATATCTATTAATAGAAAAATTCTAATGATGATAAACCACTTGTACGAAGAATGGATTTTTACTATTTCAGAAATGATAGTTTTGAAGATTAATGTCTCTAACGTGATTAAACTACATTCTCTGGCCGAAATTAAATAAACTTTTACAGGAAAAAAAACACCTTGAAACGGAAATGAGATGTTTCTGGCATGGTGGTTGGATCTCGACACCTTGAATGTGAAATGAGAAAATGGGGTACATCTCTTTCCATCAATGAAAGAATGTGTTTCCTTAGGGAAGGGTTGTAACTGGACCGGGGAGGACCTGTGGACTTTCGTGCGGATCGGAGAGTCTGTGATACGACTAACCTATAGTATATCCAAACTGTAAAATTTTAGACTTCGTTCATGCGGCTATCCATTTCACTGTTGTAACATATTTCCTAGACTGTATTGATAGAAATTATTACATTTATATACTATTTACATTGTGATATACTATAAACTATGTGATATACTATCTGAATTCCTAGTTTGTAAATACTGAGTTCTGTATTGACTAATAAGTAAATGGAATTAGTTTGAAAAATGAGTTTAAATCCATTTCTTTGAAGTATCAGGGGAAATTCTACATTGACAGGTATATTTTTTCAACATTTAAATGGACATTACAATTATACACAGCATAAATTATCACCGTGTCCAACCGATAGTGGTAACTGAATATATTGATATTTTAGAAATTACATACATAAGTGTTAGCATTTATTATTATTATTATTATTCATTTTTGCTTGGGATCCCAACTCTTTCTGTGTTGAAAGTATTTAAGTTGTCGATTTTTTATTTCTATTTCATAAAGTTGAAGTTGAAAATATCATCCAATTAAATCGAATAAAATTATGAGTCATAGGTCAGGTTAGTTGGGAGATAGTTTCTAAATAAATATTTGCATGACAGTTTTCCTGTATTGAAAAAATTATCATTTCTAAAGTTAATGTTTTCATATCTGTTTTATTATTAGTTATTCTGAATTAAAAATTTTTTTATAATTTTGTCTTATAAAATCAAAGTTGAATATGATAGTGAGAATTCGGTAACGTTTCACTTATTGACACCTTAATAGTACTCAAGTATTGTACAAAATTGTATGACATTGATCAATATTCTCAATAATGTTTAACATTGCGGAATATTGTTTAATATCATATAATATCGCACAATATAGTTCAACAGACATAGTGCAAAGTACCTGTGTACTTTTGCACTATAATGAAAATACGAAAAATGCCTACTATCAACCAATCATCAGAATTTAAAGCTTTTTCATACAATTCCCATCTTATGTATAGCAATTTTAAAATATTTGCATTTTTTTAAAAGTTAAAACAGAACATAAAGCTAAATATAACGGTAATATACTTCAAAATGGATTTTTAAAAGTTTAAATCAGAGCAATAAGCTTTATAAAAACCCTTATTTTTAAAAATTAAAAAACGAAATTATAGGTAAATAGCAATTTGAGTAAAGATAAGAGTTTCTATAAACCTAAAAATCTATTAACAGATAGGGTTTTATTTCGTATTGACGGCTCGAAGATCAATAGCTGGTATCATAAAATATAAAATTATTTGATTATAATAGCAGGTGCAATCGAGTATCAGTGTCAATCTACTATTAATATTACAAAATCGGTTACCTAGACAAAGACAGTCTCATCGCAAATGCGAGAAATAATACTCGTCGAGTATTCAACTACATCCTGAAGGCAAATAAATTGTTTGTATAATGTATTACGTGCAATTTAATATAGTTATTAAACTGTACCTGATGCAGTGAAGCCAGTTTCAGCTGAACCCTATTATTTTCCCACCGATTTAACTAATAATTATCGCATACTCGAAGTGTTTGTTGATTGCGCACAATTTTGTAACGTCTTATTGTGTTTTATAACATCATAGTATGATTTGATACCAGCTTATAAATTTCAGAAGAGATAAATTGATAAATGCGTCTCACAATATATTATGCTAACGAGATTAAAAAGAAAAAATTCAGAACTAAAGTCTTAAGTAAATAAAGTTTTAAAAAAATCTCAAAACCCAAATATTTTTAACAAATCTATAAAGCATATTTTACATTATTACTAAGAAATTCATCGATTCGATTAAAATTAAACTATTTTTAAACCAGACAAATAAAAGATGCATCGTATTAAGTGAGTGCTAATGCTGTTACCCCTAAAATATAGATAAACATAATCAAATTAAAAAAATATTAAATTGAATTTTTTTTAAAAAAGTTGAATCCGGCCTGAAGACATTCTCAATGGTTACCCTCATGCGGGGATTCAAATTAGGGATTTTTTTTTCTATGAGAGTTCTAACTTCATAAATTATAATAATTGACCCCTCGTGACCTAAAATCTCCAAAAACTCAGCTCTCAGAGATAAATCAGTTTCCCAGAAATAAAAAACAGCAAATTATAATTTCGAAATCCAAGCGGAATTATAACAAACACCAATTACAGAAGATCCCAAAACCAAAATTATTATTAAAAAAGGAAAGAACATACCAGTTTTAAGTAAAAATCCAAACTACTCTACAAAAAGATACCACTCCAAACTACTTTGGAGCCTACTGCGTCTATATATGGACCATATATGGGCCACTGCGTTCATATATGGATGCGAATTTAAAAACATAGCCTCGAAATTACGCTTGTTTTTCAATGTGATAACACATAGAGATCGTGAGGTAGATATGAGAAAATTGATATACATTCCTGATAATTCATTTTAAGAAATCTCTAAAATTAGAGCAAAATCGGAAGGAAACTTGTTATTCCAGCACAAGTGAAACCAAAAATATATGTATATAACTTGAAATAAATAATTTAATAAATTAATAAAACAGATACAAAATCTAAAGTGTGCACCTGCATCTAGTTTTTTTTTTTTTTTTTTTTTTTTTTTTTTACCAAATATGTGAAAGAATTGACCGTCTATCGGATTGTAATTTCTCATGCATGCATTCGTAATTATAGAAACACTCTCAAATGCATTAAACGTTTTATCTTATGATGAAACTTATTTATATATGTAAGTTTGACAACTTATAAATGCAAAAATATAAAATAAATAAAATTTGATATGATGGTTTGTAACTAAAGCTTTTAATTGTGTAAAGTTTTGGTTTTAATTGTAAAGTACTAAAATGTCCAAAATTTCATTAATTTTTCTTCACTATACTCTAATGTTGAAAATGTTGATACCGGGGAATCTAAACGAAAAATTCAGCATATGTAACACCCATGGTCGGAGATTCAGAATGGAGACCTCTTAGGATGCAGTTTATCTGTTTCTATTAACTGTTCTAGTAATAAAAACTAGAAAAAGGTGAATTAAAAATGAAGAAAGAAATATTTTTTGTTGTAAAACTTCATGGAATTTCTTTTCTAAGGTAAACATAAGAGATAATATACATTTTGGGGAAACTCATATTTAAGAATTCAGTTTGAGTACAAAATGAGGAAAATAAGAAATAATACTTTGCGGGAACTTATATTTTACAATTCATTTTGTATACTAATTGAGCAACATAAGAAGTAATACAAAATTTGACTGAACTTATAATAAACAATTCACCTTGTGTGCAAAATGGGGAATATAAGAAATAATATACATTTCTTAGACACTTATATTTAACAATTCAGTTTGTGTGCAAATTGGGAACATAAGAAATAATATACATTACGAGGAAACTTGTTATTAATAATTCAGTTTGTGTGCAAATGGATCATGTATGCTCCTAAAGAAAAATAAATCTTCATTCGAACATGTCTTGCATCCTCCAATAGAAATGTAACAGCTGGAATTTATTGCCCTCTAGAAACCTATGAAAAATAGGAGCAACCATCTTAAAGAAACGTTCATCATGCAAGCAATAATCGTACGAAGCATATTCCTTTAATGAATACCACATTGACTTCAACTTTCTTTCGGTTATTACACCGTTCAAACATAAAAGTAGAATTTTATGACATTGGAAAAAGGGGTGACATTTAATTACTGAGTTTTATCAGCTAAAAATTCTCTTCTCAATTCTTACATTAAGATATTTCTTGTCCTGATAGAGTATTTTTTTTAACTATATTTTCCTTTTTTAATACTGATGCTTATTTTTTGCATGTCCAAAGGGAGTTATTAAAATTCAAGTAGTACCTCGATTAAAATTATCATTGCAGATAATTTCTTTCTTAAAATTGAAAACGTAATGGCTATCTATTTTCGATATTTTTCATTTAATTTCCTGAAAGATTGATTTTTTTTAACGATGGTGTGTTAAAATAAAAACTATAGAATTAATTCTATTTTTGGAAACCATTTAGTGAAGAAGGTATTTGAGAAATGAAACTTAATAAAATAAATACTACTTCCGTACGGGGTTGTTTTTTTGGCTGATTTGTTGGTCAAGAAAATAAATAATGGTTTAGCAGAAAATAAAGATGACATTATTGAACATGAAGACAAGAACACAAAGAAGACAAATATATACATTATGTGCGAAGACATGCAACACACAACAACAAAAAGTAACCCACAAGTAGTAATCGGCACTAAATATAATAGCAACAATAGCAGAATTCATCAGAAGGAGGGAATCCCCGCAGCATCACTCTACAGCCCCTTCAAACGTCTGCAATTCTTCACAGTCTCCTCGCTTTAGTCGTATCCAACTACAGACTCACTACTACAAGACTGGTTACTCCAGATATGACACGATGCTGCTTCTACAATAAATGTCAGGAATCGCTTGAGCTCCACAAAACTTGTCATGCACTATTCCGTTATTGCTTAGTTTTGTTCTCTACGACTCGTTTCCGGACTACGATTCACTACGATTTCAGTTCATTGCAGCTTGAGATTGCCGGACTTTTATAGTATCCGGGAAGAGGAAAGAGAAGCTTTTGACCAATGAGGAGCATTTCTATTCTTATTAGTTGAATTGCTAAGATTCTGACAATTTTAAGTAATGTATGTTTTATCACCAAAGTCACCAAACTTGCCTCTAATTCTTCAATGGTTCACCAAGCTCTGAGATCACTGATGGGCTGATCAGCTCACAACAGTGTTCATCGTAAAACTATCTAGCCAGTTATTGATCTAATTATGATGGGAAGCAACAGTACAGGTTGATAACAATATTCATCAAAATATATAATGTTTACTAATAATAAAAGGATATGCGTGTGAGTGTCGTACTAGATTTTATATACTGCATAATTTGACCTAGAGTTACGTAATTTCACACTTATATAATTTAGAAGATATGAAACTTAAATCTGCTTTTAAAATCTATTGAAAATCTATTATAAACACAATTTTATAGTTTATTGTTGCAGCAACATATGATGACACTGAACTCATGCAAACAATAAAGAACCATTTAGAGAAAGCGTATATTGATACAGAAAACGAACAGGAAAAAAGACATTTTACATTGCATATTAAATTTTGAAGCATTATAAATGCATACAATTCATTAATGGACTTTTACTTTTTGTATTAGGATTGATGATAATCTTCATGATGTTCTTGAGCATTAAATAAAAATATATTATTTTTCTAAAAGGATGGAAAAATATTTTCCTAAAATTAGCATTGAGTGTTCGGATCATATATAATGTCGAGTCCGTGTTTAAACGGAAAGGGAATGCAGTGACTTCTGAAGGTAATGACCCCTAAGCACCAGAAGACAGAAGTCTGATTTCTAACTCAAATGAAGATGATGATACACACATTCGCTTGCACAACTCCTTTTTATGGGGAGGGGGGTGCATTCACACATCTCACAGATATAATACAAAGGAAGAACAACTATGCCCCGTCAGGACGCTGAAATCTCGAGATACATGCGCTACCCCTAAACTATGAAGCCGGCATCATATATAATTAAAAATTATATTTGTATAGCAAATGGTGAAAGGCCTTAGAGGGTTAAAGTTAAGAAAATATGTATTTTCATGCTTATAATTTAGAAAACAACAAACTGGGCAGTTACATTTTTAATAACATTAGAATGCCATCTATTTAAAAGGATAGATCAGGGGTGGCGAACGTGCGGCCTTAAGGCCTCATGTGGCCTTTTCTTGCCCAAGTTGTGGCCTTTTCATAAATTAAAAATTATAAAAATATAAAAAACCTATAAAACTAAAAAATCAGTTGATCAATTCTCCCATTGATTCAAATTACTATCGGCCATCTTTAGCTAATGCAGCTGCTTTACCTCGTAGACCGCAGTAGTCGCAACAGGAAGTGATGACAGAATTCATGACGTCACTCACTTCTCGTAGTGCTGTGGCAGCGCACTTCGATGTATAAAAAACGATCCTCGCAGTTGCATAAAAGAACGCAGCTAAGTAACGTCGAGGCAACGAAATTGCCGGTGTATAACTGTATCAACTTTACTAAATGTTGTTTATTTTTTGAATAAGGTAAGTTGTAAGATTTTCATAGATCCTTTAATTTTAGAATCATGTCTAAAAAACAAAAAATTACTCTAAAGGACGAGAATCGATTATTTAATGAAGAATGGGAATTGCAATACTTCTTAATTAGTTCCAACGATAAAATGGTTTGTTTGTTATGTAGTACAGTTATAACTACAATTAAAAAGTATAATGCTAATCAACATTACATGACTCATTCGAATCATAAATATGCAATTCTGGAAGGAGAAGCACGTGAAACTATATTACAACAACTTAAAAAGGAAAAGCTTCACCAGCAACAAACTTTCAATAAGTTCTTTCAACAAAATAATAATGCCACGTAAGCAACGTACAAAGAAGCGTACATTCTTGGAAAACGGGGGAAATCATTTTGCGACGTTGAAATGATAAAAGAATGTATTGTGGAAGTGGTCAAATGCTTACATCCAGAAAAAGTAGATAAATACAAACAATTACCTCTATCAAGACTAACCATCACCGAATGACAACACGAATTAGCTACAAATATAAAACAACAGTTCTGCAAGATTATTAAAGAAGAAAATATATATTTCTCCATAGCATTGGATGAATTCACAGATAATACCGATTCAGCACAGGTTCTATTTTTTATTCGAGCTATTACTGAGGATTTTCGATGTTTTGAAGAGTTGCTTGCATTAGGAACACTTTCAGGCAGGACACGAAGAAAAGACATCTTGGAGAACTTCAAAATAAAAATTTGTGAAGCACGGTTAAATATAAATAATTTAGTAAGTGTGTGTACCGATGGTGCACCAGCCATGGTAGGAAAGCGAGAAGGTTTCATTTCGTTATTAAAAAAAGAATATGCTAATTTAGAAAACTTGATTTCTTTACATTGTATTTTGCATCAACAAAACCTATGTGCTAAGTCGGCTAGTTTGAACGATGCTTTAGAAAAAATTATTGGTATTGTAAATTTTATTCGATCAAGTTCAATGCACCATCGTCAATTTCGAGATATAATAATGTCAGATAATGACACATTCAATGGAGACTTACCATATCATAGCAAAATACGTTGGCTATCAAGAGGACAAGTTTTGCTAAAAATATTCACCCTGCGTCAACAAATAATTAAATTTTTTGAAGAACAAAAGAAATATTGCGATTTATCAGATAAAGAATTTTGTAGAAATGCTGCCTTTTTATGTGACATGACAATGAAGCAAAATGAATTGAATTTAAACTTGCAGGGAAAAACTAAATATATATACGAAATGTGGCAAAAAATTCAAACTTTTCGAAAAAAACTTTTATTTTTTAAATCTTTACTAAGTCGATTAGAAATTTCTAAAGAACATTTCCCACAGTTATCGGAAATTATGATGGAGCAAAATTATTCCCCTCAAAATTTGGATGAGTATGTTTCTGTTCTGGATATATTAATTGAAGAATATAATGAAAGGTTCTCAGATTTTCAAAAAATTGTTGTCACACTTAAATTAACTTTCGAACCACACCTTGTTGATATCGACGTAGCGCCCAAAGAATATCAAATGGAATTATTTGAGATAAGAGAAGATAATATTTTTAAATCACAATTAGATTCAAAAAAAGATCCTATTGAAATATGGAAGACTGCAGTTATTTATCCTCGTCTAAGACAACACGCACGAAGAATTCTTTCATGTTTTGGAAGTACATATTGTTGCGAGGCAACATTTTCATACATGACTCAAATTAAAACCCGCCTAAGAAGTCAAATAAGTGATGTTCATTTGGAAGATCAACTTAAATTACGTACCACGTCAATTGAACCAAATATTTCTTTTTTTTCATCCAATAAACAACCACAGAAATCCCATTAAATTTTCTGGATCGTAAAATTAAATGTCAAATTTTTTGGAATTTATTAATTGTATGTCATTTTAAAAAATAAACTATTTAATTGCAAAGAAAATTATGTATTTTAATTTTGCATATAAATCCCTTTAATTAAATCGTTTATTATATGGATGCGGCCTTCTCAAAAATGGTAAAATAAAAATTGGCCTTCTAATATAAAAAGGTTCACCACCCCTGGGATAGATCATGCAAATAATACACTGAACAGGTGTGTTAAAATAAGACAATTTTAATGTATATCCGATTTTTATAATTTCACTTGTTGAGAGAATAATCTTAGTAAATTTAATTTACATTAAACACAAAATATATTTATTAGTAAAAAGTTGATCACCAAGCATAATTAGTGGGATATGATTTTTCTTAATTTATCAACGAAAAATAAGGATTTATAAAATAATTTTTTAAGAAGGAAACGTAAAGTTTTAAAATTACATTACTAGTTTCTCACCTATGAAATGCTTGCTATTTCGATTATTCGAAGGCGTATTTGCATTTCAACTTCATTTATCTTCATTTTAAAGCAGCAGTTGAGTTAATTTATTTAGATGGCTTAAGTTCAAATTTTTTACAAAAATGATTATGGAAATTAAGCCTGTTTCCATTTTTCAAACTACTCGAAGCGCAAAACCTTGTTAAGTTATAAGTAAGCTCCTAAACGGGGAATTTAACCACCGCAGATTTATTCTGAAGGTTGATTGGATCTATATCTCTTATGGATCTATTGTGGAATCTGAATTCCATAAAGTAGCTTTGCAATTTTAAATTTTTATTATTTAAAGAAAACGATAAAATAAATTTGAAATTGAAAACTAAAAGACGAAAATATAATAATAAAATGGAAAACATTCTTAAAAGCGATACCTACCTTACCTTAAATATTTATAGAACTTTCAATAATTCTGAATGTAGAACTTGGTTTGTATTCAAAATGGAAACAAAATTAAAGCGGAGTTTATATCCATAGCCTAAAACACATCATAAATAGCAATCTAAAATTTTGCGGGAAAATGAAATAAGTAATATCCATAGCCTTTACCTTTTTGAGTAATTTTTTTAAATAGTTGGAAAAATTTACAACTTTGATATGCACTTTGGATGAGTGTCATTTTTAAGTACCGAATTCACCTCTTTAAAAAAAATCTTATTAGAAAGGGGTCGTGATAGCCTCGTGGCAAAGTCTCCTGAACCTGAGGGTTGCAGGTTCGAGGCCCAATTCTATTGAAGAACAAGTGGGTCGGTGCACATTAAATCAGTCGGTGTCAAACATCCCCCACTAGTGTGGTGTGGAGGATTTTAGAGGGGGTGCCAATTGAGGTGTCGTCCTCACCATCTAATCGTTGCTTAAGATGTCAAGATCAGTCCCAAAGTAGCCCCAGTGTTGCTTCAGAACGGAACTTTAATGTAACTGAACTTTTCATATTAAACTGTTATGAACACGAAACACTGATTCAAGTAAGACAAAAAATTATTCAATGCCATTTCTTTGTGTAAAGTGGTTCCATTTTTAGGCACATTTCAATATTTTATTCACATAGAATGTTGTAGCTTCTCGTAAATACTATTAGGTTGGTGCGTATGAAATGTCGGATTCTTAAGTGATTG